>CM070827.1:3056076-3448576 GCA_036326025.1 Chrosomus eos
CACACACACACACACACACACACACACACACAAACACACACACACAAACACACACACACACCTCTGCTGTTATAATGAAGGAGCACATTGTTGAAATGTTAGTCTCAGATGAATGTCTACCTGCACATGCATCACATTAGCGTCCTTGACTTTCTTTCACTGGAGAAAAGCATTTGTTCTGCCTGAGCTGACGGTCCTTGAGGGACTATTTCCCGAACGCCTTTTCATTTTATCACTATTAGCTGTTGGAGGGCATTCAGTAGCTGGAAGCAGTTTCGAGTGTTGCCCATGGGCTCTGTGATGCACGGCCAGGCTTTTGGAAGTGTTTCTGTAAGGCTTCAGCATTATGAAGAGCGCACTGACCCGCAACAGGCCTCATGGGTGCGTATAGTAATGCAGGACGACGAATCAAACCACGAGTCACTGCGTTTATTAGCATGAGTTCGAAAAGACAAGTGGTCATTACATCATGAATGACTCGATCTTGTGGTTGTGTTTCTCCCAATATACAGTATTACGAGTTTAGACAATGGTTATATATCGTATCATAATTGCGACAGTTGATATGTATTTGTTGTGCTTGTATTGATTTCTCATTTTAAACTTTTTTCATTTCCTAACCCTTTTTTATATACTCTGGGATGGAAACCGGTTTCATACTGTTATTGCATTAGATAAAAATATTGGCAAATATATAGAGAAATATGCAATATTCAAACGTTTGGAGTCTGTAAAATTTTAAAAAATGTTTTTGAAAGAGTGTTTTATGTTCAACAAGACTATTTATTTGATCAAAGACACATTCATATTGTTAAATATTACTATAATTATATTACTTTATTACTCTTCAGTCTTCAGTGTCACATAATTGTTCAGAAATCATTTTAATATGCTGATTTGCTGCTTAAGAAACATTTCTTATTTTTAATGTTGGAAACCATCATTTTAAAAGTCTTTAAATACTTTCAAGCTAAATATTACACATAAAAAAAGATTATTAGGTTTGAAATTATAAAGCATTAGATATGCTATTCAAAATGAAAACAAAAATGTTTAACAAAAACAAAAAAACTTAGATTGTTTATATTAATGTGATGAACTTTAATGAAAAAAGGTAATGCAATGACATGCACACATTTTACATTGATAAGGCGAGACACAAAAACACAGTTTTCATGCATCTGTCAATTTTGAGATTTTTGGCTTTTGGGCTTTTTTTTAGACTAGTGGAATAAAAAAACATCCAAATTATACTTTTAAGTGTATCTTTTGTAGCACTTTATCTATTTCCGCCTGTATATAAAAAAAAAAAAGCTGTTTCAACTTAATTAAAAACATATTTGTGCTGCCCTAAAATTTTAAGTTTAGTCAACTTGAAATGTGAAGTTGTACTAAGTGACAACTTGGAAATTTGAGTTGACTAAACTTAAAATTTGAAGGCAGCACGAACACTTATTTTTTAAGTTGAAACTAATAATTTTTTACAGTATACATAAAGGCTATTTCTCAAAATGATATTTTCTCAGAAAGCAGCAGCACTTACATACAAACTTTACAGTTTTATTCCTATATTCTAAAGGATATATGGATCTATATTCTATCTATTGTATTTTTTCATAAGGATTTGTTAATATATAATTTGCCTGATTTTATACGTACTTTGACTCTATTAAAAAAACTGAAACAGGCTTTATCCAATCCAACTTGTAATACAATTTTTTTAAATGCAATTCCTAATGTAATCAATCAACTGGGAAAGTATTATGACATCTATTAGTTAGTGTTTTGACACTATTCACCTGGGGTGTCTTGCCTTAAGTGTCTACATATATTTTGAGACCACAGTATATCCAGTCAGGTGTCACACAATACTGACACTGAGATCTCTCAAGCTCCCTGACTATGACTTTTCTGGCAGACAGTGTCCAGTGGTTTGTCTATCTCTGTCTGAGATATGTGTGTGTGTGTGTGTGTGTGTGTGTGTGTGTGTGTGTGTGTGTGTTTATGGTGCTAGTACCCGTGGCTGTTGAAACTACAGGCTGTCTGTGGTAAAGTCAGCGAGATGAAAGCTGTTTGGCCGTGTAGCGCTGGCGTTTTCAGGCCTCGTATGAGTAAAATCTGCACGTAAACAAATTAGTGTCTGAGCGACGGCTTTCCACTCATCTGATGCTCTGATGCCTGTGGGTTCGGCCCTGTTGGCCTGGGTTAAAAGGCATCCTGAAGTAGCGGCGTGCGATTTTTGGCCGTCTGCTGCTCCAAAATGAGAATGAAGAAAGAGATGAATTTAACATGCTGGGTAAAGCATACACTTTCCCTTCTATGTTTCTTTCGCTCTCCTTCTTGCGACCTGGCTGACAGTAGACAGTCGGTGAGTTGACCAACTCAATACATTCTGGTTAGAAAGTGTGTCCTACTTTGAGGGGCGTCTCATGATCACATGTGCCATTAAAGTACGCTTTTCCGCTTGAATGTTAATTATTTTCCTCATATTCTCCATTGTTGCGGCTCCTCTCTTCCCAGTCTGTCAGTAACGCTCTGTTTACTTCCTGTCTCTATGAAGCCCCTCCTCCTGAAAAGCACACTGTGCTCTGATTGGTCGGCTGGATCAGTGTGTTGTGATTGGTCGAGTGCTTCGAGTGTGTTTGGGAAATGTCCCGTCCCTTCCCATAACCGCCAGTTTAACACACTACTAACTAACTCAACCAGGCCCCGCCCCTTTATTCTGCATATAAATATTTAAATGAGGAATATTGTGACGTGTTCGTTCCCGGAAGAAAACTTAAAGGGACAGTTCACGCAAAAATGAAAATTAGCCCATGATTTACTCACCCTGAAGTCTTCCTAAGTGTATTCTTCTTTCAGACAATGGGCTAATTTTCATTTTTGGGTGAACTCTCTCTTTAAGATGGAGGTGTTTCAGGGAGTTCAGACAGGGTCGGGTCCTGGCAGAGCGATCTCAGCGTGACTGAAGAGACTTATGCCATCTCTGACACTGGGAGGAGGAGACGTTACTGGGAAAGGCGGATCATCAGTTGTGATGTACTGGTGCCAGACGCGCTCATGACGACTCCTAATTTGGGCACAGACTCCTCATCTGAGACACTCTTATATGATTTAAACCAGCTTCTGTTACCATTCACATGGCTGTGTGATTCCTCTGTACTCGGTCTCTCTCTCTCTCTCTCTCTCTCTCTCTTCTCTCTCTCTCTCTCTCTCTCTCTCTCTCTCTATCTCTCTCTCTCTCTCTATCTCTCTCTCTCTCTATCTCTCTCTCTCTCTCTCTCTCTCTATCTCTCTCTCTCTCTCTCTCTCTCTCTCTCTCTCTCTCTCTCTCTCTTACATCTCATTACATGAACTTTTATTTAAGTTATATTTATTTAAATATGTATATAAAACTTGTATTGTTTATTTTTTTTGTTGTATTTTACATTAATAAAATAGATTAATATTTATATATATATATATATATATATATATATATATATAATAAACATGCGCACACACACACACACACACACACACACACACACACACACACACACACACACACACACACACACACACACACACACACACACACACACACACACACACACACACACACACACACACACACACACACACACACACACACACACACACACACACACTTTACAAGAGTTTGGGGTTTTTGAAATAAATCTATGCTCATCACAGCTTCATTTATCGGATCAAAAATACATTTACAACAGTAATCCTGTGAAATATTATTACAATTTTGAAATAGCTGTAAATGTAATTTATTCCAGTGATCAAAGCTGAATTTTCCAGTCTTCAGTGTCACATGATCCTTCAGAAATCAGTATGATGATTTGATGCTCAAGAAACATTTATGATTATTATCAATGTTAAAGTTGAAATTAATTAAAATGATGTTGATGATGATTTTCAGAAGACATGTCCGACTCTGAGATGGTGAACGGTGTAACATTAGCAACACATTATTAGCTGTTTAATAACAGTCAAGCTAAAGGCTAATCAATGTTAAAAAACATCTAAATATGGGATTTTTAATTATCAAAGATGAGTTTTAAAGGCCCCCTGCAATCAAAATTTACGTTTTTTAGCTTTTAGTATGAATATGTTCGCCTTAAGGTTATGGATAAGCTGGTGTGTTACAAAATAATGACAAAATTCGCATTTAGGAGATATAAGCATTCAAAACTTAGTTTCTCACTTCCGCTAAAATGGATCACAGATTTTTGTGACATCACCAACGACTTCATCTTCTGTCCAATCAAATGCTTTCTAAAATCTAAAGCTCCGCCCCCTTTGCTATAAACTGCACCGAGTGTTGACACGTCACAGAGCAATATGGGTTGGATACGTTTGTTGGGTTGCTCAACCGCTCGAGTTTTATTCTGTTTTCATGTCCATTTATTCCAAATGTCATGTTACATGTCAACTATCCAAATACACGACTGAATAACCAGTGTACACGACTCCATATTTCTCTAGTAAGTATATACTTTTTGATACAGAAGGACAGTGTTTTTGTAATTAAGTCGTTCTTTTTGTAAATAAATATAGTGGACAAGATATAACACTCCTCGTTCTTGCTCTTGGTTTGTATATTCATTCAGTTAATGTTACACATGTCAGCTATATTATCCTCATTCGGTTTATTCTTTGTGATTAATGTAGTTGAACACTGACATTATTCTTGTTTTTTACTCCGATTTTTCCCCCCATAAAGCCAGCGAACAAGAAAACCGTCCATTTGCTGGTGCTTTAATGAACACAGAGTCCAATTTGACAATCTGAGGAACGTTTTCAGTCTCAAGAGTCAAAGAACCTTTATTTTCAAGAGTGAATGTTAGGTTTAGATTATAGTTAGCCATAAAAATAAATGAAACGATGCTCCTGATCAGATGCTCACTCTCATTGCACAATTTTTCCTGCAGATTTCTGTACGCTTATTAAAAAAAACAGTATTAACTGGGTAACATAAAGGGCTGTTTATAAGAATTCCCTCTGTGTTTCTAATTATTTTAATTATTTTTCTCAGTTCAGAGGTTTGATTTTCTCCAGAAAGACCCTCATTTTGAATGTCAGTGCATTTCTTACATGGCAAGATGTGTTATTTAGTGTCAGTGCTGTTTGAACTTTGAGAGAATGTAAATGCACTGAGATCTTGGCTTATCGTTGGATGTCATCCTTAACTAGTGGCTTAATCTGACTCTCCACAGCTTTTAAGCAGTCAGGCGTAAAGGAAAGACAACTGAGAATGCTTTCCAGATTTAAAAAAAATGAAAAAAAGTCCCACGGAAGAGAGAATCCTCCAAATGTGGGACCAGATGGCTCCTCTGTTCATGTTCTTGTACATATTTAGTCTTTGCGTTTCAAGTGGTGGAGATTTGCATGTTGGTTTTGAGATACTAATGAATATGTTTTTGATTTGCATTGAAGAAAATGAAAAAAAAAAAGTCCTGTAGTGACTCTCTCTCTCTCTCTCTTAATGCCTTCCAGGAGAAAGATCCTCCTTTAAACTTAAATTATTTTAATCAGCTTATCTTTCATGGGAAGTGCCTGATCTTCGATGGGGATTTGTTATAGGTTATTATAAGTCACTCCCTGTTGTCTTCTTGAAAGCCATCGTTTGTTTTGTGGAAAACAAGTAATTAACAATTAAAAAATGAGTTCAGATACTCTCCTCAGGTCAGGTTTATGTAAAACTCAGTGCATGTAGTTTAAATCAACGTCCAGTGTTTTTCCTACCGTAAATGTATAAAACATTTAATTTTGTGAGTGGATGCAGCACAATCGCGAACATAAATGCACAACTTTAAAGGCGATTTTTTTTTCCAATGTTTCGATTTTTTTGCACCCTCAGATTCCAGATTTTCAAATAGTTTTATCTCTGTCAAATATTGTCCTATCATAACAAACCATGCATCTATGTAAAGCTTATTTATACATCCTTCATGTGATGTATAAATCTCAATTTCAAAAAAATGAGCCATGTGACTGGTTTTGTCATCCAGGGTCACAAATTAGTAGTAATTCCTGGCCTGCCACATTATTCTTACACTTACTCATTAATGTAATTGCACTAGATGACTCATGTTTCATAAGTTGTCTTGTGTACTTCTCTATTTAGACTGATGTTGATTTGAACAGAAATGCTTATATTTAAACATGACATTATTGTTATATTAAAAGGAATATGAGACAGAACTAATTATGCTTTAATTTGATCTTTTCATTATTATATTATTATTATTATAGAAGTTACACAATATATTGGAATCACTAATGGTATTACATATTTTTCGTTACTTGTGCCATTGTCTAGCACTAAGATGACAGATTTCAAAATCTTTTAAGAGCATTATTCATTACAGGAAACTTTCTAGTGACAGCGATTACACTTATATTATAATAATAAGTAATAGGTGTCTGTATTTCACATTGTGTATTATATATAAATTAATATATGCATAATTTCTAATGTATATGTTATATTATTCTGTGTTACATTTTTATTCAACAAAAATCTATTTTTTTACATTGGCCATGTATCAGTAATCTATAGCTACAACATGAAATAATTTTCAGATGATTAATATTATTATGCATCTACAGATGACAAGCTCAGTATGTTATATTTGAAAGAACTCTTTATATGTTCTAGGAGAGATGTCATAAATGATTGCATAATATTTTCATGTTTAACAAGTTAAATTTTTTCTAGTGATGAAGTGTGTTAACAGACACCATTTAATTCATAATTTTTTTTTTTGATTAATTAAAACTAAATCCATAAAATAATCCCATGAGGGAGCCCAAAGTTCTATGAAGTGATGATGTTCCTGGATGTAGAAAAATCCTTTTTGATTCTGGAACAACATTGCAATCAACCAATGCAGATTTGAGCGATAGATGTACAGTTTGATGTCAAGTTTAGGCTTAGGGGCTTCTACATTCACACATTATTTTTCCCCCTCTAATTCTAGGTATATCTTATGGGTTAGGACTATGTTTTTGGACAGGAATGTTGTTCCAGGATCAGCAAAAGATGTACATGTCTTAGGAAAAATTCCGGTGACCAAAAGCACATGACAAGAACCTTTTAAGGTTCTATAAAGAACCTTTTCGTCTAAGAGAGTGCGTTATATTTAAACACTTTTTTAACTACACAAATTTAGTTAGTGGTCTTAGACCTGAAGATTGAGGGAAAGTGGATCTAGGCTCATAGGGAGCTCAGACGCAGCTATTTAAAAAGTAAACCAATGGTTTAGCTTCTTTTTGAGCCTCTCTCTGTCCGTCTCTGTTGGCCAGTGGTTTGACTGGTCCTGCTCGGGAATAATTGCCTGTAAAAGTGTTCGGGTGCAGGTGTGTTATAGTCTGAACTCAGCTCTGAATCAACGCTGTGTTCTCACACAGTAGGCTCCTGTAAAAAACAGCCATCTGCACAAATATGCAGAGTTTTTATTGGTGTACACTGAGAATTAGCCTCGGGAAGGACAGACTCAATGCTGGACAGGTTAGTGACGTAAGGGTCACGCCGTCATTCAGTCCAGCTTCAAATGAACACGTGCACAGCAGTTGTAGATTATCTTTCTAGTTTGAATTCAACATGCTTGTTGTCAAATCCAACTTATTTATGTAGACCAGTAAAGATTATATTTAATCATTGGGGAGAAACTAACTGAAAGTATAAATGCTCATATGTTGCATTGAAAAATCTGATTCGTTCATGTGAATGAACTGATTAGTCACGATTTAGCTTTTAGATCTTTTTATTGTGAAAAACTCGAAGATGAGCATAAATTCAAAAAATGTGCATAAAAATATGTGTTCAGTTGAGGTGTGTAATTATTATAATTTTTTTTAATCCGATAACGATGGAAACACATTTAGCAAATAAATCCCTCGATGCGCAACAAAAAAACTCACGTGACTTTGCCTCAATGGAGGCTGTGATTGGATAACTGGACTAACCAGCGGACCAATGGCATCGCAGCGTCTCAATTGTTGGTTTGGTGTTTCTGAAACGCCGGAGTCAAAGTCTGTCATCAGAATGATTTGGTTTATTTCCCTCAGAAGCATCTCACACAATTGCGTTCCCAAACACCAGCATCCGCACGCCAGAGAACATGACTGTCACAAACTGATCCGAGACAAGAAGGTCGAGGATCCAAATGCAGTATTTATTGAACAGGGTAATCCAAAGATGTAATCCAAAGTATAGGCAAGGTCGAACACAGGCAGGCAGTCCATAAAAACAAACAAACACAACAAGGCAGGGAACACAGCCAAAGGAGTAAAGGCCATTGCACGCTGAGTCCGAAATTCACATCCGAAATTTTCGCATGTTAAAAAATAAATACGACCTCACGTTATGTCAATCACGCTTGCACGCTGCCTCCGAAACTTTCATCCATCATAAAAAAAATCGGACCGGGTTCGATTTTCTGCGTTTGTCGCATCCGTAGCAAGCAGTTTGAATGGTGTTTTGACAATTCAGAGCCACCGAATCACGAATACGAAAAAACGCATACGAAAATTTCAGACTCAGTGTGCAATGGCCTTAATCCACGGAGCAGACAAGAAATCCGAAACCAGGGAGAATTGATTGATTGATTGATTGATTGATATCTTTATTTTGAACATGTAAATACAGAAAGAAAGAAAAAATAATAATGATAAAAAAACCAGAACAACAAAATAAAACTCCATACTTTCCAGTACTTAAAAAATACTCTATTTACATGTACAAAAAGGAGGAGGAAGAATTAAAACTTATGCACTCCTACCCATTTACACCCACTATATTTAAGGAAATGACTACAAAATAATAAATCTAGGCCTACATAGATAACAAATCTATAATCAATGAAAAAATATATATTCAAAAGTTCTATTCACATACATATTACACACACACAACAATATTTATACACGTACTACAAATTATTCAATATAAGCTCAGGTTATTATTAGCACTGTGTTTCTTTGTCTGGAATATAATTTCTTTGCACATGTTTTTAAAATGAAATATGTTTGTACATTGCTTTAACTCATTATTTAATTTATTCCACAATATAACGCCACTGACAGATAAACAGAAACTTTTCCTAGTAGTTCAAAAACTGGGAGAATGCTCATAATTACAGTGTAACACTAAACAAGACTTCGCAGGGAATGACAGAAAGAACCAGGCTTATATATGAGAAAAACAAGAAGACGAGACACAGGTGAAAACATTAGCCGCGTTTCCACTGTCGGACCAGGGCCGAGCCGTGCTAGTGCGTGCCAGGGCCAGTCGCGTTTCCACTGTCACTTCCGGGGCTTGAGCGGGGCTTACTCTGGGCCAACGGCAGGATTTCTGGCCCGTAAAATACCTTGGGTCAAAGCTGGACAGCTCTGGCTAGAGGCGTGCTCAAGGTAAAAGGCGGAGTTTATCGGTGTTATGGAAAGTTATGGTCTGCGGCAAGATGCACATTTCACTTTTTTTATCGCGCAAAATAATCGCTGCTGGAAATGGAGAATCGCCTGTGCTGGTCTGTCGAAGATACCAAAGCTCTTCTGAGCATTTGGGCAGAAGAAAGTGTACAACGTCAATTTGACGGCGTGTGAAGAAACGAGGACGTTATAAAATAACCTACATCGATGCTGAACTTTCTAAGCTAGTGCAGTACAAGGTGATTAAAACGCACAATGGACAAAGCGGAGCTCAGAGAAGGAACTTTCTATGGTTCAACTCGATGGACGGTGTGCTGGGTCACCATCCCTCTGTTAGTGGCGAGACAAGTCGGGACACTATGGCAGTCACGGCCGGTGAGTTAAAGGGTACCTATCATGGAATTTTGAAAATTACCGAGCAGACAGAGAAACCTGACAACAACATGTCGACGAGACTCTCTTCTGAAGTGCGAATCAAAAGCAAACTTTTTTTTTCACTGCCCAGGGACAAGCATGTGAAGACTCAGTGGCTAGAGTTTATATTTACAACTATACCACACAAGTATAGCCACCTTGAGCTGTGTTCGCGTTATTTTAATGACGATCGCTTCACAAACACAAATGCTTTCAAGTGTGGATTCGCGAGTCGGCTGATATAGGAAGGTTCAATACCAAGTTTATTTGGATCAGCTTCCTCCTCGAATCACAACCTGTAAGTACTATTAATAATTGTTGCTTTTATGTGTGTGTGTGTGTGTGTGTGTGTGTGTGTGTGTGTGTGTGTGTGTGTGTGTGTGTGTGTGTGCGCGTGCATGCGTGCGTGTGTGTGTGAGAGAGTGAGAGTTACGCTCAGCAGCTTCTAGGTCTCCAATGTCATTTTTTTTGTTTTTTGAAATATGTGAAATTATGTGAAGCGTATTGTAGTACTGCAGTGCTTTATCAATATGCTTAAGCTTTGGGCTAACGCAAAATATAACTGACTGCGTCATCTGACCAATCACCGCCGATTAGCGTCACGCAAAGGCGGGGTTTGGACAAATGAGTCGTCAAACGAATCATTAGGGAGTCGGTGAGCAAATCAGGTAAAAATAAATGCATATTATAAGACAACAAAAGTGTTTTTTGTCATTGCATGCATGTAAAACTGTTGTTGGGGACTCCCAGAACATTATTAGGAACATTTTAAATGCCATAATAGGTACCCTTTAATATATATGCTATCTTCCTAACTTAAAAAATAAATAAATTCATAATACCCGCTGAAATGGGTTGGGTTGTATGATGTCTGATCCAGAAAGGCGTGTTAGGGGTGGGGTTTAGGGCAGCGCTGTGGGGCTACTGGCCCAGCAGTAGAAACGCAAGTCCGGTGCTTGAGGCCTGATGCCACTGGCTCGGCTCGACTCGCTGTTAGCCCTGGCCCGACAGTGGAAACGCGGCTCATGAGTCCAGGCAGAGAATTCTGGGAGATGTAGTTTGTGAGGGAATGACAATAGTCTGCTGTGGAGTGCCCTCTGGTGGCTCTCAAGGGCACTCCCGCTGGTGACCGTTACAATAACCGCATTTATTGTGTTTCATCTGATGCTCTGAGACTCATTTATGATGGAGGGATTGCACCAACTTCCATTTTTATTACCAATTTCCCATGAAGTGATGATTTTGTTCCCTTGAACACGTGGGATGGAAACACTGCTTTATTCGCAAATTTTTTATGCGATTTTGAATGCAAACATGGCTTTTGATGGACAGTCAAGAACCCAATTTCTTTTAATTATTGCTTTCATTGTATAGAAGTCTCTGGTTTCTGACCAGCCTATGATTATGTGATCACATATCAGATGCAGAAATAAAACTCGTTTCTCCTGTTTTTCTTTTTTTTGAGCAGCAGACAAGAATCCCAAGGTCACTAATGATTTTCTAGTGCACTTACAGAAAAGCACATTAGGGTGGTTGAGGAAGTGTCTCCGTTTTCTATAATGAAACCACAAATTGAAGTCACAATTTGAGAATACTTTCCTTGTGGCCAAGACACAGTTTTTTAACCCAGTTCAGTATCATAATAATCAGACCCATATGATCGCAAGAACCTGCCATGCTGATATGATCTTTGATGTTTTTTTTATTATTATTATTTTAGTTTTACAAACTAGATTCCTCAAAACGTCAAAGATATTCCGAAGATAAAAATCAAACATATTTACATCATTGTTATATTCTGTGTGCCGTATGAAAGATCAGAGCAATATGTTTGCAGTTAACATCTGACTTTTGACTGTTATTGCCATGTTTAGTAAATGCAGACTCAAGCATGCAGTAAATTTAGCTTTGTTTAATGTTCAGTGGCTTTGATGTGTTTCACGCAGAGTTGCATTGCCTCCGAACATGAACTAAATGGCGTGAGAATCCTGACTGATCTCCATTGTTTCCCGTTGTTTTGCATTATTAATTGCCGTTTTGTTGCAGTGTTGTTCTGGAGCTGTAGTTTTAATTATCTGCTTTACATATAAATGACCTTGCAATAAAGTGACTAATTGAGTTTTTTTTGACGTTTGAGTAACCATATGTCTTTTCATGTGGCTTTGGGAGCTTCAGAAACATGCTGGAAAATGACAAGGCTTTGCGATACTATAAACCAACCACTTGAAGAGAAGTTTCTAATGTGAAGAATGTAAACTATTTTAACAATGTTTATAAATGCATAATGGATGTCATTGGGTTTGTATGAGATTTGCCGTTACTGGGATGGTCTCGGGGTGAGATATCGGTTTAAAAGTGCAGTCTATCACCATCAGGCTTTGGCAATAAAAGCTTGTGATGAGAGAGTTTAGATTGCAATAATGCATTTTTAACAGTAATTGTGTCAGAGTTACCGGTTTTCTCACTTAAAGGGATAGATCACCTAGAAATTACAATTCTGTCGTCAGTTCGTCACAAACAAATATGGCTTTAATTCTTACGTGCAATATAAAAGGAGATATTTTGAAGCATCGCTACACAGAGTTTGAGGATTTTAATCTTCATAAAGCATGCTTTTATGCATAAAAGTGTTTCACAGGACGTCTGATGCAATACAATAGAACTTAAAGGATAATTCCGGTATTTAGCACTTTGAGTCTATTTTCTAGTGTGTTTTGGATGAACTAGAGTGGTGGACACAGAAATGTTGACGATGGTCCTGTCTCCACTTTTTGACTCTTTTAGAATCGCCTCTGAGCGCTTCAGAGTGGCTGTCTATGGGCATGCACAAACATGTGCTTAAAACAACCCAACGTTAGTTTTCAAAACTGTGACACTCACCGAGTGGTTAGTGGTGTTCGCTGATGATTAAAAACAAGTAGCGTAGCGAAATACAGTTTCTGTCGTGTTTTATTTGGCGTTTTGTAAAATCGCATTGATGTCTGTTGGAGGACTCACTGCTTGTTGATATTACTGCGCTACCGGAGACAGAAAGGGTCTGTTTACATTTGGTTGTAGTCTTTTCGCTCGGTTCTCCGTCTCTTAGAAGGTCAATGCGATAGACACCGTGTTCCGTACAGCGTCCTTGTACGGCAAAGTGGTTGTCGCCATCAAGTGGTCGGGAGTGTGCTAACGCTTCAGACTCAAATATCCAGTGGAAGTTTATACGCGGTTGTGAGGTATCTGAAAAAATAGTTCCACTATAGCAAATAACACTGATTTTAATCCTACATTGCACCGATATATTTGTTTTTACGAACACCACTAACCACTCGGTGAGTGTCACAGTTTTGAAAACGAACGTTGGGTTGTTTTAAGCACATGTTTGTGCATGCCCATAGACAGCCACTCTGAAGCGCTCAGAGGCGATTCTAAAAGAGTCAAAAAGTCGAGACAGGACCCATCGCCAACATTTCTGTGTCCACCACTCTAGCTCATCCAAAACACACTAGAAAATAAACTCAAAGTGCTAAATACCAGAACTATCCTTTAAGAGCAAAATAATTTCATTTTATGTCACATTGCATAAAAAACACTTTCCTCTCACATATGCAGCATTGGAAATTCAAATAGTTTATCTGAGTGAAATGATTCAAATAATGATTTAACGGTTCATTTGATTCGCCAGAAGTCCCTTCTTTATTTTTGTGGTTGCAAAATTTGCATTATTTCATTGATATTGATATATTTCATTGATATAGTTGTTCTGACCCTTTCTGCCATGTACAGAAAAACACATTCTGGATGGCTTTACTGGATCCAAACTGTGGACGAGCTGGGAAGCCTCCTGAGATGCACTGAAGGAATACTCAGTAGTCACGCCAGCCTTTCAGATGAGAAGCACATTTCATATTTACAGGTGCCTAGCCACACTGTACAGTCTCAAAACCCCCATATAATATCACACACTTCCCTCTCCCCTACTTTCTTATGTTCGCAGAGGGTGACACACAACACACACACACACACACACACACACACACACACACACACACACACACACACACACACACCACACAACACACACACACACACACACACACACACACACACACACACACACACACACACACACACACACACACAGCCTGGCACCTGGGGACTGAATTATCTCAACACACGCCATCTAAAACCTCCTCTGCTGCATCTTACTTGCTTTTGGGGAATACGGACTGTCTTTTTATTTGTTATTATTATTTGTATTATTTATTCATGCCTCTGTTTATTTATTTATAAATGGCAGGCTGAGTGTACATTAGACTGTTTTCTGTTTTACTCGCGTCCCAAAAGCCGTGTTAATGCCATGCTGGTTGAGGATCTGTATTTCACATTAATAATACCAGCACTCTTGCTTTATGGGACTTGTGAGGAACATCGCCAGTACCAGTGGATGTACAGTAGAAATATGTTAACAGTCGCCAGTATTGGGGAACTAACTTAAAGTAGTGATGCTTATGAGAAAAAAATATATTATGAGAAATATTATATTATTATATATTATATTATTATTATTATTATTTTTTACCTTGGATGCATGTAAACCTTTTGTAGAAGACACAATTAGGAACCTTTAAAATATAATAATACGGCAGTGTTGCAGGTTCTGGTTTTCCTGCAGGATTAATACTTTTACACTGTTGTCGCAGACTTGGTTTATTTGTATTTTATTTGTTATTTATGCAAGTTAAGTGTGTGTGTGTGTGTGTTTATGCGGACATGTGTATTTGTATAAAGTAGCTACTTGTTTCTGTCGCCAAACTGTTGTTACAGTATTTTTTTTTTTTTTTAAATGATCTAAATTATGGCGTTTCTTAATTTATTAGTTGTATTTGGTGGATAACAGTGTTATTTTATTTTATGGTAACATTTTGAATTTGCTTTTATTTTTATATTGTTAGTTCTCATGTTGATTATTATAGTTAATTTATAATAATTTTGTTGTCTGCTTTTGTCATTTTATTATTATTTCCAAAAATGTATTAGTATTAGTAAAAACATCGTCTTAGTAGTAAAATATATGTTTTAGTTAATTTTATTTTTTATTTATTTCAAGTTAGTCATGTTATTAACTTAAACTTATTTCAGATTATTGCTTAGGCAACATTTCCTAATTTTCATTCAGTTTAAATTCTTCAACTAACATTTATAATTTTTCAGCTTTTTTTCAGTTAACAGTAAACTTAGTTTTAGTTAACGATAATAACTCTGGTGTAAAGGTATCAGTTTAATGCTGTCACAATTTAGATCCTCATTTTTAGCAGATAAATATTGTAATTGCATAAATTAATGATGTAATTTGATGTTTGTTTTTTTGTACACTACTGTTCTAAAATTTGGTTCTTTGTTGAATAGAAAGTTCAAAAGATTTTGCATCATTGTTACTGTCACCGTTGATCAATTTAATGCATCCTTGCATCTTACTGACCACAAACATTTGAACGGTTTAATAGCATCAGTATCTACTTTTTTTCAAAAGAGTAGCTTGACTTTTGTTAAATTACGAGCTTGTCTCTTGGCACGTTGTCATTTCAAAGTAGCTTTCCAAACACTGCCAAAGGCCCCGCGTAGACCTGGCTTTACTGTCTGAAATGGACAAAAGGGACAGAAAAAGGAGAAAATGTTATGTTCCTGCCTTCATTTGTCCAAACATCTTAACACGCTGTCCTCTTTTCAGCTCACTGGAGCCTTGTGATGTGAATTTCATTTATCATACGAGTAAATGTGTCTGCTTCAATCTGCCTCACGCTGGAAAAAGGAGCCAAACATGAAGAAAGAACAACAGAGCAAAATTAAAGACCTCTCCTACCAGAATACGCATTTGTGCCGGCTCATCTGCATCAGCTTTGGCTTCTTGTAAGCTACTAGCTGGGTTTACAGCGGAGTGTGAGCATAGACTGTAATAAATATGGACAAAGCGTCTGTGATGTCACCCATAGACTTTCTGAAGAACGGTTTTGAGGCCATTTATGGGGCGAATGGGTGGCGCCATCTTGGAAAATCTTTTCAGAAAGGATACAGAGGTGGTGTGATGTGTTGTGTCAGATCTAGGGATGGCGAAAACTAAAAATTTTCTTGACCGACCACCGAGCCTCATTAGCCGGTTGAAACCGGTTAACCGATTATTTTAAATGCTACGCTATTTGAAAAAACAGCCATTTCGAGCCGCGCCTGCAATTTCGCAACTGTCGCATCTCTCTCCCGCTCACACACACACACACACACACACACACACACACACACACACACACACACACACACACACACACACACTGCCCCGACGCCGCCCTGTTTTAACTCACGGTAAAAAACCCACTCACGTCACTTTTTTAAAATCCCCCCTACAGCGCGAACCATGAGTCCCGCAAACGCGTCGCCGCTGAGCTTGTATGTAATCGGAGGACAAATGGCTCCTTAGGCTACGTTCACACTGCAGGCTGAAACGACCCAATTCCGATTTTTTTTTGCCCCCATGCGATCTGTATCTGATCTTTTCATGACAGTCTGAACGACACAGATCCGATCTTTTCAAATGCGACCCAGACCACTTGGGTATGTGGTCCAAATCCGATATGTATCCGATCTTTTGAAATGCGACCTCAATCTGAACGGCCAGGTCACATGTATCCGACCCGCACGCCATTGATATGCGACAAACGTCATAATTCTGCGTTGAAGTAGGCGGGAATGAGAAGATAAACAAGTTAGCTATTGTGCGATAGTGCGCACCTGTAGCTAGCCAATACACTCCAATGCGTTGCACTGTTATGGTCCGCCGCAGACGTGTCTCTTCCCGTGACAGTGTTAATCGAAGGCGCTCAAACGCTCTCCTCCTTCTTAATTTTCTTCTTAAAACGAGAAGATTGTAATTGTGCTGGCTCTGTTGGGAAAATAACTTTAATATTGCTAAACAAGCTCCACTGTTGACGTTCATGTTTAGCTACTTCCGCAAACAGCAAGTGACGTCGTACCATTGAGTACTCTTCTGCGCATGCGGGTCATTTCACGTTCACACAGGAGATCACAAAAGGTCGCATTTAATTGGAAATGTGAACGGCCTTGCAAACAAATCCAATTTTTTCAAAAATCGGAATTGAGCATTAAGCCCCTGCAGTGTGAACGAGGCCTTAGTTTCGAAGTGGTTTGGGTACAAGGTGATCGTGTTGAAAATAAAGGCGTTAGTCTAGCGTTAGAAGCTCATTTGAAACATTGCCGCGGCTCATTTAAGAAAATTTTTGGCCGCTTTAGTTTGAGGTAGTGCTAACAATAATAAAGATGCTGATCATCATCACCTTATCTGTTACCACTGTTGCCCCCGCAACTTACATCTGTGTCATTCTTGTTGGTGAAAGGGTCCCACACACTACTTTTCTTTGCACGCTTCATCCGGTCGTCTGCCCTGGCTCTAACCTCCAGTGTTTTAGCCTGTAGCCTTTACCTCGTGAGCGCGCGAACCCAAACGAACCCAAAAATTGAGTTTGAGGGATTTGTTTACTTCACACAAAAATATCTTGGAATGAGATGGCTAACTGTAGTAGCGTTTAGTCCACTGTCTATAATAGCTGAATTTTTTTCAGATCACACTTTTTTTTAACCGACTAACGACAACTTTGATCTGTTAACGTTGATACGGTCAACCATCGGTCAAAGGTCATCGGTTAACATCCCTAGTCACATCATGGCCGAGACGTCAAATTTCAGGAATTCCACTCGGCACAGCTCGTTATCAGCTGTCAATCAAGCTGTCAATCAAAGTTAACCACACCCTTATTTGTCATACATTTTATATCTAAATACGATCTAAACTAACGAATTAGAAAAAAATTCACCCCCCTCACAGTTGTCATGCTGGCGAAATGAGTCTCAAAGCTGATTTTACAGGGACTTTCTCCTCAAGAGCATCTGGCATATGCATGTGCAAGAGTAGCGGCCCATGACCTGAGCAATAATGAAGCACATCGTTGAGTTGTGTTATCATCAAAGAGCGCCTTGTGTTGATTGCGATTAGGATGACAGTGAGCGTCATCTGTATTGCCATGCTCAGTAATAACTCTCAGCGGTCGCACAGCTCTCTGCTGTGATGTGCCCTCTCTGTTTATAGTAATGAGTTCATCTTAACACCAACAGACATGGCTAATTATTAATGCTGAGAGCGGAGATTAACATAATCTTGGATTGATATAAAAGAATTGTTCTGTTGGGTGAGTCATTGAATCGTTCAGTCCCATGATTTGTTCAAAACACTAATTCATTCAGGAATGAAACATACGACTGTCTTTGTAAATTCGTTTTCAATCATTCGCACAGAAATTGTCTTTTTGATCAAGCCATTGAGTCATTTAAACCAAATAATTTGACTGACTGATTCAAACACTCATTCATTTAAGAAACAAGCCACTATTTCTAAATTCGATTTTGAAGCATTCACACAAATGATTCGTTGGAAACATTGATTCGTTCAGGGACTCAAACTTTGTCATTTATGAGCGAGTCATCATTCAAATAATTTGTTCAAAACACTAATTCGTTCAGGAATGAAACAAGCGACTGTCTTTGTAAATGAGTTTTTGAATCATTCACTCAGTAATTGTCTTTTTGAGCAAGTCATTCAGTCATTGAATCATTCAGTTAAATATTGAATCATTCACTCAAATGATTTGTTCTAAACTACTGATTTATTCAGGAATGAAAAAAGTGACCATCTTTGTAAGTGAGCATTTTGAAGCATTTACTCAAACACTTCATTAAAACCGTAATTTATTCAGGGACAAACACTAATTCAATCAGGAATGAAATAAGTGACTGTATTTGTGAATACGTTTTTGAATCGTCCGCTTAAATGATTAATTCGAAAAACTGAATAATTAAGACATGGATCAAGTAATTGTCTTTAAGAGCAAGTCTATTTACATCATTCACTCAATTCATTTAAAACACTGATTCATTCAGGAAAGGAATGAGTGATTGACTCTATTAGCAAATCTTTGTGTCGTTCACAGACAACTCGTATGATTATATCACACTTTTGTGATATTGTATTTTAAAATGTTCAAATCCTTTTATATTTAAATCAAAAGATGTACAGTAATGTGACAGTGATTCATCTCAGAGTTGAGTGGTTTGCTTAAAAGCTTAAAGCTCTTTAATGAGTTTCAATATTGGTATTTCCATAGTTCACTTTTGACATTCTACTAACTTTAAGTACTGTAAGTTTGGAATTGACCCTTCGCAGGGAGTTTGATTGACAGGCGATCTGACCAATCATAACCCGCCATCCGCCGAATTTGCCATTTTTGTCCGACAAACCAGTCAGGAGTGTTAGTAGATTTACGTTGGAGGATTTGAACTTGAAAAACGCAGTGTACTGACGTCTTTCCCTGGTTAAAACAACATTCATTCTTATGTTTATTCAGTTTATTTGATGCTATAAATGAACCAGAAGGAAGAGATGATCGGTTCACGAGCAGCTTTAACTGAGACTCTACAGCGATCTTTCAGACACATTAAAGAGCCACAAAACGGTAGCCTGGATGCCAGCCCGAACTCCGCCTACAACATTTTTTGGTCGGGAAGTTCGGTCTGGACTCGATCCATTGAGGAGTAATTATGACAGGTTCAGAAATCGTCGGGCCAATCAAATTGCCAGGGCGGGCTTTATGATGGACAGATGATCTTCAGTCACGTAATCATCGCGTCATCAAACGTATTTCTTTCAAAAATGCTTTTCGTGTTTGCAAGTACTCCGCAAATCCTTACATTCTTATTGCAACACCGGCAAAGATCGTTAACACTCATTATCTTTTAAATACTTTTTCTAGAGTGCGTGCAGTTGAGTTCTGTTGACAATGACAACTATGCGTCACTCAACATACGTCACTTACTGCGTTGCTCTGATTGGTTGTAGGTCTATCCAATTGAGTGCAGAGTTTTTTTTTTCCTGGCTCGGTTAAGACACGCCTCATAATCAAAGCCCTATGGAGCAGAATCAGACTCACATTCTGACTAGAATATGAGTATGACGAAGTCAGGCTAACAAAACGGTGTTTATTGTTTAAATTTCTTTAAAAAAATGACCAAATTTGAAAGGTCTGTGCGTCTGTCAGCGTGTTGTCATTGTTCTCTTGCACCGCGATGTATTTTTCACTGGGTGAGAACATGGAGTGGCGTGAGAGAGGCGTGGCTTGTCAGACATAGCAACCGTAACTAAAGGGGGCCGGTCTTTGCGAACGGTCAATTACATGTCAACTTATAACCAAGCGGCAACATTCTAATCTGAAAAATGAAGCCTACCCGGAAGTGCGAAAAACTGCAATACATGTAAAATCCACTAGGGGCCGGTCCCAAATGGGAGCAAATGTCCATAGACCCCATGTTAAAATGTCCGTTTTCACAGCATAAATTCATGTTTTTACAGGTTGGTCCCATGGACTTTTATTGTATTTTTCGATAGGTTCCGAGTGCCTGACAACTGTGAGGGGGTGATTTTTTTTTCTTACTCGTTAGTTTAGATCGTATATAGATATAAAATGTATGAAAAATAAGGGCGTGGTTAACTTTTATTGACAGCTGATAACGGGCTGCGCCGAGTGGAATTCCTGAAATTTGCAAGATGGCGCTGCCCATACCCCCCATAAACTGCCTCAAAATCGTTCTTCAGAAAGCCTATGGGTGACGTCACAGACGTTTGTCCATATTTTTTACAGTCTGTGCTTTTAACCCGAACCAAAGAGTCTACTAATACTCTAATGAGAGTTAGTTGACATTTAGTTGCAAATATAGTTAGTGGAATGCCTAAAGTGAACTATCAAAATAAAGTGTAAGCTACTATAATAAATATCCAGATTGGAAGCTAAGTTGCTGTGAGCAAAGTGTATTGCTTGCCATGGTTTTGCTTTTTGCTTTTGCTTTTTGTTCTGAAAAAGTTTCACGACCCCTCCGGCAATTGAGAGGTCCATGTTTGAGAAACGCAGTTTTTGGAAATTAATGCAGAACTTTCCATAAACTTAATGCAATGCTCTCAGCTGCTTTTGTTACTTTGGTGGGTACTTGGAAATCATGCATAGATATCACACTGTCCAAACCATGAAACACACACATATAACCGTGACAAATGGCCTCCTAAACCAGTTCTGACGCAGTCGAGAAAGTCCCGAACCGTCTGTGCTGTACAGGCTGAAGTGAGAGCCAGCTTATTGTATTAGTATGATGTTTTTTTCTCTGAATTCCATTATGGGTGTGTGTGTGTGTGTGTGTGTGTGTGTGTGTGTGTGTGTGTGTGTGTTTCCCCCTGCCCACACCATGTAATGTTTTCCTGTGAAAAGTGTTTCATAAATGATTTGCCCAGACTTCATGTGTCATTTGAGATGCTCTGACAAAAACTTTGAGTGCAAGAGAGAAAAAAAAAAAAAGCCCGTTATCTTCAAACGGCAAACTCTCTTCCTCAGGGATTCGCAGACTTCATCAGTGGCGCCTTATTGTTCAGTTTCCATTCTCTTGGTTTTGAAGCTACAATAAAGGCCTATGTCTGATACTGTGTGATGTGGTTTCGTCCGAGAGAAAAACAATCCTTTATTTTTAAAGAAAATCCCATATTCCCAAATGAATTGATAATTACAAACAGGATGGTTGAGATCTCTGGCTAATGCAGGGACTGAAAATATGGTCTCTCTGTTGGACGACATGTTTTATGAGGTTGGAGAGTGAAAATAATTAGAAATTCTTATGATGGTTCTGAAAAGACAGGGTGATAAAAGACAGCTTGCGAGCTGACAGGCGGGCATGTCTTCAGGCTCTGCGTTGGCTTTGCTTTGAGGCACGAGTGTCAGAGAAGAGCAGATCTAGCGTGCGAGGGTCAGGGTTTATGAGGAAACACATTCACTAATAGGGATTACGCTGTCAGTGCTGATTCAGTGTGTGCAAATATAGGTCAGGAAGGTTTAAGAACCACCTTTACTGTAAATATGCCTCTTATTTGTGTGTCTGTGTGTGTTTGTGTGTTTGTGTGTGTGTGTGCGTGTGTCACATATTGTGTGGTAGCAGTGTAACGATGAAGACGAAGGAGATAACAATAATAGTTTCATTAAACTTTACAAACTCAAGACTAACACTCAGAACGATAATGACTCCATACATTAATGAGTAACAGAAACTTAAAAACACTGAGCTAACAAAGTTTCACTGCAGGTGAAAAATCTGTAATATGGAAACATATTCAGAGAGGGAACACAAGAACACATGATCAACTAAACAGAACAAAAAATTGGTGTGGAAAAATGTTCACCCAAAAATTGCTAGTAAATTGCATAAGAAATGACAGGTGACACTTTAAGTTAAACATGATATTTTTTTAAGTAGAAAGACTGAAATAGTATTTTCTTGTAAAATTTTCCAATATATATATTAGTGTAGTGAGGGAGAGAAAAGTGTTTTTATAACATTAATTTTTTTTGGAACAACACTGCCTACTCATCTGTCTTTCACAAGTCTAATATCATTGTTAGATTTTGCATCCTAAATAAACAAAATTGAATAATAATTTCACACTTTTTGAATAATTTGACAGTGATTGATTGAAGTGACGCTGTAAAATATTCTGCGATATTTATCATGGTTTTGTTTTTCTTCACACATCATGCCTCATATTTCATCTCAAACAGGCTCCTCACTGACACTGTTGGTAATTTTAATTTTCAATGTATTGTAAATAATGATACAGTTGACAGTCATAATTTGTGTACAAAAATAGCTAAATTATGGTCAAGCAATAAATATAGAAATTATTTAATTATTTTAGATTTTCATAGGTTTAGAAAATGTAATTTATATTTATATATAATGGTCTTTACAACAAGAAAAAATGCTTTACAGTACATTTGAATTAAAATCCACTTTTGGTACATAAACACCCAGTGTGTGTGTGTGTGAGAGTGAGTGAGTGAGTGAGTGAGTGAGTGAGTGAGTGAGTGAGTGAGTGAGTGAGTGAGTGAGTGAGTGTGAGTGTGTGAGTGAATGAGTGAGTGTGTGAGTGTGAGTGAGTGAGCGTGAGTGAGTAGTGAGTGAGTGAGTGAGTGAGTGAGTGTGTGAGTGAGTGTGTAGTGAGTGTGTGAGTGTGTGAGTGTGTGTGTGAGTGAGTGAGAGTGAGAGTGAGAGTGAGAGAGTGTGAGTGAGTGAGTGAGTGTGAGTGTGAGTGTGTGAGTGAGTGAGAGTGAGAGTGAGAGAGTGTGAGTGAGTGAGTGAGTGTGAGTGTGAGTGTGAGTGAGAGTGTGAGTGTGTGTGTGAGTGAGTGAGTAAATGAGTGAGTAAATGTGTGAATGAGTGAGTGTGTGTTGTATATTGTGTGTGTGAGGTGGTGTGTGTGTGTGTGAGTGAGTGTGAGTGAGTGAGTGAGTGAGTGAGTGAGTGAGTGAGTGAGTGGTGTGAGTGAGTGAGTGAGTGAGTGAGTGTGAGTGAGTATAGTGAGTGAGTGTGAGTGTGAGTGTGAGTGAGTGTGTGTGGTGTGTGTGTGTGTGTGTGTGTGAGTGAGTGAGTGAGTGAGTGTGAGTATAAGTGAGTGTGAGTGTGAGTGAGTCAGTGAGTGAGTGTGTGTGTGTGTGTGTGTGTGAGTGAGTAGTGAGTGTGTGTGTGTGGGGTGTGTGGTGTGTGTGTGTGTGGTGTGTGTGTGTGAGTGAGAGTGTGAGTGAGTGGTGTGTGGTGAGGTGATGAGTGTGAGTGAGTAGTGAGTGTGTGTGATGTGAGTGAGGTGTGTGTTGTTGAGTAGTGGATGTGGTGAGTGAGTGGTGTGTGTGTGTGAGTGTGAGTGAGTGAGTGAGTGAGTGATGTGTGTGGTGTGTGTGTGTGTGGTGAGTGTGAGTGAGTGAGTTGAGTGAGTGTGATGAGTGTGTGTGTGTGAGTGAGTGGTGGGGGAGTGAGTGAGTGTGTGTGAGTGAGTGTGAGTGAGTGTGAGTGTGAGTGAGTGTAGTGTGAGTGGTGTGTGTGGTGTGTGTGATGTGATGGTGTGTGTGGTGTGTGGTGTGGTGATGTGTGAGTGTGTGTGTGTGTGTGTGAGTGTGATGGTGTGAGGGGTGAGTGTGAGTGTGTGAGTGAGTGTGAGTGAGTGGTGTGAGTGAGTGTGTGTGTGAGGTGAGTGAGTGAGTGAGTGAGTGAGTGTGAGTGAGTGAGTGTGTGAGTGAGTGAGTGAGTGTGGTGTGTGAGTGATGTGGTGTGTGTGAGTGTGAGTGAGTGAGTGAGTGTGTGAGTGTGTGTGATGTGAGTGGTGTGTGTGAGAGTGTGAGTGAGTGTGTGTGGTGATGATGTGAGTGAGTGAGTGAGTGTGTGAGTGATGAGTGATGTGTGTGTGTGTGTGAGTGTGAGTGAGTGAGTGAGTGTGTGGTGAGTGAGTGTGTGTGGAGTGTGAGTGTGTGTGAGTGTGAGTGAGTGAGTGAGTGAGTGAGTGAGTGAGTGTGAGTGAGTGAGTGAGTGAGTGAGTGTGAGTGAGTGAGGTGAGTGATTTGTGTGAGTGAGTGAGTGTGAGTTGAGTGAGTGGTGAGTGAGTGATGTAGTGGTGTGTGGTGTGAGAGAGTGTGATGTGTGTGAGTGATGAGGTGAGTGAGTGAGTGTGGTGAGTGATGAGTGTGTGTGTGTGTGGTGTGGTGAGTGGAGGTGGATGTGAGTGAGTGAGTGAGTGAGTGAGTGAGTGGTGAGTGAGTGTGTGTGTGAGAGTGTGAGTGAGTTGTGTTGTGAGTGTGAGTGAGTGGTGAGTGTGAGTGAGTGGAGTGTGAGTGAGTGAGTGGATGTGAGTGTGTGAGTGAATGAGTGATGAGTGAGTGAGTGAGTGAGAGAGTGAGTGAGTGAGTGTGAGTGAGTGTGAGTGAGTGTGTGTGTGAGTGGTGAGTGAGTGTGTGTGAGTGAGTGAGTGAGTGTGAGTGAGTGAGTGAGTGAGTGAGTGTGTGTGTGAGTGTGTGGTGTGTGTGTGGTGTGTGTGTGTGGTGTGTGTGGTGTGTGTGTGTGTGTGTGTGTGTGTGTGTGTGTAAGTGTATGTGTGAGTAATAATATGAAATGCCAGAGATCTGCAGAGATCATTTCTCAGTGAGTAACACACGTGTGTACTGTATCGTCTGACTGTACTGAAGTCAGTCACTGTTTAATACGAGGCCTGTCATCATCAATGAATCCGGTTCAGATGAGGTCTATGAAAACAATGCTTTTGCAAAACGTCAATAGACCCGTACTAATGAAATTTTAATGAGACTTCTAAAATGATATTTTAGCTATGCTGCAAAGTTTCTGCTAGAACAGCAATACACGAGGAATGTCTTTTCCTCCGGGGATACAGTAGATTCGGAGTATACGGAACCAGATATTGCCAAGAATGCTTGGTTAGGGACCATTTGAAAAAGTATAGAAAAACTTTTTAAAACCCTTAAACAGAGTCGCTCACTGAGAGATAAAAACCTCTATGTTGACGCAGCCATTCGTGATCTGATCAGATTAATCATTTATGCACCTTTTCATGCATTTTAATGCTTTAAAAAAATAATCCACAAGAAAGTCACAATAATCTGAAATACAATCTGTATGATTCAATTATATGTTGGAACATAAATTGTCAGATTTTGAATTAGATGCCATTTTTTTCACCAAACAGTGGTGCTATTGTGTAGGAGGAAAGCATTTTATTTGTCGCAGCTTCGCATTCACATCTGTCCTTTTGCGTAAAAGTGTGCAAGAGTTGGTTGCCTTTATGTTGTTTTATTATGTGACTGTTTGTGTCATTGATATGGGATGTGTATGTGTACAGCACGGCAGATACACACTTGCTGTTTACAAAAGTGCTTTAGAAATAAACTTTGATTGCTTGTTCAACGTGCAGGAGTTTGATTCATTATTTGACATTAGTGAACTACCTTATTAACTAAGAATGATCAATACTTCTACAGCATTTATAAATCTTAGCTAATATTAATTTCCAACATACGTTATTAAAATCAAAGGTTGTATTTTGTTAACATTAGTTAATGCACAGTGAACTAACATGACAAACAATGAACAGCTGTTTATTTATTCATTTAACTTATAAAAATGTATTTCTCATTGTTTATTCATGTTAGTTATTACATTGACTAATGAACCGTATTGTTAAAATGTTACCGATATCTTCCTGAATACATGTTATTTGTGGTATCTCACATCTAATATATTAATATAATATATAGTGTAAAGTGATTTTTTAATTGAATATATTTGATTGAATTTAAATTTATTTTTTAATTATATATATATATATATATATATATATATGTCTGAGGTCATGAAGTGTAAAAGCATGACACACGCGTGTCCGTAGGGCCGTGAAACTGTGACATGTTCACTGACACGGTTTGAGCACGAGCTCTTCTCAGCGCTTGGACCTCACACACTCACCGCTGACATTTAAAGGACAACGCAAAGCTGTGAACAGAGCGTGTGTGTGTGTGTGTGTGTGTGTGGCACATTGCCCAAACAACAATGTTTACATGTGTGTATAGAGGCTCACCCTTCATCAAAGCGTTGTTCAGTGTATTGGAGTGTAAAGGCTCATGTCATCTCGAGTGTGAAACAGAGGTTTGTCAAATGTCAGAGGAGGGAATCCTGGGAAACAATAAGACTCATGTGCTTTACTAACTGACCCAACACTTTCAAAACACACACAGGGTTGAGCAGTGGCGGGAAACTATTAGTTTAACTACTTTCAGTACAGATGTGGTATTTTAGATTGATTTGTTGATTGGTAGCACACTCACTGTTAAGTTTCTTTAACTCAGTACTTTGAGGACAATATTTCAGCAATCAAATCAGTTCAGCTGTGCATTTTTTTTTTAAATTTCCAATTTCGTCACACGGTTTGGCGAAATTGTTTTAATTGTGTGCATATTTTGTATCAAATGCAAAGTCAAAGTCTCTTCATCAAGGCTGCATGAATATGATAAATTATACAGTAATATTGTAAAAAATATTATTACAATTTAAAATAAGTAAAAATAACGCATTTTCAGCATCATTACTCCGGACACAGGATTCTTTGATTAATAGAAAGTTCAAATGAACAACATTTATTTGTATTTGAAGTATTTGTAACATTACACATGTCTTTACTGTCACTTTTGATCAATTTAATGTATTAATTCCTTTAAAAAAATTCTTACTGACTGATTATTTAATTGAATATATTTGATTTAATTTTTTTTTTTTTAAATTATATATATATATATTTGGTACAGACCCCTTATTTGGAGTTTGCTTTTTTCTTCTTTTTAATTAAAGGTGGGATTTATTTATTATTATAGTTATTATAGTTCAATTTACTAAAAATAATACTATAATTTTTTTGGTTTATTTAAATAAAATAAACGTTATAAAACTATATAGACATTTAAAAAAACTACAACTTATAAAATGACAAAATAAAAAGACTGAATGATACGGTCGCCATTATAGTCTCGGCCAACAGTCGTAAAATGACTTGCACTAGAAATAATCAAAATCTTCTGTAAATGATGAATATACACCTGTACAATAAGTTAATATCTTTATTCACAGTTTGTATTGTTTGTTTTTAAAGTAGATCTTTGTTTCTGAGTTGTGTTGTTCGCAGCGAAGCCTAATGTGGCGTTGCGTGTTCATACACCTGTGAGGTGGACATGTGATGAATGCTGCGACCCGTCTCAGGTGACACGACTAACCGGCTCTGAGCTGACAAGAGTCCCTGGAGAGATCACACACACACACAACAACACACACACACACACACACACACACACACACACACACACACCACACACACACCACACACACACACACACACACACACACACACACACACACACACACACACACACACACACACACACACACACACACACACACACACACACACACACACACAGGGGCCCGTGTCATAATATATATATGTCAGAG
Source organism: Chrosomus eos (assembly GCA_036326025.1). NCBI lineage: Eukaryota > Metazoa > Chordata > Actinopteri > Cypriniformes > Leuciscidae > Chrosomus > Chrosomus eos. Next base: position 3,083,905 of record CM070827.1, read on the forward strand.
CCTAAGTGACGGCACCATGGACTCGTGGACTCCAGTGATGGTGGACATGGAGGACATGATGGGTCCATTTGTCATCTTTCTGTCAGGGTTTCTGGGGTGTTTCGGGAGTGCTGATGGATTGGGTCGAGGGACACGCTGGGTGGGTATTGATTTCAACCTCTAACTTTGCCATAGAACCACAGGGAGCCGTATAGTTACTGTACCTGTTGTTGTCAACACTTGTTTGACAACTTTGTGCAACTTTGCAGTGAAACATTTGCAGAGTAAACCTCATGAAAATAACAAGTGTATCACTGTGTTCTGTTTCTGTCAATGATAACAACGCTGAGACAGTAAAACATACTATAGACAAAAATATGTTGAGAAAAAATGATGCATTGTTTTCCATAACAACGTGGAACATCAACATTGAATAACTTATAAGATATAAAGATTTCACAAAATTGTGTATATATATGAATATGTAAATATGTGTGTGTGCATATCAGAAGATCAGGTTTTCACATGGACAGTTTTTGCATATTGTTTTTGTGAAATATTGATATGTTTACATTTATATTGTTTGCATTTATTGATATAAGCAGTAATTCTCATCCTTTTTTTTTACTCAAAGGCCCCTGTTTTCCAAAACAATACTTGAAGGTATTTATGTTAACATTTTTTCATTATTTCTGCTGTATTTACAGTAAAGCTTTTTATTATTATTATTAAAAAATTTGTACTGATATATTAATTTAATTAACTACACGTTTCCAGAGGTTTCAACAACTGCATGTTCTTCAATAAATATTTATTTTATGTAATATTTAGCAATCATATTTAGAGATTAATGATATTAACTATCATTTATTAAATCAAATACTTTTAAGTCATCCTGAGGCCCCAGACCCCTTAACTAAAGTGTTATTTTCAGTTACTTTTGAAAGTATCGCATTACAATATTGCTCATTATAACTAATTGAGTTACGGTAACACAATGGCCATGAGTAACACACACTTACCCCAACAAAGCATCTGTTGCTGTTGTTAATTGGCCTTTGCTGTTTTTATAATTACAACAAAAATCTGTAACACTTTATTTCAATGTGTTTATTCCACTTTAGACATTTTACTAAGTAACTCTCAAGAGACTGTCTACACAATATCTGCTAACACTTTATTATTCTGATGCTTCCCAAAAGAAATTCTACTGACTATAAGTAACTTTGCATGTACTTATTATACTAATCTGAACATAAATACTCTAATGAGAGTTAGTTGACATGGACTGTCTAAATTGGACCATCGGAATAAAGTGTTACCAAACATCTGCTTATACTTTCCTCATTAGTACATCTCATATAAAATGCCAGAGATGAATAGCATCTGATTTTGATGTAAGAAAGCTTGTTTTATGTTGACGATTAAATCAGTGTAATCAGATCATCACCTATGGGTGACGGACTGACAGCCCAGCGCAAAATGATGAATCACTTTTTTCCCTATTCGTGGTATTTACTGATCCGTGCAGCGACAGAAACAAGCAGAATCAGATCCAAACCCTCGGCCCACACATGCTGTGCATGCTGGGAAGGGGGTGATAAAAATGTAATTGCTGAGTGCTGCTTTATTGTCGTGTTTCTGCGGTGAATAAATCCCTCGTGACAATGTCTCTGTGCTCTGTGAGTAAACACAACACTGGCAGGTCCTTGTTTGCATATTGTTAATTTGTCCACGTCGCAGGAGCTCTGCAAACCGATGTCACCCGTCACGCTAACCTTCCGGCCGCCACACACTGACATGTTAGCATTTGTCTGAGAAATGCCAGGCCATGGATGTGACATGGTGTGGTTTGGGCCGGGGGTGACGGACCTGCATGGGGTGAAACACTTTTAAACACGAAACAAACCCCGCGTTTGGGTCTGATGAGGCCTGACGTAAAGAAAGAGATTGTTGAAGTTGTTTCTGATGACAGTCGACATGAGGCGAGCCTTCAGTCAGATCACAGCGGGCGTTTGCTCACAGAATATGTTCAGTCATGTTAACTGGCTGTTGTAAAAGAGTAAGCCGTCTGTAAAAAGTTTAGTGGCTAAAACTACATGGATTGATGCGAAACGGGAAACTGGGGAGGGTTGCAACATTGTAACATCTTCAGTTTAACCAATTATGAATGAGCTGACTGTTATATAATATATATATGTATAATATATGTGACCCTGGATGACAAAACCAGTCACATGGGTCATTTTTTTTTTAAATTGAGAATTATACATCACATGAAAGCTGAATAAATAAGCTTTCCATTGATGTATGGTTTGTGATGATAGGACAATATTTGGCCGAGAGACAACTATTTGAAAATCTGGAATCTGAGGGTGCAAAAAAATCAAAACATTGAGAAAATCGCTTTTAAAGTTGTGCATTTATGTTCACGATTATGCTACATTCACTCACAAAAATAACTGTTTTATACATTTACGGTAGGAAATTTACAAAATATCTTCATGGAACATGATCTTTACTTAATATCCTAATGATTTTTGGCATAAAAGAAATATTTATAATTTTGACCCATGCAATGTATTGTTGGCTATTCCCTGCGACTTAAGACTGGTTTTGTGATCCAGGGTCACACACACACACACACACACACACACACACACACACACACACACACACACACACACACACACACACACACACACACACACACACACACACACACACACACACACACACACACACACACACACACACACACACACACACACACACACACACACACACACACACACATATACATATATATATATATATATATATACACACACACAGTATATCTCCTTCTGAAGTGATGGTACGGTAGAAGTTGTGCAGTAAGTATCTTTGCAAAATGATTTAAATGACTCTAAAAAATGTTGGGTGTAACATTTCATATTTATTTTGATTTGTGATCATGTTTTCTGTTCTATTAGTGTTACAACTTGATTAAATTAGTTGATTAATTTGCTCATTTTAGACATACACTGCCCTTAAAAAAATTGGGTTTGTTAGAAATTTATAATTTTATTCCGCAAATGATGCATTAAATTGGTTTTAAAGTGACAGTAAATATGTTTATAATGTTACAAAAGATTATATTAAATTCTGTTCTTTTGAGCTTTCTATTTATCTGAAAAAATGTATCACGGTTTCCACAAAAATATGAAGCAGCACGGCTGTAACATGTGATAATAATCTTAAATGTTTTTTTGAGCATCAAATCATCATATTATAGTGATTTCTGAAGGATCATGTGACACTGAAGACTGGAGTAATGATGCTGAAAATTCAGCTTTGATCACAGGAATAAAATACACTTTACTAGATATTCACATAGAAAACAGTTCACATTCACAATATTACTGTTTTTACTGTATTTTTGATGATAAATGCAGCCTTGCTGAGCATAAGAGACTTTTATATTTTACGTAATGTATGTAAATATATACCGTGCTATTTTGAAACTGTATAGTGTAATAGTAGATGATTTTTATTTGTATATATTACATATATAAGAATAGTATATAATTGTTTTTATATTAAATTTGTTGCAACACTTTCCATTGCACCATTTAAGGATATACTATTTAAGATTTGAAACTGATTTTGCGTCCCCAGTTTCTCCCTCAATGCTTTTGTGATTCTCTCTGTGAGTTTGTGTTTGTTCTGATGATTGTTTTGAGCCGGTGTGAATGTGCTGACTAACTCCTGTCACGCTTCTGCTCATATCCCCAACATTACAACCACAAATCCACACCGAGAGACTCTTATTGATCTGTCAAAAAGGTGAAAGCTACAATCACCAACACACCACAATACGATAAAACCCGGAGAAAGTCATTTGCTCGTACAGCTTACGGATAACTTTTTGATCTGTGGATGTCAGTTTGGTTTCATAGATTTAATAGTAGGTTTTTGGGAATGACAAGTATTTGTTTCGGCGAACAGAGGAAAAAACAATCACATGACGCCTATTTTCAGCTATTACTGGCGTAAATCACGAAGGCCTCGCTGGAAGAAGAGTTAAAGCTTTTAACTGGAGACAGAGAGGATGATGGGATTGCAAGGTATAGATATATAATATGGACTGAATAACTTGAATAAAAGGAGGTGTAAAACACATTTAATCTTGATCTGTGTCACTGTGTGTGGGTCAGGTTTTGCTTGCATGACTCAAAAAATATAGAAATATATAAAAAAAAATATAAAACCTAAAAACAAAGGGAACATTAGCTTAATAAATGTTTGTAAAAGGCATTTTTTTGCACACAAAGTTGCCTAAAATAATGTATTGACTGCACTCTGGTTCAGCTCATAAATTTGCAAATTTTATTATTCATAACAGATCAGTCCCTCTCAGCGATGATGTCTCTTGGCTGGGTTTGTTGTTTTGTCTCTGAATTAGCAGTCTCAAATGGACGACACAGATGCATTTTCCAGAAGACTATTTATAATCGTCCTGAAGTGTATCTCCAGAAAAAAAAAACATTATTATGGGAAGCGATTGCTTCAGAAACGTCTGTCTGCCATTCCACACTATATTGTCGTCCATGATTTATTCGCCGTCTGTAGACGTGATGAATTTTCCAACATTCCCAATATTATTTAGCCAAAATGTGTAACTGGAGTCTCTCTTCATCGGTGAGATGTTGCTAAAGCATTTTTAGAATATAAAATGTCAGTGTGTAAATGCTAATTAAACTAACCACTAGAAAAAAAGCGCATTGCTTCTGTAAAAAGCACTAATTTGTGGATTCGCTCTATTGCAGCGGCGCCTATAGCTTTATAGCTTTTCTTTTGTGTTAACACTGTTTTTCTTCTGGTGTCCCACACGGACTTGTTCTGATTAATTAGCGTCTGAAGATTATCGAATGCAGGCACATTTGCTCGGCTCGCAGGAGTGTGTGAAGACGGTGTGTAAGTGCATCCAGATATCTGTTAATTGGCTCTCTGGATATTCTAGATGTGCTTTTGTCTCGTGTTTTACCTCATATATACTCCTGATAAGAGATATGATCACAAACACAGCGTGATGTTGACGGCTGGACGAGTGTTTAGCACTTTCTGATTGGTCGGCTGCTCGTGGATTAATTATCCATTTACAGTAGTTTTGTACCTCAAACTCACATTAGCTTAATTGAATTTTGCAAATATCACACACACACAATTGGGATGTCTTCTGCAGAACCGCTAGTTTTTCCTCATAATAGAGCATCTCCAAACGGCATCATTTATATCTTGTTGGTTAATTAAGCACCGGATTGAACTCAAGCGCAGGTCATTGTTTATTTAAAGATTTTTCTTTTGCTTTGCAAGTTATGTTGCTTTACTCGCTCTGCAAATATAGAGAAAAGATGCACTGTGAAATATTTATTAATGCTCGTGATTTAAATTCTCATCTGAAAATGTTGAGTATTTTTTTTATCTTTTTTATAGTAAATAAAATCTCTTCCTTTACATGCGTATGTTTTACTGAATGGCATGAGAGTGAAATGGATAATTAATATTTAGCAGTGTAGTGCATTTAAAACACTAAACTTGGTTAAGGTATTTCTCTGACTAAATTATTTGGCAACAAAAAAAAAAAAAAAAGAAAAACTTACAGCTACCGGTTTTATTTTACTATGCAAAAACAAAATGCATAGAAAAACAAAAATCTGCATTAATAACATATTAATAACATAATATTTTGTTAGTTCTCTCTTGTTTTTACATGTTAATCATTTCTTTGTATGATATAACACATGGTCAAAAATATGTATGTACAGTCTGACATGTTTCATTATGTTATTATTATCACAAATAAAACAATTGACTCAAAGCACAACTATGCAACATGCTTAAAAAAACTCTTAATAATATTGAAAAGTGGTGCAGAATTATGCAGTGCCATTATTTTTATTGTCATTTTCTAAAATGGATATTAAATAATAAGTACATCATGAAATTCCAGATGTACTTATATTTTTAAATATGTACACTCTTAACAATGCTGGGTTGTTTTAAGTAAAATTTGGGTCAAATATGGACAAACCCAAATGTTGGGTTCAGAATTTAATTCAAATGTTTAGCCCAACTTCAATTTTCACTTTCAACTGAAAATTTTATAATTACATTTTTAACCCAACATTTGGGTTTGTCCATATTTGACCCAAATTTTACTTAAAACAACCCAGCATTGTTTAGAGTGTACTGTACATATCCAAAAAATTCAAATCAAATGTGTATTTTTATGAAAATAATCAACTTTCTCAATATGTCCCACTTTCATCATGCATTGAGAGAAATATGAACACAAATCTTTCTCTAGTATGTCACCAGTGGTGAATAGCACTTTATAATCTATTAAAACTCAATTTATTATTTGTGTTGTGTACTAACACTATACTTTTTCTATACTTTTCTATACTTTCTAAACTTTTTTAAAATTTCTGTGTGAAATATCTCTTTAAAGCTGCAGTCCGTAGCATTTTCCCTTTTTGTCGCCATCTCTGTTCGAAATCTATAACTGCAGTGATTCGCGGAATTATCATATTTACGTGGGTTGTAAATCGGCATGAAACAGCGCGGATGAACACAGTGTTTTGAGGCGAGTGCTGCTGTCAATCACCGCGCTGTGTGGATACTGTCATTCAGAATCAGATTCACTTTTTGAAAGCTTGACCAACATAAGAATTTTCACCGGAAAACGTCTTCTGAACAAGTAAGTAACATCCATTTTTGTTCTGATCAACTAAGGGGGAAAAGCATTCGACATGACGATCGTTAGATTTAATCAGCGCGATTTACAGCAACCGTGCAAATCATAGCCTAACGTTACTTAAATTTGTTCTCAAATTGTTCATGTTAACAACATCAGCATTGCGTGACTAACGTTATTTAATGTGTTTTATGATTACCTGTGTAACGTTAGTTCAGAAATCATATTCTCCATAATAGCTAAACGAGAAAGGCACAACAAAGGAAACTAACTGTGTGAATTTCACTGTGTGAAAACGTACTGTTACACGATTGAACTATTGAAATGTCTTACTTGTTCAGCAGAAAAAGCCGTCTCTTCTTCCGTTTCGAACCCCTTCGGGAGTTCACGTATCTTTCAAAAGCCCCACCGATGTGTATCCTTGTGTTCACATGAGACGGTTTCTTCCTCTTTCCACCTTAAATCCGAAGTCTTTTGGGTTTTATAACTGGTTAATCTCCAGTTGACACTGATGATTGTTGTTTGGATCTTTCTGGATGCGCCATAAGTTTAATCATGTAAAGTGCTGCGAGAAAAGCCCATCTCTACATCTCCTCACGCGCAGTATAGCCGGCTAGCCGAAACTCCTTCTTTATGTGTACGGATGTGACGTAATGAGGCAAATACATGCTCGAATTTCCGGCGAAAACCGACCAGTACCACTGGAATTAAAATCATTATTACAAGCTAACCGTTTTGAATCTAGCTATGGCAAGCAGATAGTTTTGAACACTGGCTGAAGATGATGATTTTTAACTTAAAAATGTTACGGACAGCAGCTTTAAGGATCATAGCCTTTGCAATAAAAATGTTTCCCGTTATATTTTAATATAATTTATCATCCACAGATCCTCTTTAAAATCTGCTAGAATATTTGTGTATCAGTAAATATGTCACTCTCTTCAGTTTGAATAAACAGCTGTCCAAACACGTGAAGCATAACAAGAAAACTTTCAAATGATTTTGTTTTCATTGCTTTCTCGTTCACCTTGAATAAGGTTATTTGAACAGATTTATCAGCTTTAAGTGATTGAATTATATGTTCTATATTATCAGACGTCACTGTGTCTGTCCGGAATAACACTTCAGATGTGAATGAAGAGAAGCCACTATAAAGTGGACTGGCTCTTATTTTTCTCAGATGATAATATTGGTTCATCAATAACATAAATTGGTCATGTAAATGTATTGTTTCCAGCAGCCGAACACCTGTACTTGAGCTCGAGGTCTCGTAATGTGCACTGCCGTCTGAACACACACCTGCTAGACCCATTAAATCTGCAGAAGGAAACTTTTCCAAGTCCCAACAATTTGACGATTTAATAGTGATCTATAAAAATGTGTGAGAGGCTCACGGGGAAGAAAGTGAACAGCAGGGCTCTCCAGAAACATATCGGTTCAGCGCCTGCACTTTATAAGAGCCTGTCCTCTGGCTCCAGTCTACGGGAATACTTTTCTATGCAGACTGTGTGTCTAGATCTGTATATATATATATATATATATATATATATTAGGGGTGTAACGAGACGCTTATTTTAGAAACGAGACGAGACACGAGATTGGGTTCACGAGAACGAGACGAGATTTTTGCACAATTTTTCAGAAATCCTCAATGAAAAAATTCATGACTGGAAAAATAGTATGCAGGTGCATTTTGCAATGTTTAACTAATAATCTTATAAAGTAGACCTGAAATGACATGCATTATGAGTATGAATTATCAAATGCATTGAAAGAAAACAATATACAAGCACTGTAAAAGGTTTTTATTGACTGGCTTTTCTCCTGCATGATTTCACATTAGTCTCTTCAGACCTTACTGTACATTTAAGAGCTTTCAGAACTTCTGATTGAGGCTGTGTGTGACCTCCTAACTGAACTCTAGAAGTCTTATTAAGTGCAAACAATAAGTTTCTTTATAAACAGACTCTTTATAATTGTTTTGAAATTGCTGTTTTATTTTGCACCGGCAGTTATAGGGTTAATGCGGTGAGTTCGGGAAAGGCCGGGTAGAGAGAGAAACCGAGGCTGTGTGTTTGTCTCCACAGTTGTTCTTGCGTTCCGATTATAAGTTCAGAAACGGAGCCTCTTGTCTGTTGTCTTTAAGACATTACAGTACTCTCTCAATATTCGAAGTGCAAACTGACACCATAGCCGCAAATAAACAGTCCAGAGATGGGTATCGGGAGACGGACTATTGTATGTATACGGCCTAATTTGTGCGCAATCCACATCAGCGAGCTTGTGTTTTACTTTCACTATCGTGATCGCGCATACTCTGTGTATAGCAGCGGTGCTGAGCGTGCATTCTACAAGTGCCTCACGCGATCAGTGAATTCGTGCTGCACTGATTGCAACGGCAACTCGAGCTGGATGAGCAGAGCAGACTTTTACATTATTTTAAAATGATTTTTTAAAATAAAAACCGCAAAACGACAGTTTAGGAGAATGTGAGTGTAGCAGTGGAATATTCTATGATAATCTCACCCTCACGCTCAGTCATGGCGATATCGCGATCGCGAGACAACTTTTTACTCGACGAGAAATCTCGTCATGTTTTAGTCTCGCGAGATCTCGTGGCACGAGATCTCGTTACACCCCTAATATATATATATATATATATATATATATATATATATATATATATATATATATATATATATATATATATATATATATATATATATACTAATCTGCCCCCTTCTCACATTCTGTCGACTTTGTTCCACTTGTCTCCGTTACACTTTTACTCACTCTTTTTTGCAGACGGCTGAAAACTGGAGTGGTGGAATAAAAGGGATCATATAATGCCAAATGATTGACAGAGTCGGGACAGTTTAATGAAAGGGAGGAAAGAAACTGGCCTAATTTCTGCAGGTGAAAGGGATGCTGGGTAATCTGGGATGAATCGAGATCCTAGTGCATACCTGTCAACACTCCCACTTTCCCCGGGTTTCTCCTATTTTTTAGCCCTATCTCCCGGACCACTCCCAGTTTGTTATTTCTCCCGGGAATCTCCCGTAATTTGCATGGCCCAAACTCCTTTATGAATAATCGGACTAATATGTTTGTCCTTCCTGCTTTCTTTCCTACCTCCCTGCTTTCCTTCCTGCCTGCTTCCCTCCTGCTTTCCTTCTGGCCAGCCTTTCTTCCTTCCTGCTTTCCTTCCTGCCTTCCTTCTTTCCTTCCTTCCTGCTTCCCTCCTGCTTTCTTTCCTGCCTTCCTGCCTTCCTGCTTTCCTTCCTGCCTTCATTCCTTCCTTCCTTCCTTCCTTCCTCCTTCCTTCCTGCCTGCCTTCCTTGCTTCCTTCCTGCCTTCCTTCTTTCCTTCCTTCCTGCTTCCCTCCTGCTTTCTTTCCTGCCTTCCTGCCTTCCTGCTTTCCTTCCTGCCTGCTTCCCTCCTGCTTTCCTGCTTTCCTTCTGGCCAGCCTTTCTTCCTTCCTGCTTTCCTTCCTTCCTGCCTGCCTTCCTTGCTTCCTTCCTGCCTTCCTTCTTTCCTTCCTTCCTGCTTCCCTCCTGCTTTCTTTCCTGCCTTCCTGCTTTCCTTCCTTCCTTCCTTCCTTCCTTCCTTCCTTCCTTCCTTCCTTCCTTCCTTCCTTCCTTCCTTCCTTCCTGCTTCCCTCCTGCTTTCCTTCCAGCCTTCCTTCCTTCGTTCCTTCCTTCCTTCCTTCCTTCCTTCCTTCCTTCCTTCCTTCCTTCCTTCCTTCCTTCCTTCCTTCCTTCCTTCCTTCCTTCCTTCCTTCCTTCAAAATGTTGACCCGTTTCCAAATCTGGTATTAAATGCATTATATTCACACAATCCACACACCATATACAATATCAACCCGTTTGTCATCTCAACCTGGCAACCTATAACCCAGTTGCGCAGTCGCGGAAAGCTTAACCCTTAATTCTCACTAGCGGCCGAATCCTCCTCGGGTGAAGATAGTCAGCGGTAATTATGTCAAACGCAGACATTTAATCCCACAGAATTGAAGCAGAAATTAAAAAAGAAAAAAAAATGTTATTTTGTTCCCCAGTTTTGCTTTATTTACTGGTTAACCACATATGAGCCTAAGTGTTGCTGCTCATAGTTGCTGCTTAAAACAACAATTACTATTTCGCCATTGAACCGTAGAATCGAACCTCAAATGCACAAATTTCACATTATTTTCTTTCGAAGCCCGGACATTTGTTTTGTTTCTCATTATGAACAATATAATTTTAATTTGTGCATATTGTTCAGGACTCCATCAGATGACGGTTCTGCAGCTGTTTAATATTGTGCATCTCGTTTTCATGTAACTGAACATCCTGAACGCATTCAAAGTTTTGTGTTTTCAGTTGAAGACTGAAATTACAACGGAAATGAATCAATTAAAAACTTAGTTATGCTAGACTATGACTTTCTTCTAGATCTGCTGCCAAAACAATATTTGTTACAATCATTTCCTGTAAAGCTGCTTTGAATCAATCTGTATTGTAAAAAGCGCTATATAAATGAAGGTGACTTGACTTGACATTTTTCCATTTAGCAGATACTTTTATACAGAACTTGTTGTGCATTCATTTTTTTTATTTTTTATTAGATTTATTTTATATTAGTATTTTTTTGTTGCAATCTAACAGATTTGCATTGCTTGTTTCTACAGTTTATTCAAAGAATCAAGATTTTATTTTATAAAAATATTTAAATCAATGGGGGGAGTGTGTGTGTGTGTGTGTGTGTGTGTGTGTTTGTTTGTTTGTGTGTGTGAGTGTGTTTGTGAGTGTGTGTGTGTGTGTGTGTTTGTGGGGTGTGTGTGTGTGTGTGTGTGAGCAAGTGTAAGTGTGTGTGTGCTTGCGTGCATGAGTGTGTGTGTGTGTGTGTGTGTGTGTGTGTGTGTGTGAGTGAAGGAGTGTGTTTGTGTGTGTGTGTGTGTGTGTGTGTGTGTGTGTGTGTGTGTGTGTGTGTGTGTGTGTGTGTGTGTGAGAGAGAGTGAGTGTGTGATTATGTGTGTGTGTGTGTCTGTGTCTGTGTGTTTGTGTGTGTGAGTGTGTCTGTGGGTGTGTGTGTGTGTGTGTGTGAGCAAGTGTAAGTGTGTGTGTGCTTGCGTGTGTGCTTGCGTGTGTGTGTGTGTGTGTGTGTGTGTGTGTGTGTGTGTGTGTGTGTGTGTGTCCTTGGTAAAAATTAGCTCTCTCTCATGTTGTTCCAAACCTGCATGGAATTCTTTATTTTTGTGGAACACTTTGAAGAATGTTGGTAACCAAACCGTTTTGTGATTATTGACTTCCATTGTATGGGCAAAGAAACTCTCTATCTTTCATTGAACGCTTCTTCTCCGAGAGCAAGATGTCACATTGATTTGCCCACTGTCTGAAGAGAAGGATAAGACCATGTTGGATGTTTTTTAAAGGATCAATTTCACTCCAAACCGTTGCTCTATAACAGATATTGGTTTCATAACTAACTTCTGCAGCGCACAGATCCTTCACCAGATTCATTATCTGGAGAACTGCATCACTTATTAATACTTCACAAGTTACAGACATCCCATCATTCATGTTTAATTGAGAAGTGTATCGACTCTCAGGTTTGAGCTGATGACGGACTCACAGGCTAGACTCAACTAATCTCTCTTTGACTTTTGTTTAAACTTTCTTGAACTTTAAGATAAATCGTCATGACTGAACAACAAAAGGCCCACATTTCAACTGAATAAAAGTATTTCTTTCTTTCTTTCTTTCTTTCTTTCTTTCTTTCTTTCTTTCTTTCTTTCTTTCTTTCTTTCTTTCTTTATTTCTTTCTTTCTTTCTTCCTTCCTTCTTTCTTCTTCATTCCTTCCTTCCTTCCTGCCTTCCTTCCGCCTGCCTTCCTTCCTTTCTTCCTTCCTTCCTGCCTGTCTTCCTTCCTTCCTTCCTTCCTGCCTTCTTTCCTGCTTTCCTTCCTTCCTTCCTTTCCGCCTTCCTTCCTTCCTGCCTTCCTTCCTTCCTTCCTTCCTTCCTGCCTTCTTTCCTGCCTTCCTTCCTGCTTCCTTCCTTTCTTCCATCCTGCCTTCTTTCCTGCTTTCCTGCCTTCCTTCCTTCCTTCCTGCCTTCTTTCCTGCTTTCCTTCCTTCCTTCCTTTCTGCCTTCCTTCCTTCCTGCCTTCCTTCCTTCCTTCCTTCCTCTTCTTCCTTTCCTGCCTTCCTTCCTTTCTTCCTTCCTGCCTGTCTTCCTTCCTTCCTTCCTTCCTGCCTTCTTTCCTGCTTTCCTTCCTTCCTTCCTTTCTGCCTTCCTTCCTTCCTGCCTTCCTTCCTTCCTTCCTGCCTTCTTTTCCTGCCTTCCTTCCTTCCTTCCTTCTCCTGCCTTTCCTGCCTTCCTTCCTTCTTTCCTTCCTTCCTTCCTTTCCTGCCTTCCTTCCTTCCTGTCCTCTTCCTTCCTTCCTTCCTTCCTTCCTTCCTTCCCTTCCTCCTTCCTTCCTTTCTTCCTTCCTGCCTGTCTTCCTTCCTTCCTTCCTGCCTTCTTTCCTGCTTTCCTTCCTTCCTTCCTTTCTGCCTTCCTTCCTTCCTGCCTTCCTTCCTTCCTTCCATCCTGCCTTCTTTCCTGCTTTCCTGCCTTCCTTCCTTCCTTCCTTCCTGCCTTCTTTCTTGCTTTCCTGCCTCCTTCCTTCCTTCCTTCCTTCCTTCCTTCCGTGGTTTCCGGTTTGAGCGAACGCTGGCGTGTTTGGCTGCCGCTGCTCTCCGGTTTTATTATTTTATTGTTTTATTTTAAAAACATTTAGCTTAATCTTGAGGATATTTTATGCCCTTTTGATCGAGGAGATCTCACCTGATTATTGTTGGGTATTCCTTCGTCACTTGCTATGGTTGAATGAGTCGGATTGCGTGGATCTAATTTGAGACTCGCTTGGTGAACTTGAACGTGGAGGAGTAAATCCAGATTGAAATGTGGTGTTATATCATCTGCACACTGGTGTGCTGGAGTATGACTGTTTGTTCTTTAAAGTGGGGTCTGTTTTTCGATCCTGGTGTGGATAATTCTCCAAATATGGTGCTTAAATACTCTTCGGTGGATTTACAAAGACTAAATTCATCATGCCGTCTCTCCGGTGGAATTTACAACCGCTGCGCCGCTTTGGGAATTACACGCCGCCACAGATACATCCATCGTGGATCTCGCAGTGACCCCCTTTTGAGGACTTCGACCGTGTCTCACTCTCAGGATAATTATCCCATTCCGGTCATCTGGTCGCCACATCGCCGCTCTTCCATCAGATCAAATGGTAAGAGTCGGAGTGTCAATCTTGCAAACATTAGTTTGCTCAAACACGCACCTCTCAGCTCTCGGCAATCTGATTGCCCTGCTACTGTAAAGATGGCCTTAGTGAATGCCAGGTCAATATCGAACAAATCTTTTTTTTAAATGACTTGTTTACATCTTACTTCTTAGATTTTTTATTTGTGACCGAGACCTGGTTAAAACAGGGTGACTTGATGCCTCTTGCCGAGATTGCTCCTCCTGAATGTGCTTTTTTCAGTTCTCCACGGGCCTCTGGACATGGTGGTGGAGTTGCAACAATTTTTAAAAACTCTTTTAAATGTAAGTCTGTGCCTACGGACACCTTTTCCAGTTTTGAAGTCCAGTTATTGAAGGTTGATTTAAATGGTCCTATGCTATGTGCTCTGATTTACAGACCTCCTAAATGCAATAAGGGTTTTATTCAACAATTTTCTGATTTTCTCTCTGATCTGGTGACTCGAGCTGATAGACTATTGATTCTAGGGGATTTTAACATTCATCTCTGCTGCTCTTCTAAAACGTTGGTCAAAGAATTTGTAACTATTATAGAGTCTTTGAACTTTGTACAATCTGTATGTGGTCCAACTCACAATTTGGGTCACACACTAGATTTGGTACTGTCTCGTGGTTTTTTGATTTCAAATCTGGAGGTTATTGATGCATGTGTGTCTGACCATTTTCCTATTTTGTTTGAATCGGTGTGCTTTCTCCCGTCTTCTAGTTGCCCTCAGCCTTCATGTCTCTCTCGAGCTATTCATTCAAACACTGCAAATTTGTTTTCTGAACATTTTTCTTCACATTTTAATTTTCTGAATGAAACAGATACTGAATGCTTGACTGAGATATTTTATAAAGCATCCTCTTTATCTATGGATGCCGTTGCTCCGCTTAAGTGTAAAAAGATGAAGGTTGTTGGTCAGCCGTGGTTAAATGATGTCACCCGCGCTGTCAGACAAGAGTGTCGAAAAGCGGAGCGAAAGTGGAAAAAAGATAGGCTACAGGTTTCTTTTGACATTTTAAAATCAAGTCTGTTCAACTATCAAACAGCAGTAAAGGCGGCAAAATCGAATTTCTTTTCTCAATTAATTTCTGATAACGCAAAGCGACCAAAAGTCCTGTTTGATACGATTGACTCCATTTTAAACCCGACTACGAATATTTTATCTGAGGCCTCTTTTGAGCTTTGTGAAGATTTTTTAAAACATTTCACTCAAAAAATTGATGATATTAGAAGTTCCATTCTTCCCTCTGAGCCATGTCATTTACAACTGCCCTGTCCTATGAGTTGCTTGTCAAACTTTAAACCTGTCTCTCCAACTCAGCTAGCTGATATAGTCTCTACTATGAAGTGTTCTGGTTCTAAATTGGATATTATCCCGGCTCGTCTTTTTAAGGATGTTTTTTCTACCATTAGTCAGATGGTAACTGCTATCATAAACAGCTCTTTAGCCAAAGGTGTCGTTCCAGCTAGTTTCAAACATGCAATTGTGCATCCAATGTTGAAAAAACCTCAACTTGATCCAGAAATGTGCAGTAATTATCGACCGATCTCTAAACTGCCTTTTATCTCTAAGCTTTTAGAGAAAGTCGTTTTTTCACAGCTCCAGTTTTATTTGAATTCTTTTAATATTTTGGACATGTTCCAATCTGGCTTTAGGTCATTACATAGCACTGAGTCAGCTTTGTTGAGGGTAACGAATGATATCTTGCTTGCTTTAGATTCAGGCTCTTGTGTTGTGCTGGTTTTGTTAGACCTGAGTGCTGCATTTGATACCATCGACCACAACATTCTTCTTGAACGGCTAGAACATATGGTGGGTGTCAGGGGCACTGTATTACAATGGTTTGCTTCCTACCTCGAAAAGAGGACTTTTTCTGTCAATTTAGGAAATTATTCCTCATCATCTGCGCCTGTTTTATTTGGTGTGCCCAGGGATCTATTTTGGGACCTTTATTGTTTTCCCTTTATATGCTCCCCTTGGCCCTCATTTTTCAGAAGTATAACATTTCATATCACTGCTATGCAGATGATTCTCAGCTTTACCTTCCAGTAAGGCTTGACAACACTGCTTCATTCGATGTGTTATTGGAATGTGTAGATGATATTAAGAGGTGGATGACAAATAATTTTCTGCAGTTAAATGAGGATAAAACAGAGGTTTTACTTCTGGGTTGTCCGGCAGATTCCACTACTGCTCTGAAAGCCCAGTTAGGTCCTCTCTCAACAAAAGTATGCAAACAAGTCAAAAACCTTGGAGTGATCTTTGACTCTTCACTATTTTTCGACAAACAAATTAGTGCTGTTATTAGAGGAAGCTTTTTCCATTTAAGATCACTTGCAAAGTTGAAGAATGTTCTCTCAAGTAAAGATTTAGAAGTTGCAATTCATGCATTTGTAACATCACGATTAGACTATTGCAACTCTCTTTATTGTGGTCTTCCTCAATCTACACTATCGCGATTACAAATTGTTCAAAATGCGGCTGCAAGACTTTTGACTGGGTCTAAAAAGAGGGATCATATTTCTCCTGTTTTGGCATCCCTTCACTGGCTTCCCATTAAGTTTAGAGTTGATTTTAAGATCCTTATGTTTGTATATAAGGCGTTGTCTGGCTGTGCACCAAGGTACATTTGTGATCTTATTGTGCCATACTGTCCTGCTAGGGCACTTAGATCGTCAAATCACCTGCTTTTAAATGTGCCACGATGTCGCTACAAATTAAAAGGTGATCGGGCTTTTTCTGTCGCTGGGCCTAAGCTTTGGAATGCTCTTCCTTATCATGTGAGGTCTGCTCCTTCATTGGATATTTTTAAATCTACTTTGAAAACACATTTTTATTCTTTAGCTTTTGTAAACTTGTAATTGTTTTTTGTAGCGTAGTTCAGCTATGCACTATGTACAGCACTTTGGATCAATTTGTATTGTGTTAAATGTGCTTTATAAATAAAGGTTGTTGTTTCCTTCCTTCCTTCCTTCCTTCCTTCCTTCCTTCCTTCCTTCCTTCCTTCCTTCCTGCCTGCCTGCCTGCCTTCCTGCCTGCCTGCCTGCCTGCCTGCCTTCCTGCCTGCCTCTTCTTCCTTCCTTCCTTCCTTCCTTTATTTTCATTCCTTCCTCCTTCCTTCCTTCCTTCCTTCCTTCCTTCCTGCTTCCCTCCTGCTTTCTTTGCGGCTTTCCTTCCATTCTGCCTGCCTTCCTTCCTCCCTTCCTTCCTCCCTTCCTTCCTTCCTTCCTTCCTTCCTTCCTTTCTTCCTGCCTTCCTTCCTTCCTTCCTTCCTTCCTGCTTCACTCCAGCTTCCCTCCTGCTTTCCTTCCTGCTTCCCTCCTGCTTTCCTTCCTGCCTTCCTGCTTTCCTTCCTGCTTTCCTTCCTGCCTTCCTTCCTTCCTTCCTTCCTTCCTTCCTTCCTTCCTGCCTGCCTTCTCCTTCCTTCCTTCTTCCTTCCTTCCTTCCTTCCTTCCTTCCTTTCCTTCCTTCTTCCTTCCTTCCTTCCTTCCTTCCTTCCTTCCTTCAAAAAAAAAGTTACAGACTCCAACCGTTTGAACAGTAGGTGCATCACACTGATAGAATAGCATAAACCTGCAATGCTGTTTTCCAGTCTTATCACACATGTTTCTGTTAGATCAGCTGGTCTCAGCTCGTCTCCGACCACCATCTCCGGCCTTCAGGGTCAGTCCTGACCCACACACACTCCTGACCCACACACACTCCTGACCCACACACACTCCTGACCCACACACACTCTCGATCCACACAGTTTCTCCTACACGAATCAAGCCAGCCAACTTCAGGCTAATGACTCTTGAGAGGTACGTTTGCATTCAGTCTCCTAAATTGTGCCATGACACGGCAGGCTGCATTTATGACTGTTTTATTCCGCCTGGGATAGAGCTCGTTTTTATGATATACTGTAGTTTGTATTACCATTATTGAATGAGGCCTCAGTTTAGTGCTCGTTGCCTGAGCTGTCAGGAGCCATTAGTGCCGAGTCTCAAGCTGGCGCTCACACGCTTCCACACTCCTTACAGCGGATACACATCTTATTTGTGTTATTGAACAAACTCTAAAAGAGATTAAACTGTAAAATGAATAAGTGAAAGACAATATCAACAATGCATAAATAAAAGTATTCATGGTATTCATGGAATATTGTGTCATAATATTCATTTTACTTTTGCTTTTCTTGCTGCTGTGATCTGACAGGAAAAGTTTGTTTTGGTCATGCATGATAATATGCATAATTTGATCTAAAGTGAAATTTCTATTTAAAATAAATGCTGTTCTTTTGAACTTTCTATTCATCAAAGAATCTTGATTTTTCTTTTTATCCCAGTTTCCTCAAAAATATGAAGCAGCACAACTGTTGCTGTTTCAACATTGATAATAAATTATCATATTATAATAATTTCTGAAGGATCATGTGACACTGAAGACTGGAGTAATGATGCTGAAAATTCAGCTAAAATAAGTTACAGTTTACTATATATTCACAATAAAAAAGCTAAAAAAAATATGAATTAAAAAAATTCTATATTTCACAGTATTGATGTTTTTACTGTATTTTTGATCAAATAAATTCAGCCTTGTCGAGCAGAAGATACTTCTTTTCTAAAACTTCTTTTCAAAATAAAATAAAAAAGGTATAAAGAGACACAAACTCTGCCTAGTTTGATCATGGCTTGATTTGCTCCCCCTATAGGACATAGATTACAATATTTTAGGACTGTCTGTGAGGTTTAAAGGTTTCGGGTGTGTCTTCTGTCTGCTACAACAGCTTGCAGATATCACACGCCGCACGCACGCACGCACGCACGCACGCACGCACGCACGCACGCACGCACGCACGCACGCACGCACGCACGCACGCACGCACGCACGCACGCACGCACGCACACGCACGCACACACCACACACACACACACACACACACACACACACACACACACACACACACACACACACACACACACACACACACACACACACACCACACACACACACTCTGAGACAAATGAAGGCTGGCCAAACACAGAACATTAAATTGCATATAAAAGCACATTCACAGATATATCTTCTTCATGTGAAATCGATGTCAGAGTTTAACAGGGTCCGTCTGTACCTGCTCATTTCTTTTTCCAGGGCTCGGGTATGTTGAACTAAAATAAGGCCACCACAAGAATTCGCTGTGATGTTTCTAAACCACTTTTCTGCAAATGTCATTTTAATTATGTAATGTCAAATCCACACTGCTTTACTCTTTACCTCGTTTAGAGACATGCTTCTTGTTTACGGGGGAAAAGAAAGATGTATTCTTGTTGCACAACGCTATGAAGGAATGTTTAAACAGGATGCAGGTTTTTATAAGACTGGCATCGACGCTCGTCTGCATGAATCATTCTCAAAATGATTCGAAATACACAACAGATTTATTAGTTTGGTGACGCATTAAGTCAAAGGAAACATAAACTCTGCTGCTGTTTGCATGTTCCCTGGAGGATAATGGCACAAAGTGACAGCGGCAATAAGTGAAAATAATCACTAGTGACACTTAACTGGACTCTTGGCACGAGCCACGACTATTCACCAGTCATGCCCGATGTTTCATCACGGCGACTTCTGACCACAGAGAGATGGGAACATTTTATTGACCCATGATGGCAGAGGCACAAAGCCTTGATTGTGCGGGTCATTAAGTTAACTAGTCTATTTTGCCTCAAATGGTCTCTGCTGTGCGTTAAGGTGAGGTAATGTTTATATAGCATTATACCACACCACTTTCTGAAATTGAAAAGCTCACAATAGCCATATTCACACGCCGTTTTTCTGTGGAGATGGAGGGAAAGAAGGAATAAATTCTATATTCCTCCACTCTAATAGGTGTAATTACATTGGTGATATGGTAATGTAGAGTCTGTGCGAGGGGAACAAAGAGCCGCTTGTACGGCGCTGGCGAAAATCAGATGTTAATGATATTTCAGGACCTTGTTGAGTCTGGACAGCAGGGCTGGAGCACCTCGAGGGGAAATGACTTCCATGCCGAACCTATTTCAGCCCGTCTGACTGATACTGAGGCGGGGCGGGCGGGGGGGAACGGGTTGGCAGACGATTTATCCATTTTACAATCTGGCCAAAGTGTGAAGTTAGGCTTTCAAGATGGCTATTTTTCCAGACGTGGCAAAATTCGTCACATTCAAGTTTACTGATTAGAGTTTTTCCCTTCATGCATGTCATTCCACATATAGACTACTAATGTTCAAAAAGTGAGATTAACTCTTTCCACACCAGCGTTTTTGGAAAAAAAAAAGTTGCCTGCATTTTTCACAAAAGTGTAATGGCCCCTGGAATATTTTGTTGTATAATATCTGAATATGCAATATATTAAAAGAAAGAAAAGACTCTCTCCTTTTAAAGAAAAAAAAAGTTCTATTCTAGCTGCATGCATTCCTTTTTTAACAACACTTAAAGGATAATTCCGGTATTTAGCACTTTGAGTCTATTTTCTATAGTCTATAGTGGTGGACACAGAAATGTTGATGATTTTGACTCTTTTAGAATCGCCTCTGAGCGCTTCAGAGTGGCTGTCTATGGGCATGCACAAAAAAGTGCATAAAACAACCCTTAACGTTCGTTTTCAAAACTGTGCAACTCACCGAGTGGTTAGTGGTGTTCGTTGATGATTAAAAACAAGTACCGTAGCGAAATACAGTTTCTGTCGTGTTTTATTTGCCATTTTGTAAAATCGCATGATTTCTGTTGTAGGACTCATTGCTCGTTGATATTACTGCGCTACGGGAGATATATCGAGTGTAAGTTTATACGCGGTTGTGAGGAATCTGAAAAAATAGTTCCACTATAGAAAATAACACGGATTGAAATCATACATTGCGCCGATATATTTGTTTTTAATCATCAACGAACACCACTAACCACTCGGTGAGTGTCACAGTTTTGAAAACGAACGTTAAGGGTTGTTTTAAGCACATGTTTGTGCATGCCCATAGACAGCCACTCTGAAGCGATTCTAAAAGAGTCAAAAAGTCGAGACAGGACCCATCGCCAACATTTCTGTGTCCACCACTCTAGTTCATCCAAAACACACTAGAAAATAGACTCAAAGTGCTAAATACCGGAATTATCCTTTAAATGTGGGCAAGTTTAATTAAAAAGCATAATTTTCATCAAAAAGCTGATAAAATAGCGTTTTTGTCAAAGACTACATGCAGATCGGATTCAGAACGATGATGAAAACACAGATGGAGTATCAAGTCCATCAACACCCCCAAAGCTTCACAGTCCTGGGTCAACATTTCATTCAGTGACATTAGACATGTTTTTCAATTTATAAGCTGTTTAATGTTGATGATCGCTTTATTTTACATATGCATCTGCTTACATACATATGCTATCGCTTGTTTCTGCTTCTTTTTCACATGTCTTTTAATCAAGAGATTCTGTATTCTTTCAGAAGATGTGTAATAGCGCCCCCTACAGTATAACAGAGAAAACACAGAAAGCCGAAAATTCAGTCAATGGCGAGGAAATAGTCTTAATCAGCAATTAAATTGATCAAAAGTCACAGTCAAGACATCTATAAAAAGATTCCTATTTAAAATAAATGCTTTTTTTAAAAACTTTCTATTCATCAAAGAATCAAATGATAGAAATCAGAAATGTTTCTTGAGCAGCAAATCATCATATTAGAATGATTTCTGAAGGATCATGTGACACTGAAGACTTGAATAATAAAAATGTATCTTTGATTACACACTCTCAGGAAAAAAAAGGTACAAAAGCTGTCACTGTGGCGGTACCTTTTCAAAAGGTAAACCTTTGTACCTAAAGAGTGCATATTAGTCCCTCAAAGGTACACATTAGTACCAAAAGTGTACATATTAGTACCTAAATGGTACATATTAACCCTTTTGAAGGGTACTGTCCCAGTGACAGCTTTTGTACCTTTTTTTCTGAGAGTACAATATATAGTTATAATAATTTAATAATATAATATTCATGCCTTGATAAGCACGAGAGACCCAAAAATATTAAAAAATCTTAGCGACCCCAAACTTTTGGTAATAAGGAGAGCGGGAAAGGGCCCTCAGCGCGCACATAACCCAAATCAAACAGTTTGCAGTTTCCCTTTTTTTAAAGATAATTTGCACTTGGCTCGCTGTCGTTATGAGCACAGAAATGCCAGATGGATTTTCCACAGCGCTCCCCTTGATGGGGCGTGTGCTGGACAAGTCTTGCCAGACAAATCCAGTATGAGTTTCTGTACCACAAAGGGCACTACTGTTTCATAAAGGAGTGGGCGAATGCCCAACACACAGGGCCGGGGAGACTCGCGAGCAGCAGAAGCGTTTTAAGTTCACCGTGGGCTTTTACACAAATCTACCGTGACAAATGCTCAGCCGTAAGGGGTCTGGAGATAAACTGAGTCGAAGGCAAATCACCAGTGCGAGTCTATTCTCAGAAAACATTTCAATCGGACTCTAAACTGCACTGTTTTTCCTGAAATTTCGTACATGTGTAAAATAATTTAAGATAATCCACTGGAATGAAAAACAAACAGATCCCACACTAAACATGGCAATGAGAGAAAGATTAAAATCCAGCTTTAAAGTTAGTCGACGTGGGAGGGACGGGATTCCAGGATGAGATTCATCTCTCTTTTCACTCTTGCAGTTTGTTAAACGTCAGGAATGAATTGTGTGTTTTGTTTTGTGTGTTTTGCAGCATTGTGATCCAGAAGCTTATTACCTGTGCGACTGCAGTTTCCCAGAATCCACAACTCATTAGAAGATGTGTCCCTCGAGCAACTACTGCGGATATAGAAATCTCGGAAAGCCACGGTTACCTTATCATTAATGACAAGACATTAAGTTGATATACAGAACACACGCTAATTATAAAATAAAGCTGTTTTTACAGCAAGACAGCGAAACACGTTGTTTCTTTCTTAGACCGTGCTGAGGAGAAATATCACCTCGATGTCTGAGCTGAGATCACTTTTATTTGATTATTACACTTTTATTTTTAGAGGAGAGTTGCATGTGATTTAGTGCACATGTATCATTCATTTCTGTTTTATTTGTTTTCTTTCAGGAGCACCTTCAAATGCAATTATTGGTTTAAAAATATTGCAGGATTGTAAATTAAGTTTGGCGTTTAGTCATAATAGTGAATCACTGTGGTTGTTTTGGGTTGTGATTTAAGAGAGTATTAAGAGACGGGGCTAGTTGTCACACTATCTTTTATTTCTTTCATTTTTTTTTACTCATGTGAACATTTTTCAGGTTTGTTGAAAAATTGTGAAAGACACTTTTTTTATAGACCACCACATACTTTAAAGACGTGTATGAAATGAAACACAAATAAAACAAACAAGTGAACATTTCCACTGTTATTTCTCAGGGGAAAATAAATAAATAAATAAATAAATACTTTTTCTGTTTTGCATGTTAGAATTTTAGAACACACACACACACACACACACACCACACACACACACACACACACACACACACACACACACACACACACACACACACACACACACACACACACACACACACACACACACACACACACACACAACATAAAAAAATAACAAAAAAATAAAAATAATAAAACAAACAAGTGAACATTTCCACTGTTATTTCTCAGGGAAAATAAATAAATCCTTTTTTTGTTTTGTATTTTAGAACACACACACACACACACACACACACACACACACACACACACACACACACACACACACACACACACACACACACACACACACACATACACACACGTACATAAAAAAAAAATTAATAATACAAAATAAAAAAATATTTTCTGCATAACGTGTGATATTCCAGCCCTTGTAAACATTTTGACAGTAGGGAACAATTGCATGAATGTTTTCTCGTGTGCAGCTGTAAATCTGTCCGTCGCTGTGTAACCGGTGTTGTATGAGTGCGGTGACATGTTCTCTGCGACAGTTTCCACATGTTTCTCAGGCTTTGTCATTCTGTAGCCATGCACACAAGTCCAAATCTGAATCTCAATACTCCTAATGTAAACACGGCCTCAGAGAAAATCACTTCTAATCTGTCTCTCCGAGTTTAGTAATCGTGCCCGGTCTTCATCTACGGCTCCGCTTCCCTCTGCTTTTAGTTTGGACACGGGGCTTTTATGTGGCATATTGTCTGACGCTCTCTGGAAACTGAAATGCATTACACCATATGCTGCGCTGCAACTCATTAAGAGCAGTGTCTGCTTCAAAGGCCTGCGACAGATTGATCCTCGTACTAAACCCACACTCAAATGCATTGGAGGCTGGGCTTTGAAAGGAATAAATCAGGTTTGAAATCGTTGTGTGATAATTCCTTGCTGGTTCTGCTTAGAAAGCAGTTCCTGTAAAAGAGCTTTTTTTGTTTCTATATTGTTTTTTAATTGACATAACTGATCTCTCTGTCACTTGCTCTAAATGGTGACAGCAGTTTTCATTGCGTATGAAAATCTAGTATTACGCTTATTGAAATTCCCCGAGCTTTTTGAACAGGGGCAGGGGGCAACTGTGAATAATTTATGTCCATCTAAGCGTAACACTCTGTGGGAGATTTCACGCATCAGTGTACATTTTTAGCCCGAGTTTGAGATATTTAGCGGAGAGGAAAAGCAAATCATAATATTACATCAAGCCCTCCCCAGCAGGACAGCGACAGAATACAGCTCTCTTTATATAGTGTGTATAAATGATCTGATACACCTGCAGGCTGACATATACATACAGATATCTCATATGAATACACACATTATGTCATATGAGTGTGTGCTTGCAGCAGGTACAGAAGGGTCACGTCCAGAACATCTGGTGTTCAGTAATGTCTTTGTGTTTGATAGACTTGTAAAAGCAGAAAGTTACAGAGACTGAAAGAACCATGTGAGTCAACCGTAAAAGTGTCACAGTCGATGCATTAGAAAAAGAATAATCAGTCATCAACTTCTTCAAATATTGGAAAACACTTCACTAAGCTGCCATCTGTTTGTTGATGTAATTATTTAAAAAAAAACAGTGTGATGTCTCAATTTTTGTGGTCCTAATGGTTTTACATTTAACCCTCTGGTGCTCCACATGTGGCTGTCAAAAATATATATTTTTTCTTTTATTTCAATGAAATTAATGTACTATATTTTAGTTTGATAATGTTTTGTATTTTTTATGGGATTCTATGGTGCTACATTATATTTATGCGGTAGTTATAATCCATTTATTAACAGAAAATGAAATTTCAACTACATGTAAATGTGAATGCTTGGCAGACTTATTTGGCGTGAAAAATGAACAAATAAGAGTGAAAAAGTGAAAAAAAGCACAAAAAATAGCAATTTAATTTTTTATAAAAAAATACATTAACTATAAAATTATATTTTCCAGTACATGTTTTACTCTAAAACTGCAAGAGAATCAAAGCCTTAAATCTAAACAAGTCAAATTTGAGGTTGATATCTCAAAAAATGAGCTTTCAGTGAGATTTAGTTTGTGCGCAGTACCAAACGCTTGGATGAAATCAGTTTCCCTTTCTTTCCCATTCGTGGTTCATTTTTAACCATTTTTTTCATGACCATTTAACCTTTTTGAATCATGTCCATGAGATTTTGTTTCCTTTGTTCACATAACAAGTGCAAAGCCTTTACCAAGTTTCGTACCATTACAATAAAGTAAAAACAAATTTTTCAGTCAAAATTGAACAAAGAGCACCGGAGGATATGAAGACGTTAAAAATTATTTAAATTTGAATTAAAACTAATAAAACATTTAATAAATAAAATATATTAAACTAAACATAGATACAACTTTTTTTAAATAATAAATTAAATAAAGTGCTGAACATGTATGTTTACCTCATGCAATGTTTACCAAATGTATTTAATTCTTTAAAAAAAACTGAAAGTAATACATTTTTGTGTTCATTTTCATTTGATTAATTTCAAATGTTCCCTTTATTCCCATTGGTTCATTTTATTCCGTTTCGGAATGCTCTTAATCAATTCTTTGTTTATCATAAACAGATGCCACAGTTTCTTTTATTGTTAAACTCTGTTTACAGTGTGAATATTACTTCAAAATGATGGACATGACAGTCTGGGAAACAAAAGCAATTTGGATGGAAACTAAAACACACTCTCTCCTCCATCATCTGGTAACAAGTCTTTCAGTTTTTCTGATCAAATACTTTTTATACTGTTTGTCTGTTGTATGATACTGTATAAATTTTTTGACACTCAATAAATCCAGTGGAAACTGTACCTAAATGTAGGTCAACTTCTAGACGGGATAAACAGAAAACCAGAAATGCTCTCGCAAATTACACTGATTTAGAACTGTTGAGCGCTCACGGAGTCTCCCTCTAAAAATACTTTTCTTTTTGTGAGATTTAGGATGAAAAAACATGGAAATCTGTCTTCATTCAGTCCCACTCAATTTATTCCAGAAATGAAACACTTTTATGTCTTTACACGCAAATGTGGGCCTCCACCGAGAGATCTCAGTGAGCATGTGTGTCTTATTTGGGTCTTACAGTAACGTGCCATCTGTATTTGTGCTTGTAATAGAGTGATTAATACCGGGGAGGAACATCATCACACACTCCGGCTCCGGGTTTTAGCATGGACTATCAGCATGCAGCTCAGACTTTCATGTGCAGATCGGCAAATTGATCCCAAATGCTCTAATGATGTGCTTTTAAAATCCTTCCTTATCTTTCATATGCAGTTACTGTCTGAAAACAATGAGGATATTCTTGCAGGCTGCTGAATATGGTTGTGAATATTCAGCAGAAGCGGATCTGTGCTGCGTCCGTCAGACTATATTGAGAGGTAA
Organism: Chrosomus eos; assembly: GCA_036326025.1. NCBI lineage: Eukaryota > Metazoa > Chordata > Actinopteri > Cypriniformes > Leuciscidae > Chrosomus > Chrosomus eos. The sequence continues at coordinate 3,110,773 of CM070827.1, forward strand.
TCGATATGACCAGGATCTAGGATAAGTGTTGGTGAAAAGGTCAACCTGGGGGGCCGCGATCATTTATTTGCTTGTTCATAGGTCACATTGAGCCGGAAATCTCTTCATTGACTCTTTCGGCTGATAATGGACTTTGCCAAGTAGGGGTCACTGACTTATGCAGTATCATTGACTTACAGTGCTGTATGCAGGCCAATGTTATTGTCAAGGAAAAAAATTTTGGCCAACCTTGAACATTTCATTTTACTAGTAAGCTTTAAATGAATTAAAAGACAGAAATCAGCTTTCAGTGAAGTGAATGTTACAGTTAAAGGTCCCATATTGTACAACTTTCTGAAGTTTTATTTTAGGTTTTGATGTCCTTAAGAAAACATATTTGCGGTATAAGTACCAAAAAAAATCACGTCAATATATTTTTACAGCTCCTTTCTCGGGAGCTCTGCCAAGAACAGCTCGATTTTGGCCTGTCTACTTAATATGCAAGAGGCTCTCTTCTGATTGGCCTGTTGTTTTCTGAGTGACCCACAATTGGTGACTGAGTAGTTGTGACATCACAAATATAAGGAAATCACAACGGCTCGTGAAAAGGCACAGCTACTTTATGCATTTGTCTGTGGATCGACTGTTTTGAAACTTATATGGTAGTTTCATAGATCTCTGTTATCATGAAAAAAGCCAGGAAATTTCAGTTTTGACAATATGGGACCTTTAAGTTTGTTCAGACAGACAGCAGACTGTCTGACTCAAATCTGATAAGTTGTTTGTAGTCTGAACAGCAAAATCCCTTGTGAAATCCATTTTTCTGTGGTTTAAAATCATGTGATTCAGTCTGAAGGATCAGAACTGATTTCAAGTAGTTTTCTTTTCTATTCTAGGTGCAGCATGTGTCACAAGTCATAAAATGTAAAGGGATTGTCTACAGTCATTTTCACACCGGTGAAGTATGTAGTTTCTGTGACACTAGTGACACTTAGCGCAATTATAAATAAATACAGCGAAATTATAAATAAATACAGCACTCAAACAACATCGCAAACTCTCCTTTCATGCGCCACACTCAAACATCATGAACACAGCTCTTGTGAAGTCTCAACAGGTTCTGTCAATAAAAGGTCCAACATATTAGGAATACTTTTAGCTGTTTTGCTATGTGTCATTATTAAGCAATTGAGTAGACTAACACTGTCTAGACCGAACAGGAGCGTCTCGCTTATAATAAACCCATATAACGTATCTGCACTGGGTGTATTTTATAAACATGACATGCCACAACTGCTGTCTACACTGGACACGTCAAAGCAATCAATATAAACTGGAACATTTGTCGTTCTGAATGTGTGCATGATGATTCTATCTGGTATTGAAGCAACCATTGTAGTGCATTGGCGTTGTAACACGTCAGCCATGGCAAAGACTTTAGATATACAAAGATGGTGCACTCATATTACTATGAATGGGAGAAAGTGCAATGCACAATATTGCGGAATAAGTCCCGCCTTCTAAATAAAAGAGCCAATCGGCAATTGGTCATTAAATCACTGCCATTAGAAGCTCTGTTTACTATAGAAACAGTCAGTGTTATGAGACGCATGTTTATGACTGCACATGTGCATTGGCTGGCCAGCCTGAAAAATTCCTTTTTTGTCATGATTTGAGCATTTAGAAACAACCTTTATGAGACAGATTTCAGATTTCATCAGTACCCACGCCCCAAACTCTCCATCTGCTACAGTAGCCACGCCCAAACTCTCTGTCTGCTACAGTAGCCACGCCCCAAACTCTCCATCTGCTACAGTAGCGCCCCAAACTCTCCGTCTGCTACAGTAGCCACGCCCCAAACTCTCCATCTGCTACAGTAGCGCCCCAAACTCTCCGTCTGCTACAGTAGCCACGCCCCAAACTCTCCGTCTGCTACAGTAGCCACGCCCCAAACTCTCCATCTGCCACAGTAGCCACGCCCCAAACTCTCCATCTGCTACAGTAGCCACGCCCCAAACTCTCCATCTGCTACAGTACACTGTAAAAAATTCACCCGTATATTTACAGTAAAGAACTGGCAGCTGTGGTTCCAGCGCTTTACCGTAATTTTACAGTATCAACAATGCTGTAATTTTACAGTAAAGTACTGGCAGCTGTGGTTCCAGCCCTTTACCGTAATTTTACGGTTTCAACTATGCTGTAATTTCACAGTAAAGTACTGGCAGCTGTGGTTCCAGCCCTTTACCGTAATTTTACGGTTTCAACAATGCTGTAATTTCACAGTAAAGAACTGGCAGCTGTGGTTCCAGCCCTTTACCGTAAGTTTACAGTTTTTAATTTTACGGCTGTGCTGTAATTTCACAAAGTAAAAAATTGTCACTCAATGGAAAAAATAAAGACAAAATAGATTATGGTACAGTACATTGTTTGCCATTTATTTAAAACAGGTTACAGGTTTTAACAATACATTAACAGTATTTAAGGAAAAAAAGTCACAAAAATACATTTTAAAATTCAATGAGAGAAACCAGTAGGCAAAAACAAAAACCTTACAAAGAGGAAAAAAAAAAAAAAAAAAACGAACAAACAAAAAACCAAAACCAGCCAACATATCACATCGGCAACCAGGCCAGAGAGGAAGACTGGGTCTGAGATGAAAACATTGAGAACCAATGGAAGAAAAATCCTTGATAGAGCCAAAAAAAAAAAAAAAACTGCCAAAACATCCCAAACCTGATTTTGAAAGATCTGGCCTGAGAGGAAGTCCGGATCTGCGAGGACATAATCACGAGAACCAATGGGTGAAAAAACGTAAGAAGAGGCAAAAAACAGCCAACACGTCCCACATCAGCTTTTGACACATCTGGTCTGAGAGGAAATCCAGGTCTGAGAGGAAAAAAAATCAAGAAAATATTAATAGTAAAATAAAGCAAACTAGTGATCACACTCTGTGAACACTTTTAAAAGAGACATAAAATTATCATGTTAAAGGGATAGTTCACCCAAAAATTCTTTCATCATTTACTCACCCTCAATTTGTTCCAAACCTCTATGTGTTTATTTGTTCTGCTGAACACAAAGGAAGATATTTGGAAGAAAACAGATCTCAATCCCCACTGACTTCCATAGTAGGAAAAAATACATACTATGGAAGTCAATGGGGATTGAGATCTGTTTTCTTTCAAATATCTTCCTTTGTGTTAAGCAGAACAAATAAACACATAGAGGTTTGGAACAACTTGAGGGTAAGTAAACGATGATAGAATTTTCATTTTTGGGTGAACTATCCCTTTAATGTACTTAACTAATCTTAGTTAACTAATTCTTTTGACACTTAAAAAACAACACAACGACCCCAGTGGATGAATGAATGTCTTCTGAATCTGAAGCCAAACGATAGATCAGATGTGTGTAATAAAAATATTAATATTTTTAACTCATTTTATTTTTGTGTAAGAATAACAAAAAAAAAATGTAAATACTAAATGAACTATAAATCATTTCTTCTGATCTACTGTCATAAGACTGTACACCAGGGAAATGGTAACGTGAGGCAAGTCAATTGTGAAGCTAATGCTAGTGTCAGTGACCCTTGCTTCTGTTACTTCTAGAATAGCAATGCATTTACAAATGATAATGCATGATTTTGCACAAAGTTTGCAAGTATACATGGCGTGAAACTCACCAAAGATTAGGACAAGCTGTCTCAGTAAAACATTTACATCAAGTGAATGATTCCTAGGACAAAAAGAAGAAAATAATTATTTCGTTATCTTTAATAAGCAAAGAAATTCGACGTCACAGCACGGAGAACAACATTGAATAGTGAAATGCCTCAGCTGTTGAGAACTGTCTGTCTGACTGCAAAAACGTGTTTCGCGCCGTCAAGAAAATCCGTCTCGTTTTAAAAACTGATGTCAATTTTGCTTTGGGAATTTTAACAGCTTTACATTATTTGCATCACTACATTTTAATTACTACAATGGATCTCGATATTTCGAGTAGTTTTGTAATTATTCTCCATCTTATGTGCATGATTTTATTCGAATTGATGCATCTGGTAAGATTCGCGTCGTGTAACTTAACGTTACTGAATCACAAATTCATGTAAATCGAGTTAAGGGTTAGGCTAGCCTACTACAAAAAGAAAGCCCAACTAATTTCTAAATGGTAACTTAACTTTAACCAAGCAAAGAAGTCGCAGTAATAATCGCATAGTAATCGGAGCTCAGAGAGCATTCACTAGCAGGCGAAAGTCCTCAACCGTTGAGAGCTCTGTCTCCAAAACGCGATTCGCGCTCAGTGGCGGCGTTTCACAAAAACCTAGAGTATGGCATTCCCTCTGGCATAACGTTAAATTACATAGAACAACGACATTACCGAACGATATACCTCACATTAACAAAATGCATAAAGCACTGTTAACTTGTAACGCGTTGTGTCAGGAGGGAAAGAAAATAGGGATCGCTCACAGCTTATTAGACCAGACAGAATCGCGGAGGCAATTGGCATCACAACAACTTGAGTTTTATTCACCAATCAAATTCGGGGTAACTATCTGTACCACGCTCCGTCCACATCGTTATCAAACAAACAAAACCAGATACAGTAAAATGAACGTGAGTTGAAAGCGTACATTTGCACTACGTGCCTGTCTTTTAGCAAAAAGATACCTTTCACTGAATATCTACAGTGGCGTAGGGCGAGGGCGTGAGGTGCTTGACAGCAGCTTATGACTTGTTCGACCCGAGTTCGAATCTGCCTTTTGCCGAACTCTCTCTTCTCCCTTTTCCCAACACCGAAACCGTGATATGGCTTTGTGCCTTTATAAAACAGCACAAGACTGTAATTAAGTAGCCTATATAGCCATTCTGTTTGTGCTGCGTGATTTAAAGAAAAGTGCACACTTTGCTCACGCAATCAGCATGGTGATCTGGTGTTTTCTCCAAAATAAAACCTTTATTTCTTGCAAGTAAAGAAATTAAGACTCGTTTATATGAAAGGAATATTTCATAAATAAATAAGCCAAGATTTTACAGTGGGAAACCGTGTTTAATTACTCCAGCATCATTTAATGTAAACTGCATTTATGACAAACAAAGAACTACACAGATGTATACTATAGGCCTACACGGTATATCAATAAATGCATGCACGTTTTCATCTGCTTTTGTTCTGACGCTGCGGAGGAGCCGGTTTCATATGACTTTTAAAGGTGACGACTGACTGAGCGATCACGAAACGCACATTTTTGGGGGGGCTGGGGTGGAAATTTAGGGGGTTTTAAAAGCCCTTCTAAAATCTTTAACGAGCATCATCATCATCAGCTGATGTTTTATCTGAACTCTGTCTCTGACTGCTAGGGTATGGCAATGGCCATACTCTGCCATACGCAAACGCCGCCCCTGTTCGCGCTCAGTAACTTAAGCACATGCAGTCAAAAATACCTCGTGAAAAAGACGATTTTACAGGTTGGGATTAACATAATGGAATAACAGCAAATAAATAAACTTACCTTGAACAGTGTCCTTTTTTAAAACAGCCCAGAGGAGTGTTGTGTTGTTGCGAAACAATTTTGCTGCTTTCTGTTCGAAAATAGACCGCGTTGAAGATGCCCCGCCCCCACGTGCTATTTTTTACAGTCCAAGACTGTTTTTTCCAGGAACAAACTGGTTTACACATAAATGCTGTAAATTTACGGCAAGTAATTAATTTATGGAACATATACTGTAAATTTACAGGATTAAACTGTTTATTGAAATAACAGTATTTTACTGTTGGAAATTGGCTGTATTTTTACAGCAATTTTTAACAGTGTAGCCACGCCCCAAACTCTCCATCTGCCACAGTAGCCACGCCCCAAACTCTCCATCTGCTACAGTAGCGCCCCAAACTCTCCGTCTGCCACAGTAGCCACGCCCCAAACTCTCCGTCTGCTACAGTAGCCACGCCCCAAACTCTCCATCTGCCACAGTAGCCACGCCCCAAACTCTCCATCTGCTACAGTAGCCACGCCCCAAACTCTCCATCTCCCACAGTAGCCACGCCCCAAACTCTCCATCTCCCACAGTAGCCACGCCCCAAACTCTCCATCTCCCACAGTAGCCACGCCCCAAACTCTCCGTCTGCCACAGTAGCCACGCCCCAAACTCTCTGTCTGCTACAGTAGCCACGCCCCAAACTCTCCATCTGCTACAGTAGCCACGCCCCAAACTCTCCATCTGCTACAGTAGCCACACCCCAAACTCTCTGTCTGCTATAGTAGCCACGCCCCAAACTCTCCATCTGCTACAGTAGACACGCCCCAAACTCTCCATCTGCTACAGTAGCCACGCCCCAAACTCTCCATCTGCTACAGTAGCCACGCCCCAAACTCTCCATCTGCTACAGTAGCCACGCCCCAAACTCTCCATCTGCTACAGTAGCCACGCCCCAAACTCTCCATCTGCTACAGTAGCCACGCCCCAAACTCACGCTATAGGTTGATCTGGAAAGAGATAGACAGATCTGAGCGGACTGCTCTTATTTTGTTGGTGCGTTTGAGACTAAATGTTTACACTTTTGGGGGAGATAAACCCAATGACAGTGATAATCTGGGTTTAGATAATGTATTTTAACATTCAAAAAAGGTTCATAGTTGAACATCTTCTGTACACTTCACTAGCAGTCGTGTGTGCCCTTCGAGAAGGGAAACAGTTGCTTACTTTAATTGACTACGAGTCCTGCACTGCCCTTCAAGGGCACACAAGTGCCATTTGGAATCGGTCCATTCTGTCCATCCATAACCAACAGATAAAATCTTTGTCTAATTACTGCAGCCAGTCCAATGACAAAGGAAAAAAAGAACCTGCAAAGTCATTTAGCGCTGTGTGCATTGATAGAAAGTAATTAAAGGCTTTGAAGAGAGAGAGCTATATCTCTTCAGATGTGAGATCTGTTGAGCTGGAAAGCTTGAGATTAAGTGTTATGTTTTGCATCAGCTTTCTGTAGCACTGGAGAATATGAGAGAAGAAAAATATGTGTAATGGAGACACAATGGCATGACAGGAGTGATATAGCAGGCTCTTCTTTATCAAAAGAATTGGCTGAAATGATGTTTCTCAATGTGACATGAGGAACGAGAATGGCTATGAATAAAGATGAGGATTCTTGCCCAGCAAGACTGTATTAGTAGAAATCAAACAACCGATGCGTGTGAATGCTAATAATGTTCAGAAATATACAATTGTGTTTCTTTGGAAGACCTCTTCCTTATTCTGAGCTGTCTGGAGGTTTTACAGGTATATTCAGAAGAGTTTGAGCTCACATTTAATACACTGTTGTCATTTTAAATGTAAAATACCCAGCATACTATACCTGTTTATGTCCTTCCAGTTCAGTCATGGTTTTAATGGTCATTTTTCCCCTCAGGATGTCAAATGTCTTCCGGTGGGCACTGAGGGATTTGACGGACCTGTTGAACCATGGTAAAAACGTTCAGATATTGTTTTGATATTGTGAAAATCTATAATGCAATGGGTTAAACAGGCAAATAATTCAGCATTTTCTTTATTAGGCATACTTCATTTAAGTGATATCCTCCATTCTGCAATCATTTCAAATATGAGATTACTTCTATATTTATGGATTACTCAGATTGCATTTAGGATATGAATTTGATCAATTCATGCATTCCCTGGAAATCAAACACATGACATTGGCGTTGTTACTGTTTTAGAAAGCATTATATGCATAACCAACATGACATCATGACTTTTGCGTAAACATACACGCCACTTTCAAGTCAAGTGGCGTGTTATCTATACGCATTTTGAGCTATCCGCGTGTATGCGTGTATATCTACGCCGTTAAATGTGCGAGTGATTCCGCGTGTATGTACACGCCGTTAAATGTCCGAGCGAAACGAAGAAAAAACTAGATCCACATCTGGCGAGCGATATTTTTTGTCCTATAGGATGGTAGGGGAACACTTATTAATGGTATTAACCCCAGTGACGGGTAGGTTTAGGGACGGGGTTGGGGTAGGTCATATATCTGTATATACAGTAATGTAACGTTAAGTCAACGCCGTTCATAAACACGCTGAAAAGCGATTATGCGTGTTGATAGCACGCCAAAAATGGAAATATGAATTGGCGTGTTATACATACGCTATTTCATGAGGTCAGTCTGATATTCATACATATACCTGTATGAATAAGTTACATTATAAACGGCATTTAAAATATTAATGTACAGAACATAATTTAATTAAATATAATTGACTGCTGTTCCGTATACGATTTTTAAAATGTTTTTCAAACAAGTCTCTTATGTTCATGGCTGCATATGTTTTATCAAAAGTACATTAAAAACAGTAATTTTTGAGAAATATTATTACATTTAAAAATAACTTTTTTATGCTTTTAAAATGTAATTTATTCCTGTGATCAAAGCTGAATTTTCAGCATCATTACTCCAGTCTTCAGTGTCACATGATCCTTCAGAAATCAGTATAATATGATTATTTGCAGCTCAAGAAACTTTATTTTCAATTTTGAAAAGTTGTGATACGCTTTATTTTTCAGGGTTCATCGATGAATTGAAAGTTCATTTATTTGAAGTAGAAATTATTTGTACCCACATAAATGTCTTTAATATCACTTCTGATCAATTTGATAATTCACCCATGCTAAATAAAAATACAATTTTCTTTAAAAAGACAAAATCTTACTGACCCCAAACTTTTCAACAGTATTAAAATAATTAATATTTTTGTGTGTATGTGTAGCTGCAGCATCTCTAGATTTCTCAAATCTTTAGTGTGTTTCATTCCTGGTTGAAGAAAAAATAATAGACAAAGATAAAAATAAATTGCACTGAATATTCAGATTTGCTGTGAAAGGACCATTTGACTGCAACTTTCTACAAAACGTTTGAGGAATATCAGCGCATTGCTCCTCGCAAGCACACGACAAACGGATAGTGGCAGCAGTAATATGTTTTCAATGGGACATAAGACAACTTTAGAAGTTGTGCTTTCCAGTAGAATTGCAGTAAAATGGAGTTCGAAATGAATTGTGAATGCAGGAGACGTTCTCATCTGCAGCTCCTCCGCTTTGTTCGGCACAGTTTGAGGGGGGTCGCTTCTAGGGAGCATGTTTGCCAGAAACCTCAAAGAACATCTAAAACATGTTTCTCTCTCTCTGACTGCAGCGAGGGCAACACTGTCTCTTCTGCAGAGGATTATATCCCAGGAGCATTCATGACCTTCATAGTCTCACTGGAGAAGGGCTTGTTCTGAGAGAATTGGATTCTCTTTGTTGTGTCTATTTCTTCATTCTCTTTTTAGACTTCTTAGTTAAGCAAGCAAACTGAGGAACAGTGAGCCAGAACACTTTTATTAACATTGGCCTGTTTAACCTTTTAAACGATCATGACAACATCAGACATATTTGAACTGTTTTGGCACCAATTAGCACACATATAAACGGATATAAACACACTTTATTGAGGTTTTTCTTAATTAATATTAGACTATGAAAACATGACATCCCACTACGGTTTGACAGTGGACATAGGCAGGGCTGGATTAGTACACACCACACACGCACGCACGCACGCACGCACACACAATACTAAGGGATTTGACATGCCAAATCCTTATTGGTCAAAAGCTGAATGACTAGTCCACAAGACAATGATACGATGCGTAAAATCATCCCAAGGCAGTGTATAGCTCAAGAGACTATTTATATGGCAATATAGTGTTCACTGAAACTCACCGAAGCAGAAAGCACAACAGTAATTATGAAACGTGATTGACTGAAGATACAACAATGCCGTCACACAACACAGCTAAGTGCAGGGTGCAAAAAGAGCAGTCACTAAGGCCACGTTTACACAAAGCCGGGTATTTAGGTAAACGAATATTTCCCTCTCCTCCGTTTTCAATAATAACATCGTGCACACACCCGCATAAATACGCCGTGAGCGCCATCATAACTATGCCAAAACTATGGAGGGCAGTGTAGGAAGAAGGATAAAGCCATGCAAAGCCAATCAGAATCGACAAGAGAGAATCTAAAACCCCATTTCTCCCAGTTGACACGACAATACATAACCGCCGTTTTCAGAAATCTCCACTTTGGCCGGAATTTTTAGAAATAATCGTTTTCTGTGATAAAAACGGTGTTTTCGTGTAAATGAGAGGCCAAACCGCAGGGAAATATCTGCATTTTCCCTTCGTGTAAAGTGAGTCGGGCAACTTCATCGACTACAAAAACAAACAGATACTGCACTTTATAACTAAAGCCCCTTTCACACAGAGAGTCCGGAAAATACACGGATAAAGTGACCCGGGATTTGACCCGGGTTCGTTTAATTTTGGCTCATTCACACTGCCTGTGATTTTATATATAATAATATATATTAATTTGTAACAGATTCACGGTCTGATTGGGTTGTATCAGCGAGTAAAAGTGTGGGGAAATTATCGGAAAGTTGGTGTTTGCAAAAAATGGACAGCAACCAAAAGCCCAGCGGGGCTGCCAAGAGAAAAAAAAGAAAGAAGCGGCTGCTCTTAAAATGTCCCGCGAATAATTAGCTTTTTTAAAAGAGCTAGGAATGATGAAGAGGAGGATGTCAAGAAGCTAATCACTGTTCACTGCCCTCTGCCGGCTACACTCTGCCCTAGCTAATGCTAGCTAACGTTAGCTTTAGCGAAGTTGTTGAGGAAAAAGACAGAGATGAGGCCGGTCATCATCAGCAAACAGAACAAGGTAATGACACCTCAGTCATCTCTGAAGAGCCTGCACTATGGGGAGTGTGTCCGCGGGGGGAATTATGCACGAGTTTATCTGCCTCCAACAGAAATCATGCGATTTTATAAAATGCCAAATAAAACACGACAGAAACTGTATTTCGCTACGCTACTTGTTTTGGAACATCAACGAACACCACTAACCACTCGGTGAGTGTCACAGTTTTGAAAACGAACGTTAAGGGTTGTTTTAAGCACATGTTTGTGCATGCCCATAGACAGCCACTCTGAAGCGATTCTAAAAGAGTCAAAAAGTCGAGACAGGACCCATCGTCCACATTTCTGTGTCCACCACTCTAGTTCATCCAAAACACACTAGAAAATAGACTCAAAGTGCTAAATACCGGAATTATCCTTTAACTCGTTCTTAAAAAACTGATCTTGAATCTGATCAGCATCAATCTACACAGTGCGTACGGCCTGCTTCCAATCATCAGCTGTCCAGCCATCCAACTGACATGTAAAACAGACAATCACAATACAGTACTTCATTACTGTAAACAACTTTTTTTTTAAATTCTGATTGGATAATTATCAAGATCGAGGCCAAGCCTTGTGTATACTATTTTTATGTACTACAAAAAAAGGGCCCCTCTCTGCACAAGAGCCCCTGAGCATGTGCCCAGATTGCCCGTATGGTAGATCCGGGCCAGGACACAGGCCTAACCCACGCCAGAACCGTCACGGTGGGTAGCCTATCTGAGCATGTGACAGTGACTGCCTCAGTGGCGTAGCGTCTGGGCATGCAGGGTGTGCACGTGCAAATGGGCCCTCCTGAGACTATCTGGACGCACCCTAGCGGCAGCTACATTTATTTAGTGCAACTCTCCGTTGGCTTTCGAGCTGGAAAAACCAAACTCTAGCCAGGCCAATCACATCGTGTATAGAGTTGGTGGGCGGGCTTAACATAATGACGGCAGAGATGTGACGGTGAATTCCCTGCTACAGTACTTGAAAACAAAGAAAAACCCTGCACAAGATGGATGAAATATATCTGAAACATTATGTATCAAATCAATTTACAGTCCTGAATGTCGACTTGGCAAACAAGTGACATTTTTTGCAAGTCTGTCAAGTTATACTCAAAATGTTTGAAAATGATGTGAATTCTTTAACTACAGTCATGCTCTCCAAAGAATGTATGACCTTAAAAACACATAAGAGTGTAAGCTTCTTTATAAGCTGTCACTGATTACAGTTTTCTGCACATTTCTGTTTGATAAAGCAGACGCGTTTCCTTCTGTATGATTAATCAATCCACTCTTTAGTACTTCTACTCCCTCCTCAGACCGCCAGAGTAACTCCTCTTTCAGCTATACGACACTGAATTATTAACCTGCAAAACAGACTTTTAACTTGGTCATGATAAACAGAATATGGCCGTATGCTGACTGATTTAAAACTTCTCGTCCTCTCAGGCCTGTGGAGGAGAGACTGAAATCCTGCAGTGTGTGAGGAAGGCATGTCTTGACTTTGAAGATGGATCGCAAATCAATAATCAGTTCAGGTACGGAAGCGTATTGCCTTCACTTGAGGAAAAGAAGTCTACTCTGTTTTTCTGAATTAACCAGTTAATTATCTCAGAATTACGAGATAATGTTTCATGGAAAAAAAGTTTTTGCTCTTTTTTTCTGAATTAACTAGTTCATTATCTCAGAATTACGAGATAATTTTTCATGGAAAAAAAGTTTTTGCTCTTTTTATGAATTAACAAGTTAAGTATCTCAGAATTACAAGATAATTTTTCATGGAAAAAAAGTTTTTGCTCTGTTTTTATGAATTAACTAGTTCATTATCTCAGAATTACGAGATAATTTTTCATGGAAAAAAGTTTTTGCTCTGTTTATCTGAAGTAACGAGTTGATTATCTCAGAATTACGAGATAATTTTTCATGGAAAAAAAAACGTTTTTGCTCTGTTTTTATGAATTAACGAGTTAATTATCTCAGAATTACGAGATAATTTTTCATGGAAAAAACGTTTTTGCTCTGTTTTTCTGAATTAACGAGTTAATTATCTCAGAATTACGAGATTTTTTTCATGGAAAAAAAGTTTTTGCTCTGTTTTTCTGAATTAACGAGTTAATTATCTCAGAATTACGAGATAATGTTTCATGGAAAAAACGTTTTTGCTCTGTTTTTCTGAATTAACGAGTTAATTATCTCAGAATTACGAGATAATTTTTCATGGAAAAAACGTTTTTGCTCTGTTTTTCTGAATTAACGAGTTAATTATCTCAGAATTACGAGATTTTTTCATGGAAAAAAAGTTTTTGCTCTGTTTTTCTGAATTAACGAGTTAATTATCTCAGAATTACGAGATAATGTTTCATGGAAAAAAGTTTTTGCTCTGTTTTTATGAATTAATGAGTTACTCAAAATTTTGAGATAATTAAGTCATTAATTCAGAAAAACAGAGCAAAAAAGTTTTTTCCATGAAAAAATATCTCCTAATTCTGAGATAATTAACTCGTCAATTCAGAAAAACAGAGTCGATTTTTTTTCCTCAAGTGAATGCAATACGCATCCGTAGTTCAGGAGATTCATGTGCTTGAATTCTTGTTTCAAGACTCCAGAATGCAACAAAAAAAAAAAAAAAAAAATGCATACTAATAATTTAAAAGCTAGTTGAGAAACCGTTGTGTGCATCCATTTGAAATATTGTTATAATACATGTCAGAAAATGACTCTTTTGAACTGATTCTTTTTAATGAGTCAGTCAAAATGATTCACAAATCAGCCTTGTGCTCAATTGAATGGTTTGAATCAGACTCGCTCAAATGATCGTTTTTGAACTCAAATTATATTTGTTGTTCTAAATGACCCAGTGACTTTTACTATATATTTTAATGTATATATTTAGATTCATTATTGAAACGTGGAAGTCTAATTATAAGGTTGAATCGAGGAGCCCTGTGTTTTGTATAGCTTAATCATATTAAAATGTTAAAAGAAAAGTATGTTAAAGCAATGATGTTTAGCAACATACACGGTAACTTTAAATAAGCCACACAGTGCTTCTTTCATTAGTGTTTCGGTCTCCAGCGCTTCACGTAAACCCTTTCACAGTCTGTTACATTGTAGAAGATGGAAGTCTGATAAATAACCTCATTACAGGAGTTCAAAGAAAGTGGTCATGGATTGCCTGGAACTTTCCATAGGCTCTCCAGCTGCAGGCCTGCGTCTACAGTATCTCATCAATTCTGAGCTGATTGGGGTCACGTACCGTGAGGAAAAGATATGCTTTAGGGCTCCAAACGCTGTAATAATGAGACCTCCTTTTTCCTACATTACCGAGGACAGACTTTGGTGAAATGTGATCACATATGTTAATGAAAACCATAATCACTTGCCATGTGTCCCAAATTGTAGGCATGTTGTCAATGTGCTTTTATTCATCATAATTTCATTAATGTTTTTGTCTTATTGAGACGTTTGTGTTGAGTCCTGATGACCACTGTTGTCCACGGTGAGGCTGGCATTAAAGGGTTAGCTCTCTCAAACACCATCATTTACCCTAATACTCTTCCAAACCCACACGACTTTCTCCTGAAATTGTAAAACTGTGCATGATGTTCCACTTTTAATAGAATGTCATGCAGATGTGAAACAGCATGAGTGAGTAAATGAAGCTTTTTATTTTTGGTTGAACTATGGTGTTTTTATGCATGAACACCTTTAGGTTGAACCTTCATTTACCTACATTTCCTCGTCACAAAATATTAATTAGATGACCTAAAAACATAACGGGTCACGACAAGGATTTCTTTCAGGCCATATTTTTACTTACTCCAGACATTTTCACTGGCCCAACCACAAAAAAGTATTATTATTATTATTATTATTATTATTATCATTATTGCTTTGCTGTTGTTGTTGTTGTTATTATTCGATTTCCAGTGATATTTATTATTTTATACATTAAATTTTATATTTTCTATAAATATATTATAATATGTAATTTTTTTTTAAATTAATATTTATAAATCTTATTTTTTTTTAATAAAATTTTACGTTTTGCAAATAAATACATCATTGCTGGCATAAAGTAATTTATTATTATTATTTAATATTTGTATTTTTTTAAATCAATTAAATATTATTATTATTTAGTTTCAAGCAAAAAAAGTAAATGCATTTTTTATATCACCTATAAATATTTATTATATTTAACTGAATTGTTACTTATTTTATATACAGTATATGTATGTATGTATATATATATATATATATATATATATATATATATATATATATATATATATATGTATATTATATATATATATGTATATATATATATATATACAGTATATATATATATATATAAATAAATTAAAATATATACAAAAAAATATATATATATATATATAAAAAAAGGTTAATAATAATAATAATAATTACAATAAATAACTTTATTTTGCTACTAAATGCTGGCATCATTCTGATTTCACATGTACGTCACATGTAAGATTTGTCATGAAACCTCATTATCTCTTAATCAACTAGAATTTCGGAACGGTCTCGTACATCACTTGGATGTTTATGTCTGTAGACATGACTGATTCTGTTAAAGTGACCCGAAAACAACCTATAATCTATAATCCTGCAATTTATCTGATAAAAGAGGTAAGAATGGGAGGGAAAGGAGGGAAAGTCCATGCCTGAGTGATCAGGAATGATTGCAGGATATTGACAGGAACATTTTCTCATCAGTTTCTTTGGATGGAGCAGACGCCAGTGACAGGAGAAAGACACGAGGCTTTTATGGAATATCAATTCTCCTGCTTTCCCTGAGCTTCCACGGGACATGACAGGGCATTGGTTTAAGATGCAACGGGTCACCTGCAGTTTTCATAACTGAGAAGTAAATGTCAGGTAAAACTCCTAATGCACACGTCCCGAAGTGAAATATCATTTCTAAGCACCTATCAAATGTTGAAATACTCCAAGACTGAGTAGTCTACTTTTCTTAGTGACTCTAAAATTGGCTGAATTTAATGCATGACTTGTTTAAAATGCATGAAATAGGCCCCTTCTCTTCAGATGGGCAGATGTTCTCAACACAAATTTGTCGCTATGAAACCCGAATGCAAATGTTATACTTTTCCTCAGACAGGAAAGAGTTTCAAATGATCAAGACCATTTTCCATTTTGTCTCATTTCGGCTTTCACAGCTTGAAAGCAGAATTGAGAGTGCTTGCGAGATCGCATAGAGGAGCGAACCTCGGCGTCTCTGGATATATGGTTTGATAGGTACGGCGTTTAGAGGAAGCCTGAGAGCTGAAAGCACTTCAGAGGCTTTTTCTACTTAAGGTTTGCATGAGATCATACGTGCAACAACTTGAGTGTGATGAACAAATGATATTGCATCAAGTGTTCCCACTTATCACCCACTTTTCCATTCCAGGCTACGTTTCCATCCAAACTTTTTAAAATGTGCATAAAAAACTGACGTTTTTTTATGAGAAGACATGCACATAAACTAACATGGAAACACATTTACTGAATAAATCCCTTGATGTGAAACTCTGCAAAGGCTGTGATTGGATAACTGGACTAACCAGTGGACCAATGGCATCGCAGCATCTCAAATGTTGGTGAAGGGAGGAGGGAAACGAAGGAGGGAAAAAGAGCCAAAGTTTACCCCCGGATTACAATTTTTATTACAGATATTTAACACCAATATCCCAGAAATGTCCTTCTCTTGCATGCATGGGATGGAAATGCTGCTTTATTCACAAATGTTTTATGCAATATTCCAATTTTGCACCAAAGTTTGCATCTTTCAATGGAAACCGCTATAAACTAATTTGCATTTTGCAAAAAGAGCCTAACTGCAGCAACTTCCATTTTTATTATAGATATTTAATTATATAAATTAAATTGTGATGAAAAAAAGAGAATGTATGAAAAAAGATCTGTATGTTTATCACTTAATGCATATGTCATATTGCTTAATGCATATAATGCAAAATATCATTCATTTTTATTAGAAATTGTTTTGAATTTAATTCAAATGGAGGTCTAACTTTGAGAAATACTGATAACGGTACATCTAGTCTCATCTAGTTTTCTTTTTCTGGTCTTTTCTCTCATAGTCTCGGCTAGTTTATTAAAGCCCTTGCACACTGAGTCCGACATTTTCGTATGCGTTTTTTCGTATTCGAGATTCGTTGGTTCAGAATTGTCAAAACATCATTCAAACACCATTAAAAGTGCTTGCTACGGATGCGAAAAATCGAACCCGATCCAATTTTTTTTATGACGGACGAAAGTTTCGAATGCTAATTTCGGTCTCAAGGCCATTGCACACTGAGTACGAAATTTGCATCCAAAATTTTTGCACGTTAAAAAATAAATACGACCTCACGTTATGTCAATCACGCTTGCACACTGCCTCAGAAACTTTCGTCCGTCATAAAAAAAATCGGATCGGGTTCGATTTTCTGCGTTTTTCGCATCCGTAGCAAGCAGTTTGAATGGTGTTTTGACAATTTAGAGCCACCGAATCACGAATACGAAAAAATGCATACGAAAATTTCGGACTTGCAATGTGCAATGGCCTTTAGACTCATCTGCTGTCATCTTGTCTTGTTGACACTGATATCCTATATTATCATCTCATCTCCTCTTCTCTACTGTCACGTTTTTCTCCATCATCTCAACCCATCTCTCTTTCTCGTCTCCCCCTCTGTTCTTTTATATCTCATATCATCTCACTTCATCTCTGGACATATCAGTTCTCTGTGGCGTCATAATCCAGATATCAGAGAAACACTGAGTCCATAAGCGTCCCGTCGACAGGCCCTGCTCTCCTCCACCACTGATTAATTAAAGATCTCTCACTCCGCACGCAATTCATTTCTCTGATTTATGTCTTGTCATCCAGCTGCTGTGCTCCATGTTCAGGTTAGGCTTGTTCTCTTCACAGAATCTCTACTTACGATAATGGGTATGATAATCCTTAGGCCAACATTCATGAATACAAGACCGACATGACACCAACAATCCATTTAAACAGCCAGTGAAAGCTGGAGCTTTGGCTTGACACCTATGCTTATGTTTCTGACTACTGATAGTTGTTTCTGTGCAGTCAGACTCAAACAGATGTCTTTTCCTCACACAAAAGAGTGAAGATGCCTACGAGTTTCAGTGCTGAGTCCCAGAGGATCGCTTTAATGCGAGAGAGTGGCCGAAAATGTTCTTTTTGTATGACGGCCAAGATCATCAATCATTTTCCTTGTGATTTCGAATGCATGTGAATCCAATTTAGTGGAGATTCTCTCTACAAAGGCTCTGCTAATGCGGTGCATAATCTGCTGGTTACACAATATACTGTGAACCAATAAGAAAATGATGTTTTGCCAATTTGATTGATATATGGAAATGTGAGGAAAGTTTGTGCATGAAAATTTCAGCTGACATTGACAAAAATACTTTTTTTTCTTTTCCATCCGTTCAGTCTCTAATCGCAAAATCCACTGCACTCATAACATCTAGTGGGCAGCAAATGAAAAATAGCTACACCACAAAAGCCATCCTGGTATTTGGCAGCTTTACAGTTAATGTTCTGTGATATTTTGTAAAAAATTAATAGAAGATCAATTTTGAAATGTGAAGCTTGAGTGCTGTTTTTTTTCATTTTCACCAGTGCTGTGAATTTTCTAACTAAAAGCATATTTTTTCAAACAAGTTATGAAATTATCCAACAAGTTTTAAAAATAAAATAAAAAATGCAAATCGCATGGTGTAAAATCCATATCCACATGCACATCACATAAGACATTTTTTTATTATTATTATTCGTATTGGTTTCTATATAAATCTCAGGTTCTCTTCAAATAACATTGGACACTCTTGGCTTTCATTAGATGGGAAAATATATAAACATTATATATATAACGCTTAATATAGTTAACCTTTTGTTAGCTTGTTGCACAGCTATCTACGTTTTGTTTAGTTTGACTGTAGCTAATCTGTAGCTAATACTTTTAATTATGAGTAGTTTGTACCATGAGAAGCTACCGTTTCAAAGCTTCTCCACTGTTTCTCAGATTTGTGGGACAGTTTCAAGCAAACGTCATGTAAGTGAGATATGAACTGTCCTTCACACTTTGAGCAACAGGCTCATCTTATTTGCATCTTTTGATCTAAAGGAAACACTTCTCATGTTGCAAGAACAAGATTACACGTGTCCTATATTAAGATGCGACCCGTGTAACATGCTTTTGGTATTGTTTAACTGTATGCTAGGCAGTGAAGGCACGTGAGACACAAGCTTTCTCTGTTTTCACACATGTAAAATCACCCGTTGACTTTGACGTCACGTTTACAGTGTGTGTGTTGAACTCGAGCGAGGCCTGAGGTCATCCGTGAACATGAATACATGCACTTCAAAGATCCTGAAAATGAGCTCAAAATCTACAGCATTCGGATCAGTCAGATTGGTACTAATGCAAATTAGATGTAGCCTAATGGCATTCTCTCTAGAGAAGGAAAAATCAAGATGCGTTTTTGTTTCTGCTGTTGAAGTATGCGGTTTAATTTACTGTAACCATTTGCCATTTTTCTTGTCTGATGAATTTAACCTGTCTGTTTGCAGGCTTTTTATCTTGTATATTAAATTATTAAATCAGGGGAAGGACATCCATCCATCCATCCATCCATCCATCCATCCATCCATAATTTTTACATTTTACTTAAAAATGTAATTTAATGATAATGATTATTTCACGCTGCTCAAGTCAGAATTTGTTTTTGTAGAAATATTTTTTATTGCGAATATATACCACTGTGAAATATACAAATACTACTATTGTGGTTATGTATTGTATTTACAATCCAAAATGCATACAGTGAGGAAAAAAAAACTTAATATAAACCTAAACAATTTGCCTCAATTAAATGGCAAAAGAAAAAAAATTTGTTGTCATGATATCGTTTTAAATATTTTTCTCTAATAGTACGTATAAATGTGTTTTAGCTGCCATTATATTTTAGGAAGGGGTCAAAAACAGGCCATAAAGTTTGAATTTGAAAACCTTTCTATTAAATAAACCAAACAAACTGAATGTCTTATTGGCAAAAGATTGTTTCCTTTAAAACACGACTCGATCATTACTGAATCCTGCTTGCATGTTGTTTCAGTAGAGTTGGAGCCGCCTGGTTCTGGTCTATCCCAACATGCCCACTGTGATTTCTGTCTCTGAGATGTTAACGGCCCAGTCTGGCACGAGGTATCCGAGCGGTGCTCATGCGAAGAACCAATCCGACGGCAGTCATGGTCCTGATTGGACCCACAGACGCAGAAGAACCGGGTCGCATCTTGATACGAGAGCGCGGGGCAATTTCTAATCTGGTGAAGGGGAGTTGAAAGGAAAGTGGAACTCTGGGTAATTCAGCACAGCAGCAACAGGCTTTTCCATTTGGACCCCAGGCTATAGCAGGCAAGTCCACACATTTACCAGGTCTCCGTGGGATTAGCCATTACAATGGTGAAAAGCAGAGGTCGGCACCAGTGAAGGAGATCAAAGCCATTTCTTTGCATCCAGGACCATGTTAAATGCACGACTGGAGAGAGAGAGACGCCGACCTATATAACCTGACACATAGAAAGTGAGAAACTGAGAAAGACACTTTTAAGGGAACTCTAGGTTCTGTCTTCTTCACTCCTCCCCTTCATGTTGAACACTTCCATATTTCATTAAATGTGTCGGGATAAAAGAGTGAGGGATTTCTCATGTCTGATGCATGCCTCTCCTCAGTCAGATGGACTGATTTTCTGCAAAGACACGACTTGTTCAATATGTGCATGAGATGAATTATGATCGCACAGAGCATATTTACTTCCCAATCATGAAATGAAACACTGCTAAACAAAACTAGTAGCAAATGAACTGAAAGGTGGTGGTAGAGCGGTCAAAGAAATATTCTGGTTTAACACTCAATTCCAACGGTCGTGGAAAACTTCTTAAAGGATAATTCCGGTATTTAGCACTTTGAGTCTATTTTCTAGTTCGTTTTGGATGAGCTAGAGTGGTGGACACAGAAATGTTGACGATGGGTCCTGTCTCGACTTTTTGACTCTTTTAGAATCGCCTCTGAGCGCTTCAGAGTGGCTGTCTATGGGCATGCACAAACATGTGCTTAAAACAACCCTTAACTTCGTTTTCAAAACTGTGACACTCACCGAGTGGTTAGTGGTGTTCGTTGATGATTAAAAACAAATATATCGGCGCAATGTATGATTTCAATCCGTGTTATTTGCTATAGTGGAACTATTTTTTCAGATACCTCACAATTATGTATAAACTTCCGCTCGATATTTGAGTCTGAAGCGTTAGCACACTCCGCTAGCGCAGTAATATCAACGAGCAATGAGTCCTCCAACAGACATCAATGCGATTTTTTTAAAATGCCAAATAAAACACGACAGAAATTGTATTTCGCTACGCTACTTGTTTTTAATCATCAACGAACACCACTAACCACTCGGTGAGTTGCACAGTTTTGAAAACGACCATTAAGGGTTGTTTTAAGCACATGTTTGTGCATGCCCATAGACAGCCACTCTGAAGCGCTCAGAGGCGATCCTAAAAGAGTCAAAAAGTCGAGACAGGACGCATCGTCAACATTTCTGTGTCCACCACTCTAGTTCATCCAAAACACACTAGAAAATAGACTCAAAGTGCGAAATACCGGAATTATCCTTTAAAATTTTAATATTTTTTCAATTAAACCCACTTCTGTTTATTTGGCCAGTGAAAAGGGAAATTATTAAAATTCTGTCATCATCATTTATTCTCCCTCATGTCATTCTAAAACGACTTTCTTTTTTTCTGTGGAACATGAAAGAAGATATTAGAGAATGAAGAAATGTTTCTCTGTCCAGTGAAAGTCAATGGTAACCAAAAATTTTTTTCATTCTTCTGTGGAACACAAAAGAAAATATTACAGCTCTAAATATTGTTTTGGTTAGAAATGGCCTTTTTGAGTGCAATTTCTATGAATGTTTTTATTTTTTTATCCTCTAATGCATCTGACAGTTATGCTTCCATTATAAATCTATTACTGCATTTTTTCCCCCACAAATTGAGGAACACGTTTAAATGACTCGCTGTTGTAAACAGATGGTGTGCCACAAATAAATAACCAGAAACATTTTATTTTAAAAGGGATAGTTTGCAGAAAAATAACAATTCTGTCATCATTTGCTCTTCCTCATGTTGTTACAAACCTTTAAGACTCTCGTTCATCTTCACAACTCAAATCAGAGTATTTTTAATGAAATCTGAAAGGTTTGAAAGTCTAGGCATTGAAAGTCTAGGCATCCAAACCTTAAAGATCCCAAAAGCTCATAAAGGGGTCATACAACGAATCCACATATAAACACACATAGAGCGATTCACAAACAAACCATATTAGTTCTTTTGTATCTTTCAAGTTTTGCTTACCTGAGCTTTTAATAAAGGGGCAGAAACCTCTCAGGTTTCATTGAAAATATATTAATTTGTGTTTCAAAGATAAACAAAGGTATGGGTTTTGAATGACATGAGGGAGAGTAAATTATGCTCTGATATGATCAAAGGCATGGCTTTAACATTACTTTAACTCATAAAAATAATTTAAGCTTAAGTTATATGCGATTCAACTCTATTTTTAAAGTTAGTTTAATATAATTTAATAATAATAATAATAAACTTTGTTACCTATAGCACATTTAAAAGTAGCATCTCAAAGTGCTTCACATAAAAAATACCATAAAAAACAATGCATTAATAAAAGTGGAATACAACGTAAAAAATACCATACAAACAATGCATTAATAAAAGTGGAATTGAGTGTGAAAAGTGGAAGGAGAAAACACCCAATAAAAGCATTCTATCAAGTAAATACAAAAATATAATAATTTCAAAATAATCATTTAAAAGTTAAATTAACTCTTTGATTATACCTAAAAATTGAAGGCAGCAACGTTTAGGTGGACATTTGTTACAGTTTGCCAAAATGCTAATTTTTGGCTGAACTATCCCTTTAAGATAATGCAGAGCTGAAGTATGCAATTTGATCCATTATCACCACCTAACAGAATTGCAAAAGTAATTATTGCTTTCAGAAGGCTTTCCCGTCTCGCCGCAAACACGTGCCGTCGGTGAAGCCTCCTGACAGTCCGATCTCTCCGGGACAGCTCGAGTCGGGGAAGTGGAAGTGTGGCTGTGGCCAAACCTTTCTAATTTAATTGACTGGGACCTCAGAAAACTGGCAAAGGTTGCGAAGCTCATTATCTGAAAAAGATCAAGCTTTTAGCGCTGGTGCAGGAAAAGCAAGAATATAATTGAATGAGTAAATGGAATACAGTTATGTCAGAGAAGCTTTGTTCCCTGTTTGCGACGACTGCATCAAGGGATGAACATAATGTGTTGCTAAAGGCGGGAACGAGGAAGAGAGAGATCGTGGTGAGTTCCAATTACTGTAGAAACACGGTAACTACTGCAGTTACTACGTTCTACCTAAATCTCTTGAAAGAAAGTTTAATTACTTAGACTTAGACTGAGACTTAGATCCTCCCGTGCTGGCGTGTGTTTCCCGTACAACCACATAACTCGCTGCTTCACTATCATAGTATGATGCATCATTGAAGAAATCAACTAGCTAGTCACGACTGTTTCCCCAAACCATGTTGTCGCAAATTGGTCGTTCAACCGCGTTGTTTAATGATGTTACGCTGGTGTTGGAGTAATAACTACTTTTATTACATGGCTTGGTAGAATTGAGGCTTACTAGACGCTGCTTACCGTTGCCATGAAAAACAGAGCGCTGCCATGGACGCAGTTCAGAGACAGAACGGACTATTTTCTTTAGCGGAAGCAAGCAATACAATCGTTTTTAAATCAATAAACTCCTTTTTAAATTCATATTTTGAGTCACATTATTGATTTATTTGGTAGGTAGCCATGTAATAAGCGGGATAATGTATAGCGAGGCGGTTGTTATAGCGAATACAAACCCTTCAGGCTCCGCTTCACGTCGGGCTCATAATCAGCCTGTCAGGTTTGTATTCGCTATAACAACCGCCTCGCTATACATTATCCCTTACATAATGAATCTGTTTGAGATTGAATCAATGCTGTAGATGTTTCGCTACGGACATGACGTCTGAGGAATATTTCTCATTTTCCTCAGTTATTTCCAGATTCAATCATAGTCTCGTTCTTACGCACTAGAGCTCGTTCACACATGCGCACTCTTTAAAAACAACGCTTTAAATCTCTTGACAAACTAAAAGACGTAAATTACATTTGTATGTAGTATAAATAAAAGATAAAGATTGTACGGAATGTCATCTTGCTTATTTTGCTCAAGATCAGGATTTATTGAGTCCACATGCAAACAAGAAACTCTTCTTCTAACCACAGGTCGAGATCTGTCGTTACAAACACACAACTTTGTGATGCTGTTTGCAAATGTTCGTTGGAACGATGGTTTCGGTAAACACAGACTCGTTGAACTGCTGATAACGACGGAACTTGCGACGCTATTGGCTAACGATGCTTTCGGGAAACACACACCCCTGTTGGGCACATCGGGCGACAAGGTCTCTCCACCGTTGCCGGTCCCCGAAGGTTTACCCGGGGATGTCGTTGGATTCGTAGAATATGCAACGCTATCTCACGACCAATTCGTACGAATTTGTACGAGTGATTAAAAGGTGGCTAATTCATACGAATTCGTACGACCTCACTCACACGAATTTGTCTAAACCCAAGTGATGGGTAGGTTTAGGGGTGGGGTCAGGGGTAGGTCATTCGTACGAATTTATACGAATTGGCTAGCTTGAGTTGTCTTTGCGTGAGTGTGATCTGACCGCTGTAGGAATTTCCACACCACAAGTCTTCTTCGTTGGTGATGCGATCGATGTATCGGATCTTGAGAATCCGCCGTAGACATCGCTGTGAAACGTGTTTATCCTCAACTTCCAAGTTTCACATGCGTAGATTGCAGTCGGAACGACAATTTGTAAATTCTAACCCATGCATAAAAAGTTTAAAAGCATTTATTTGAAATAGAATCTTTTGTGACATTTACTGTCACTTTTGATCAATTGAATGCATCCTTGCTGAATGAAAGTATTAATTTCTGTTTAATTAAAGGGGGGGTGAAACACTCAGTTTCACTCAATCTCATGTTAATCTTGAGTACCTATAGAGTAGTATTGCATCCTTCATATCTCCAAAAAGTCTTTAGTTTTATTATATTTATAAAGAAAGATAGGCTGTACCGAGTCTTTCCGGAAAAAACCCGAGCGGGTGGAGGCGTGCCGTGTGGGCGGGAGCGCGCGAAGCTTTTGCGTGTGTTGTAAACAGACAGACTCGTGGTTTATGAGGACATGATTTAGTTTTACAATAAACAAACTGACACCTACAGTGGCCAGCTAAACAAATGTATTTAAACACACACACACACACCATACATCGCATGCTCCATCGATACATTAACTGTACGTGATCATGTTGTTTACTTGCTGTGCTTAGCTTACACGCCGATAGTTAACAACACACAGACATTTGAAGCAGTTTTACTCACCGCCTGCGGTTCCGTGAACCTTTATCGTTGGGACTGCTCCATCTTTAAGTATTAGGCGATCTGCAAATCGTCGAACTGTGCCTCGTTTATAAAACTATTAGCAGCTACCGCCGAAATGAAGGGAACAAATAAGAACACTTGCGCAACTCCGTTGCTGCTCTGGAAAAACAAAATCCATCCACAGGTTCCTTAACTCTGGGTTCTTTGGACATTTGTGCAGTGTTGTCTTGCCCTGGCAACCAAAAATACACTTTTTGGTGCCATTTTTTTGATTGCAGCGCAGCAGAGCCCAGATGGATGCTCTCGTACGCTCTAGGCTACAGCTGCGCGCACCCTCCCGGGAGAAGTGCCGTAAGGCCCGTATAAGGAAATTCCGCCCATTCTGACGTCACGTAGTCCCGTATTCGAAAAAAACTTTCCGAAACTTGTGACAAACCGGAAGGAGTATTTTTGGAACAGAAATACTCCATCAAACTTACAACTTCATTTTTGAAACTTTGTCCATGTTTAGCATGGTAATCCAACTCTTTAACAGTGTAAAAAACTCACTATGCATGAAACAGCATTTCACCCCCCCCCCCCCCCCTTAATCTCTGTTGACCATAAAGTTTCTGTCATATTTTCTTTTTTTAAAGATGTCAACACAGTGAAGTCAAACATTATTTGTATTTTTCTTCACTGTCTGGATAGGCATCTTCCAGGAGAATTCACTGTCGCCCAGTTTATCGTCTGCTGACCACCGTTATACACCGTTAGTCCACCAGAATACAAATGAACTTGATGATTTGCAAGTTCATGGTAAAAAAATTAATACATTTGTGAATACTTTGTGCTCATTATGAATCTCTTTTATTGTATTATCGGTGTGCCTCATACTCATTAAAATCCTGGCTGTATGCATTATTTTATCAAAATGTTTCCTTAGTGAGGAGATCACGTCAGACGTCTCTAATACACTCGATACAGAACATGCTTAAGCATTGATAGGATTGTCTTTTGACTGTGATTTGTGTGTGTGTGATACCTCCAATCACATGACAAATGTTGTAGCAGTTCTGCATCTACATATTCATCCTTACAAAATGTTATTATTTTAGTAATATATACATTTTAAAGATCATGCATTTTGCTCTTTCCATGCAATTACAATAAATGGGGATTTAAGAGTTTAAGCACCATAAAAGTATCATAAAAGTGGTCCTTATATATGCATGCATTACTAGCCAATAGCTTTGAGGAACATATTGAATTTGGGATCTTTGTTTAAATTGCATGGGAGAAAAAAGAAAGTATGTTCTTCAAAATGTCTCATTTTGGGTTTTCAGACAGTCATCACATCACATCTGTGTGTGAGCAAAGAAAAAATACTGATGAAAAATATTGAAAACATTAGTGGGGTTAAATATAATTGCAGTCATATAAATATATCTTCACAGCCAACAGTTCATAACAATTTAATATTAAAGTAAATATGGTAAAGTAATATATTGTTTTGAAGCATATTTATAAAGAACTAATGAAATGTACTATTTTTATACAAAATCCTTATTGTTGAACCCATGATGTGAAGTAAAATTTATTTATTTTGTGACTTCGAAATTTCTGCTTTTATGTTTTCATTTGCTAAATAGGAATATATATATATATGTTACTGTATGAACAAAATATTTACCTAATGTGAACCTTAAGTAGTAAATGTAATGTCGTTTATGCAAAAATATAATGCAAAAATATCCTCACTCAACATGAAAAAGCAGCCGAGTGTTTAGTCCCGCTGGGCGTTGGGTTGACACACTAATTGACATCCCGTGACACAAACTAGAGGTGATAATTGCCTTGACAGGCAAAAAATGAGGCAGGTTATTTGGAGCAATTACTGTGCTTTTTGTGTCTCGAACATTCAGATGCACCCGTTATACACTAATGGAACAACTAATTAGACTGTTACATTAGTTACTGATATCTAATTATTTGATGTAATTAAGCACAGCCGCAGGAAAGATGTAGCATGATGCACTGACAAATTATTTGACGTTTTGACTTGACCTTTGTCCTACTAAGGTGATGTAATTGATTTCTCCTCATGCGTATATAAAACATGTTTACCTCCTTTTCAGAGGAAATAAATGTAGATATTTTCAAGGGATAAAATATTTTTGACTGAGATAATTAATCTTGTCCTAATCTGGTTGAGATAATTAATCTCCTGTTGATGTTTGATTTATGTGCACATAAATTGCTGTGCAACACTGGTTTACGTCACACAGTTTGTGTGATTTATTTCAAGCTCTCGCGACCGTGCAAATATATTCATTTGCAAAACACTGCAGATTAAAAGTAAATTGCACTTAAAATCCCACTTCATTACACATTCAAATGCACTATATTGTATCTGATAACATTATTAAACCCAGAATTCCCATGTGCCAACATAAGTTGGTATCACTGATTAAATATGCATGTGTCTGTCTCAGGCCTTTAATTGTCTGACACATGATTTCCACTACAGTACAGGGTTATATTTTTCATGTTTTTTTTTCACGTTACATCAAAACACCTATTGGTGACCTTTGACCTTAGACTTAAGATTTCAAGCACCATAAAATTGGTCCTTATGCATGCATTAGTCTTCTATAGCCATTAGCTTTGTATGCATGAGGAACATATTGAATTTGAGATCTTTGTTTAAATTGCATGGGAGAAAAAAGCAAGTATGTTCTTCGAAAAGTCTCATTTTGGGTTTTCAGACAGTCAGCACATCACATTTGTATGAGAGCAAAGAAAAAATACCGATGAAAAATGTTGAAAACATTAGTGGTGTTAAATATAAAAGCACTAATGTAAATATATCTTCACCTCAAATTAAAAACAGCCAACAGTTATTGGAGGAATAACTGTTATTGGAGGAACCATGCTCTTTATATGTCACTGTCATTTTGTGATTTAATAATTCATGCATCAGAGGGTTAAACTTCAGTCATGCTACAAACCTGCTAAAAATAAAAGCAGGTTGACAGAAAAGCGGCTCTGTTGAGAGATGCCGAGCGGAGAAAATGACTTCTCCTTCATATACATTAGCCCAGTGACACAAACCGTGACCCAGTCACCCACACATGAGGTGTCAGATAAAACACGTCACATTTCTCAGTTCAAGAATGGAGATGCGTGACTTAAAAGGGGCTGCAGTGAAACTGTGTGTTTGGATGAAAGCAGGAATATGCACTGCATTTTGCATGAACATTTTTTGCATGAAAGAGCCTTTAGGTTTGTTAAAAGATCAGCTAGTGGCTGCTAACTAGAAGACTTCTGACTGGAAATACAGGGTACAAACCATGAGCTTCATCTCCACTGAGCAAGGCACTTAACCCTAGATTGCTCCATGGAGACAGTCTCTGTAATAAGTCTACTGTAAATCGCTTTGGATGAAAGCATCTGCTAAATGACTACTTAACATCCTCAATATACTGTATTGAATAGCTGCTGCCGAATGGAGAAATTGTGGAAAAGATCCAATAATTAGAGGCTCACATTCGTCTCATGATGTGCTCAGCTTTGGCTGTGTCAAGCACTAAATACCTCAACGCAACTGAATGATTATCAGAGATCTATTTGGCATAGATTGTTGCAGTTTCGTGTTTCTGCTTTGTTCTCATGCTCCAGTGAGGTCTTGGCTACATTGGTTTAAAACTGAGAAATGGTTTAAAGAAAACATCAGATTTACAGATCAGTCAGGAACACAGAAGCCAGGAGTAAATTTCGAATTGCTCTTACTTTCCAAAAATTTATGTAAACATAACAAACTTGTACACTTAGTACATTCTAAATTGTATAATATTTCACCATATAGTTTGTTGGTGATAAAATAAATGCAGCCTTGGTGAACACACACACACACACACACACACACACACACACACACACACACACACACACACACACACACACACACACACACACACACACACACACACACACACACACACACACACACACACACACACACACACACACACACACACACAAATAAAAAATACATATATATAAAAAAATAAAATGTATATATTATATACACACACATATCATCAAATTTTTTAACCCAAGGTTTTGATACCGTTTATATAATATTGTTGTTGTTTTATACAGTAGCCTAATTTTAATATAAAGTTTCTGACAACTTTCTGGATAATGTGTAATTTATTTACTCAATTCATTCAGTTTCGGAATTTACTCAGAAATGCACCTGGCAACATTAATATGTGAAAAATACACCTAAAATACAGTCTTTTTTTATTATAAATCTAAGCATTAACAGGTTAATGACTGTAAAGATTATATTTTTTGGAGCATGTGAGTAAGTGCACGAGGCAAGTGCACGTAAGTGCTTGAGAGTAAGTGCACGTAAGTAAGTGCATGTGAGTAAGTACACATAAGTGCACGTGAGTAAGTGCACGTGAGTAAGTGCACATAAGTGCTTATGAGTAAGTGCACGTGAGTAAGTGCACGTAAGTAAGTGCACGTGAGTAAGTACACATAAGTGCATGTGAGTAAGTGCTTGTGAGTAAGTGCTTGTGAGTAAGTGCACGTGAGTAAGTGCACGTGAGTAAGTGCACATAAGTAAGTGCTTGTGAGTAAGTGCTTGTGAGTAAGTGCACGTGAGTAAGTGCACAAGTGCACGTGAGTAAGTGCACGTGAGTAAGCGCGTTCTCATATACTCTAGAAGTGTGATGATAGTGTGTCCTTTTGATGAGAATTCCAGCATTTCTCCTAATTCCCATTCTCCTCACACTTACTGTGAGTGACACGAGCAGCGGGAATCAGTCAGATCTCAGGGCTGATGAGTAATGAGTGGTGTGTCAACCTGTACCTGCGAACACTCGAAGTCTCCATCAATACTGAACGACTGCGGTGCGATTACAGTTTAATGTAGACCCGCAGAGAAGCCTCGCATGCTGTCGTCTGTGGGACAGTGACAAAAGAGAGGACACGTGACACGGACTGTGAATGAAATCTGTTCCGTCAGCAATCTCAGGCTATATGGGGTGAACCACATCTCTGACACACACTGACTGACTGACAGTTTTATGGTGTCATGAGGCCAAAACATGACTGATAATTCCATCAATGACTGTCCAGTTCAACAGACGTCCTTCAAACGTGTTGTAGTTTTTCAGTTGGTGTCATGGTCGTTCACGCACGTGACAACTCAAATTTTTGAGCCAAGTTTTTTCAATGCAACTCACAAATAAATTAATGTTTTCATATTTTATGGGGACTTTCCATAGACATAATGATTTTTATACTGCCAAACTGCAGATTCTCTTACACTACCCCTACCCCTAAATCTACCCATCACAGAAAACTTTCTACAGTCTTACATTTTCAAAAAAACATCACTTAGTATGATTTATAAGCTGTTTTCCTCATGGGGACCAAAACATGTCCACACACACACACACACACACACACACACACACACACACACACACACACACACACACACACACACACACACACACACACACACACACACACACACACACACACACACACACACACACACACACACACACACACACACACACAACACACACACACACACACACACACAACATAGTATCATCTATGGAAGTATTGTAGTTGCTGCAAAGTTCCTAAGAGAAAAAATTGCATGCTTTTTATGACATTTCCACACACAATATTCTGAAACAATCACTCACACAAATCACACAAGCCGTTGTCAGGATGTGTTTCCCTGTGCAAACAGCTTCAGCTCAGTGACTTTATTGAATGCAGTGCTGCCTCCTACCAAGAGGTCAATGAAGTGCATTTAGTTGTCAGTGGGATTCATGTTTATTTTCTAATCAGAAATCAAACAGTGACTGTATTGTGCTCTTTTAATACATGCTCATACATAACTGAAGCGCTGGCAGGAATCCTATGCGATCCGATGACTAATTTAAGTCAAAATGGCGGCTCTTATTGACATCGAACGACTTCAGCGCCTTCGCATAATATGAGGCCTAAAAATTCTGACACAATTACACTCTCCTCTCCAAACGCGAGTGTGTGCCGGATCTGAGGGCGCTCGGCCCGTCGCGCCTCAGAAAGCAAGGCTATTTTGTTTGGCACGGACATCTCGAGTCTGAGAGAAACGAGACCTTGTGTGAGCTCGAAACCGCTGGGTTTTACTCCTCCAGTCATTAGCTGAGAAAACTGGGCATTTCCTAATGACTTCACACTTTCCAACGCGTGGGTTAATCCATCTCTACTCAGGCTCGCTGTGTTGGAAAGTGTATATCCACGAAAGAAGGAATAAATCTCTTTCTGTGCTATTCAGGAGTCAAAATGAGCTCAGCGAGAGCTCATTTGCGGTTGGTGAGATTACAAAACGGTGCTGTTTTATCTGGTTACCCCGTAATATCTCTGCAGATGATGCCATATACATTCATGATCATTTTGGTTATATCTATAGAGTTTCACTGGGCAGAATGCACTCATTTGAATTGCAGGGTTAAATGACTCTCTCACAGGTTCATCATGGATGTGTGTGTGTGTTCATTACACAAGAGGATGAACTCTTTGTTTCGCTTTGAGCTGTGATTCTCCATTAGGTGTTGAATAGTAAATGGCTTGATTCATATTTGAAAGCTTGTGCAGCGCAGTCTCATCCCAAGAAGTCATATACTGACGTCTTGGGACGTCTTTGACCATACGTCAATATCTGCTTTTTAGGGTACCCTTAAACGTCGGTTAGATGACGTTATCGGATCCTAACTCTACCCAGACCTAAACCTACCCTAAACCTACCCGTCACCTACTGACGTTAAAGGTAAAGCGTCAGTTGTATGACGTCCCAGGATCGCATTTACCACGTTTAAGGGTACCTAAAAGGCGGATATTGACGTATGGTCAAAAGACGTCCAAGACGTCAATATATGACTTCTTGGATGAGACTGTGTTATAAAGCTGTGATCAAATAACCGGCAGTAACTCTCTTCTTCCACACTGCATCCAAGTGGATCGCTGTTGCTTTGCAATCACATCCAAGCGGACCTATTAACACTTATGAGAGGAGAATGCTTGGAAATTGGATTATTTTCCAAAGGGGAAATGTCATAGTTTTAAGTTACACTGGCTGAATGCTAACCGTTTTGGTTTCCGAGCTCTCAGAAGTTCCCCTTGGATTCAAGACACATTATCCACAGCCAACTGTATTGATCAAGATATGAAAAAATTAATCAGTTATGATGCTGTGCTCAAAGCAAATGCCACTGAGTCTCCTTAAAAAATGTTGTTTTGTAAATTGTTGTTATTGATTTCTGGATTCCATGTCCTTGGCTTTTTACATCTAAACTGTATGTGGGAAACTGGATTGCCTGCAAAAGATTTTTTTTTTTCTTCGTCAAAGCTAGAATGTAAATAAAGACAGAAGCAAATGTCAGAGCCCAACACTGGCATTCTGAGATGTGGTTTTCCTCTTGGATACATAATAAGTTAAAGATGAAGTTTGGCCTCAAGCTCCCTTTAGATCTGAGCACAATCAGTTTTGCTCTGGGCCTGTAATTCGAGGCCGCTATGTCTTGTTTTTTCTCTTTCGCTTTTTCTCTGTTTTATGTCATTTTATGGGAAAGCCACATTGGCATTGTTGTCGTGACTGCTTGCGATGGTGGGTCTCAGCGAACGGGCAGAGATGGATGAAGTTAATGACAGTTTGTGAATTTGGTCCCTGCGTCACTCCTTCAGTGAGTTACAAATGAAAGCATTCATCAGTGTCAGCTCTCAAACATTCATATACATTTGAAGATGAAAAGAAGCCATTTAGCTCAAAGGATAAAATTATGTTTATCTGTAAATATAACAAACCCACTTTACAACTCAAAGCAGGACGACGCAGGCGAACCTTTGATATTTTAAAACGAGGTATAGCTATATAAAACTATCTGATGGAGCTGGAAAAGTACATATTGGATATTAATGTATATTATCCATAATAAGCTACTCATCTTTCTGTAGTCCCACCACAGAACAGTAAACACTCTTTTTGCATTTGGATTTTTTTTTTTAATTATTATTAAATCCTTAATATCATATTAATTATCTAGGACCTGAAAAGCAGATTGTACTTTTCTTAAAACTTCGCAGTGCAGCACTTTTAATGTCATGTACTACTTATGGTGCATTTTTCCTCAAAAGTTTCTTTTTGAATAAGTGTCTATTAACCTTGCCGGTAAAAAGACTAGTCCAAGATGGTTAGTTCTTGTGTGGCTGATTAACCAGCATACTTTGACCATGTTGACCAAGCTTGTGACAGTAGTTAAGAACCCTGTTTTGAAGTCTCCTAAATAGGCGTACATGCATCCAAAGTAAAAAAATTATAAAAAAAAACTTTAATTTTCTCATAATATTCATTACAGCATCAGCTCTTTTTTTTCTCACAGTAACCAAGTTTCCATCCACTTGTCAATCGAATTATCTGTAAAAAAAAACTCATGCGAATAAAGCTGGTGAAAGTGTGTTTCCATCCAACGGCTTTAAAGCGAATAAAAACCTGTGCGTAATGACGTCACATGCTGTTTTGCAATCAAATTGGTATATCGAATTGATTTGAGACATTTTAAGGTGTTTCCATTCATTTTCACACTGAATCGCACAACATTCAAGCAAACATTTGCAAACAAAGTTTTGCTAGACAAAATGGATCGCGCCATCTACCAACAAATGATCAATATTGCACAAGTTGTAATAGGGCTTATGTTCCAGGTGGTCAGGAGCAGTAGTCATGGTCTGATCACATATTTGTTGACCTGGATCAAATTCCCGTCCCAAAATCGTAATCCTTACAAACCTACCTAAATATTCATACGCATAGCTTTTCGTAAAATCCACGACGTCAATCGAAAGGTAACCTGGATGTGGTGAAGTTTCACCACGGCTTTAAGCTAAACCTGGCTAAACGTAACTTTCCATCAAATTGATTATTGATTGGACATAGTGATCCAGATCAACAATTCGATTTGAACAGTGAGACAATGTGGTACTTGGTAATATCACGTATCACCGTTCCAGGGGATAGCGACATATCAAGCTATAATAACGATTCTATCAACACACTGCTATGATGATGCAGATGCAGATGCACGTAAATGCCCGACGACAACGAGGAAACCTGTGGTGTGGGAACGACGGCGCTCCAATTCGGCAAATAACATTTCCATCAGCATTTATCGCATAAGCGCATAATTTTTGAAATGAGCGATGGTTTGGCTAGATAAGACCCTTATTCATCGTCTGGTGTCGTTTAAAGCCCTTTGAAGCTGCACTGAAACTGTCATTTGGACCTTGAACCGTTTGGGTCCCATTGAAGTCCATTATATGCGAAAAATCCTGGAATGTTTTCATCAAAAACCTTAATTTCTTTTGACTGAAGAAAGAAAGACATGGACATCTTGGATGACATGGGGTGAGTAAATATCAGCAAAAGTTTTTTTAAAGTGCTAATCCTTTAAGGGCGGGGCTAAGCAGATGTTGTTGTGGGCAGCCAATGAAGACCATAGGCTGGCATTATGCAAATTTGTTACAAACCCTTGAGCAGGAACTGGAATTACTGACGAGTCGTTTCAGGCAGTTCAGGATCGAGTCTTTCTTTTAGGACACAATAACTCCATTTATCTGCACTTTTATCTTTGAAGCTTTGCAGACCTTTTGCCTTCACAAACAGCTATATTACACACTACATGAAAGGTAATATCTAAAAAAGCATAATCGGGTCAAAACCTGACCAAAGTAGTGAAAATAACCTTTTGTAAGCTCTGAGAGAGTTGTGTGTTGTTCTTAAGTGCCCAAGCAGGACCTTTTAAAAGTAACACTATATCAATGGATACAACCCAATCATGGTGTTGTGACTAAAGGGTCATGGGTGAAAAACATTTTGGCTTCCGAAGAAGCTTTTAGCATTTGAGAACCAAAATAGATAGACAGAGGTAGGAAAAAATGACCTGTGCATGTTTTCTTACAGTTTATGAGAGAAAATGTTTGCCAGTACTGTCAGAATCTATACGAATGATATATAAATTACACCTCCCTCAACGGCTCGAGGAAACTTATTTCCATATTTGACTGGTTTCTGGCAGAGGTGGAAAGTAACGAATTACATTTACTCGCGTTACGTAATTGAGTAGTTTTTTGTGTACTTCTACTTTTTCAAGTAGTTTTTAAAATCTGTACTTTTACTTTTACTTAAGTACGTTTTGTTTGAAGTATTGTACTTCGCTACATTTGAAATCATATCCGTTACTGAGTAAAAAAATAATAATACAAGGGAGAAAAAAAAAATCACACTCCGGAAATTACTGCATTGGTTGAAGGGCGGAAGAACAAACGCGCAAGAAAGGTGACGCAGACCCAGCTGCTGAAGCTGAACGCGAAGCGCCCTCGAATTCTTATGAAGCGAATTATGGGCAGTATGTAGGAAAAAAAGCGTGGTTGTCCTCGAGGATAGATTTCCAATTTGCAAAAAATGTGGATGCAAAGTGGCTGCAAAAGAAGGACACCATCCCTCCTGCAGATTAAGGTAGGCTATGTCCCGATTATAACTTAAGGCCGAATGACTTACGTTATGCAGAGGGAATCCCGGAATCCCGTCATGAAAATGGAATTATTCACTTAACGCAGATGTCACGTAAAACACGCAAAATAATGGATGGATGAATACATGGAAAGTAGAACTGTGCGCAATAAATCCAATCGCGACATGGTCTGTGAATATTTAACCACAAAAATACTGCAAATATATAACCATATTTGTTCTGCTGAGCTGCGCCGCTTTGTCTACTACATACTCAAGTATGCGTGACGTTGATGGTGTTTTCAGCGTCTCACAAACAATTTGAGGATATGAATACATGAACACTTCAAGAGCTGCTCTAAGAGAACGCCTAATGAGCATTTTCATAATTTTATTTGAGAAAAAACATTGTCAAATACACTTTGAAACACTTGTTTACACTTTTGGTCTTCACTAAAAATAAAAATAAAAGTTCGGTTTTACTAGGAGACATTATGACAGAAATATATTACTATTGTAGTAGGCATACAATAGAACGTAGCCTACTTCTCAAAATAATAATAATAACAACAATAATAATACATTTTATTTAAACATTATTTAAAGGAATATATTTTTTGTCCATGGTTTGATTTAGTAAATCTGTTTTTGTAGCGCTTCCCCAAAAAATAAAAGGACACAGGTTTAAATTTACATTTAATTACCACCGTTTTTGATAATATATTTGGATTAAATCATAAAAAGAACATTCATTTTCTGAATAAAATACATTTCATAGGACAATATTATTCTTAAACATTTTAATAAATAATTAATGTTAAAAATAAGTTGTTAATCTAATTCATTATCAATTATCGAATTTAATGGATTAGACGTTTTATTGAAATTAAATATTCACGTCTCCTGTTACTCAAATACTCACCCCCCCCCCCCCCCCCTCCTGTTAAAAAAGTAACTCAGTAACTTTTACTCTGAGTAAATTTTAAATGAGCTACTTTTTACTTTTACTTGAGTAGATTTTTAGACCGGTACTTTTACTTGTACTTAAGTAAAATTTCATTGAAGTAGTAGTACTTTTACTTGAGTAGAATATTTTATTACTCTTTCCACCTCTGGTTTCTGGCACATAAAATACCCTGATTATGTAGCACATCAAAATTTATTAATGAAAACATCACAGTTCCTCAAGTCTCTCTTGTCTCTGATACTTTAGGCTCTGTTATGTTTTCAGTGGTGTATGTTGATGGATATATTCATAAAGGGAATTCACTTGTGGGGAAAATCCCCTTACATTTCTGATTGTTTTTGGGAATGTTCAGGTTGTCTTAATCCAGGTTTCGACCCTGTAAATTTATGAGTCCGATTGCTTACTCGTGACAGGTTAGCGTTCGCTATGTTGATTCATTACCCATTCAAACAAGACCCTGGGATTTTGGAATGAATCATAAGCCGATGGTAGATCAATATCTTGTTTGCAATTGATTCATTCATTTATTTAAGTCCACAGTCATTCAAGTTCCCAGACGGTTTAGCTCAGGCTATTGATCCTCTGGTAGATGAACTGATAAAAGATGACATGAGCCGGGTTTGAGTAGTAATGACATGAGCACAGCATGTTAAGCCTATGGACTCATACTTTGGCCGTTTGTCTAATAGAGATGTACATTATGTACAGATAGTGCATTACTGATTACATTCGGTCTTGTGGTGGGAGTGCTCGTTTTATTTTGGCTGTTAAAGTTAACACAAACCCTAAAATATAAAAACATATATTAAAGTTTTAAATGTAAAATATTGACATACCTTTTCCTCCAGTTTGATATTACTCCTTCATTCTTCTGTCTAAAGACTGATCATGGGATTAATTGTGATTATTTTATTCATTGAAATTAAATGTTTATTTTGAGCAATTTAGTGACATATAACAAAGGCAATAAAGAAGCATTTGATTCGATCTATACAACAAGGTAAATTCACCTTACTTTAACTTTAACAACATAAATCAAATCAATTGCTCAAATGGAGTGAGAAGAAGTCAGTCTTATTTAGACCCACACCAGTCTGTTACAATTAAAAAGAAAAATAAAGGTATCTGCGTCCTTATTAACATTATCATAACTCTCTATTACATATTTATATATACACATATGAAAAAACACAAACATATCTTAATTACACACCATACAGTATATTACCGCAGGTAACAATTATAGTAATACCAACAATGGTAATCAGAATACCTACAAGGTAAGATAACCCAACCTATGAATACATAAATACATCACCAGCCCTCCTTTACTGAGACAAGAGCTTCTGTTTATACAGAGCTTTAAACTGGTGAATGCTTTGACATTGTTTGTGTTCGAGCCCCAGACTGTCCCATAGTTTACAGACACACAGAAACTCCTCCTGCGGTTTTGACCGTTGGTATTGAAAAGTTCCCATAGTTCCTCAAACTGTAGAACTGCTCTCTCTGTGTGAATGACTATTGTATGTTAGCAGGGAATAAGTTGTGAAATGCTTTAAATAAGAACTGTGTGTTGAATTTAACAAGGTCCTGTACTTTTAATAACTTTGATTTGAGAAAAAATTGATTATTTTTGAGAAAAAATTATATTATTATTGGGTTTAAGATATTTAGCCTTGTGTAGGGTACGCATATTGACCACTTGCTTTTAATAGTTCGAAAAAACTGCATATAGTTTTGTGAATAATAATAATGCGCTAGTTTAACAATTTGAATTAGTATAATGACAACATAAAAGCTAAATTTTCTGATTTCATTTAGTTGTCATTATATTAAACAGCATTTTTCTCACACAGAATAAATGTTTTATGTATGGAAATACACTATTGTTGAAAAGTTTGGGGTGAGTAAGATTTGAAAGATGAGCTTTTAAAAGAAGATATGATCATCAAAGGCTGAATTTATTTGATCAAAAATGTGCTAATATGTTTTCTATTTTAATATATTGTAAGGTGTAATTTATTCCTGTGATCAAAGCTGAATTTTCATCATCATTACTCCAGTCTTCAGTGTCACATGATCCTTCAGAAATCACTATAATATGATGAATAATCAGAAAAACACATTTCTGATTATTAATGTTAAAAACAGATGTGCTGCTTCATATTTAGATTTTTCTGATGATTTTTTCCCCAGGATTTTGTAATGAATATAAAATTCAAAAGGACAGTGTTTATTTAAAATAGAAATTTCTTATTGTAATATTGTGTAATATTGTGCTTTTTGTGCTTTTTTGCTCATGCATTGCTTATGCTACTGATTAAAGTATACATTTCTTAAAAAATAAAAAACATCTGACATCAAACTGTTGAACAGCAGTTTATATGAATGCAATGGGATCGTCACGTTTGGGGGGTCCTCCACAAGTTTGAAAGCCTCTGTTGCTGAATCAGAAAGTAATGCATCGAACATGTTCCTGCTGAAAGTCATTGTGCTGATCTAATGCAGCTGTATTCTTTACTTCTAACTCCAGTCTAAATGCAGGTGAATCCCTGTGCCGGGGTGTGTGTGTGTGAGTGTGTGAGACAGGAGGAAGGCTCAAGATACATCGCTGTGTGTTTGATAAATGTTAAAGGAGTTGAAAATTTGCCGCTTCATCTGCTCTGGATTATTTTGCAATCAACAAGCATATTTTCCTCAGTGAAACGCTGTCATCGGCTGTTTCTGCAAGCCATCCCTCCGTGAAAGTCTCCTGGGTCGGCCTGTGCTCCACTGGTATGTGCAGTTCATTACTCTCTGCTGGTGACCAGACCTGAGCGCTCATTCTTCACTGAATGTAGATCACAGATACTCTAGGCTGATTTGCCAAACAAGCCCAGAGAATCCTGCTAATCAAGGACGTGAGAGGACAAAATAAAAACCCACAGGAACATACTTAACCTGCTCAATACTCATACTATACATACATTCTCATACTTTATTTAACCTGCTCAATACTCATACTATACTTACATACTCATACTATACTTAACCTGCTCAATACTCATACTATACATACATACTCATACTGTACTTAACCTGCTCAATACTCATACTATACTTACATACTCATACTTTATTTAACCTGCTCAATACTCATACTATACTTACATACTCATACTATACTTAACCTGCTCAATACTCATACTATACATACATACTCATACTGTACTTAACCTGCTCAATACTCATACTATACATACATACTCATACTGTACTTAACCTGCTCAATACTCATACTATACATACATACTCATACTGTACTTAACCTGCTCAATACTCATACTATACATACATACTCATACTGTACTTAACCTGCTCAAAGGTATATCACTTTTTTATGTTCAAAATTAACAACATTTAAATAATCAATACACATCAATCCCTCTTCCAAAATGTGTTTTTGTCTTGATTCGCTATGGTAAGCCTGTTATAAGTGTTTTAGCCTGATGGTTTTCACGTGAAATCATATCCTTATCTGTCCATATCCCAATATGATTTAAACAAAGAATGGAATTAAATACATAATAATTTATATACATTTTTCTAAACTTATGGCTGTCCCTCACTTGTCACTTCAAATGAAATTAAACACAAAATGATTTATATAAATTTTTCATAAATGATGGCTTTGAATATAACTGCATGTAGTTACAGCTGTAATTAATGTATCACATTTGTAATTGCATTGTTGACCCTTCCCTTACACTTTAACCCAGCCCTATACCTACCCAGACCACACACACCTGACCCTAACCTTACCCGTATC
This sequence comes from Chrosomus eos, assembly GCA_036326025.1. Lineage (NCBI taxonomy): Eukaryota > Metazoa > Chordata > Actinopteri > Cypriniformes > Leuciscidae > Chrosomus > Chrosomus eos. The sequence goes on from CM070827.1 coordinate 3,151,474, forward strand.
ACACCTCAATAGCAGCACAAGTGTTTTACAATACAACATCAACACAATAAGTACGTACTTATTTTTTTTTATGTAAGTACATAGCCACTTAATATAAAGTGGGACCGAATTTTTAAAATTGTTTTTTTTATTATTGTATGCAATTTCAGGTCAAACTGTAATTTTTTAATACATGCAAAATATGCAATTTATTATTTGTGTGTATTTAGGATAACTAAAGTGCTAGCTGAAATATAAAAAGACAAACAAGTCAGCCATTTTATGCAAAAGACGTGAGATGTGTGAAAATGACGTGTGGTGGGAATTTGATGACATGAAGAAAATATGATAATATTTATGAACTAGTGAGAGTGTGAAAAGTGCATGTGTTTTAAGGTGTATTTTCTAAAAGTTGAAGAAACATGCTTAAAAGTTGAATTTCAATCACATTATTTGTCTCCCAAGGCCGTGTTGTGAGGAACGAAGCAGATCTATAAAGGTCATTGTGGACAAACAAACTTCTTATGTGAACAGTTAACCTTTTGTACCATATTTTTCAGTGTTTCAAAATGAGTACAAATCTTGTGGCTTGTTCCTGTGCTTTGTGTCCTTGGACCGTTAACAACTCTTTCTTTGCGAGATGAGCGAGCGCATAGCGTGCCTTTCGACTGACTCCAACAACAACAGAAAATGAATAAAAAAAAATTAATTTCAGAAGCTTTTATAACTTTATCATCTTCCAGGCACGAACGAACTGCCGGACTGTAATTATTACAGCAGCGACACTGTGTCGAGAACAGCATTCGGTCACTAAACATCTCCCACTGGCTCTGCTGTGACCCAGCAAACGTTGTAGTGGTCAGCTCTGTCGCCTTAGGCTGGAAAGTTGTGGGTTCCCGATGCGCGCCAAGTTTGAGTCAGTTCGCTCCTAAATCTAAAAAAAGAGGACTTGACGGTCAGACAGGCTGCCCACAGAGACATCAGTCGGCCCAGGGTTCCCCTGCCTTCTCATGAAGCCTGTGGCCTGCCAGCCCAGAACAATACAGCTTCAGCCGGGCCAGCGAGAAGCGCGCTGTGAAAGACATTAGCTGGGAATAGCTTCGACCGGGACCCGCGCATGCAGGGCGTGCAAAGACGTTTATGGGAACAAATATCGCTTTTTTCTCATTGTTGTTGTTGTTTCTCGCTCTCTTTTCATCCCCACCTCGCTCTGTTCTTTTACATTTTAATACCCGCCTTTGAACAGCCCTTGTTTGATGAGGTTTTGCGATCTCCTCCCTGTGTTCTCTTTAATTGCCCGCGTTCAGTTTTCCAGCAGGGTCTCTAAAGATGAACGGCGTTTGCGAGCAGGGCAGTCGTGACTAGCGGCTGGGATCTGCGTGCCTGCGAGTATTGCCTGACTGTGACCACAGCTCTTAAAAACAGAAAATCCATCTCAAGTGTTTTGAAGGGAGGGGAAGAGCCGTAGCAGAGATAAGTCAGCAGGGTTTGTCAGAGCGATCGGCCTGTTCTGGCAGTCTCAGAAAACGCCCATACATCAGAAGAGATGCGTCTCAGAATGCGCTGGAAGTCTCCGAGATATTCATCAAGATAACTTCCATTAAGAAACGTGTCATTTTTTTATGCATCCCTCCGTTTCATTCACTATCCTCTCAGCGCTTCTGCTGAATGAGGGAGAATCGGGACACATTACCACATGAAGTGCTGAATTTATGATTCATTCTGGATGTGTGGTTGAGTGTTTTTCGAAACAATCAGGTTCTCCCGCCTCAAATCAATTATGCTTTGACCAAGTAACTAGCGGGACTAGCAAAGACAATCCTCTGCTTCATGGGCGTAATTGACTTTGGCAGGTCTGCATATTTGGCTTGGCCGAGTGCCTGTTACAGCTGTGCGGGAGATATTTCCACAAGCTCTTTCTCCTCTTCTTCTTCTTCTTCTTCTTCTCTGGGAGATTACATTGTCTTTCTGATGTCTGCCAGCCAGCAGATCTGAGGCACACGGGGCAATGACGTGACGCTCATCTGTTCAGTTGTTTAAAATTGCATTGAAAATACAATTACTTTAATACACTTCTTTCCATGATGAGCATATTTTTCCTTTTTTGAAATAATTAGAAAATTCATTTTTGATTTGTGTTTGGAAGCATAAGGTCATAAAAAAGGGATCATTAAAAGAATGAAACTGTTGAAAAGAAAATCTTAGTATGTAGTTTGGCGTGTAATCTTTTAATATTATTTCTCATGAAAACATATTTGTATATGTATATACAGTATATAATATAGATAGGCCTACAGTATATAAAGTAGTAATATTTTCATTGCTTTATAAACTAAGATATACAACTAAGAAGTTATACTTTTGTTGCTTATTAATATTTGAATATTTGTGTATGTATGTTATATATATATGTATGTATGTTATGTTATATATATATGTATGTATGTATGTTATATATATATATATATATATGTAAGGTTACGAATAAAATGGTCCCGAAACAGAAGTGCCCAAAAGTATGGTCTTTATTATGTAGATGATGAATAAACAAGTCACAACTCCAGCGCTAGAGGGAGATAGGATTCTCATTCTCCTTTGTCCAGTCCATACATTATATACTGAAAATCTTAAGGGGAGTAATACAGGTTTGACCAATAGAACCAAACATTACCTCATGGATATCATATGGACTTTATATAACATCGTCCTTATATGGTAAAAACATCCTGCTAGGACCAGCTTTGCCTTGTGGTCCAGACAACTTTTCTAATACACATTCTATATATGACAGACGAACAGGAATAGAGAGAGGAGGGGGCGAGCTGCTCTCTCCTCTACTAATGGATCCCAGATGTTTAACTTACATCTATACCAAAGAATGTGCATACGTGGCTATTATGTTGGCCCATCCAGTCTATTGTATGCAGACTTTAATATTGTATGCTGAAGGAGAATTAATAATTCTAACAATGGCCACTTTGATAAGATAATTATTATAAAAGAGAATTATCATATCACAGAATTTTCAGCATACTCATTCTAATACAAGAATACATGAGATATACTTCAAATCAAACATTTCCTTCAAAATCATTAATACTTGACAGTTCTGTTCATCAAAGCATATTGAGAAGATACAAAAGTATTCATTGCACGATGAATCAACACTCGGATAAATGGAATAATACAACAAACAATAAATGCAAGGATTAACAGTATAACTCCTATTGGGATTAAAGCAGATATAAGCATTTGTCTCCAGCTTGCAAACCAGTCTCCAAAACCACTTCTATCACTTACTTCTCTTCTCTGTAATTCATCAGCAATTCTTGTCATATTGTTTATTCCTTCAGCTATGATATGACCATCTTCATCATTTTCTGGTATGTACGTACAACACGAAATTCCAACGATCACGCACACGCCCCCTTTGGATGCTGTAATCTGATCCAGGACCAACCGGTGTTGTAACGCCATTAAACGGAGTGCGCGAAGTTCTTCTTTAACACCAGCTAAGGTATCTCTTGTAGTCTTAATAAAGGAAATTAATTCATATCTTGTAACTTCTACTTCAATTTGGAGACTGGCAATTCCTATGGTTGGAAATATTCCCTCAAAGAATTTTTCCGTACCAGTCCATAATCGATGTTCTTTCGGTACTGGATTATCTCTTCCTAAACTACTAACAGAACTGCGATCGGAGAGAGAGCGTGTGCTTCGTTGGTTATTCGTCACATCATTTCTTTGTGGTCTAACAATCATAGAATATTCTTCTAAAGTTACTAAGGCACATCGTCCACTCCAATTAAAAGGTAGTGAGGTATATACCATGTGCCCACATAACCAGAGCCAGTCTCTCAAAGCTCTTGTTCCTCTTACGGATGGAACATACCTGTGACAATTTTTTCCGGAGTAAAGTCCACAATACTCGTCACATAACTCTTGAACCTCTGGAGTTGCTCCTGCATAACCATTCATAGTAGATAAAGGGGTTGCAGGTCTCTTTGAACAATAGTCTAGGTCAAATTTTCCTTCTCCTGTCACACAACTAAAACAACAGGCTGAGTGTCGTACTTCGCAATGACGATATATTTGCTTACATTTACTCTCAGGAATTGAACCCAATTGTTTGATTCCTACTTTTCTTTCCATACAGAACAATGAATCTGGAATGTGACCTATAGTGGCCACTTTAGCATGTACTTGTACTGCAATTTTCAAAAAACTATCGCCACAAGCCCAAACTCCCGTTGAATTTTGAGGTGCAATTGCTCCAATATTACTAATGTATAAGGGACAGAATAGTTCTTCGTCCGTCGTTGGTGATTGAACACTTACATGAGGTCCGGAAGCACTTTGTGGCATTTTTGTACAAACATAACAGTCACTCGTTTTTCCTGTAGACTTAGCAGTGAAGTTGGCTAACCTCCACCACATATTGGAGGCAAACGCATGTGGTTCGTCTTCGTGGGTCAGCCAAGTCTCATTACCACTACTAACAAGTGCTTGTGTAGATGTGAGCATGCTTATAAGCACGATCAGACGTATTAGCCACGTTGCAGACATGGCTTAATGGATTTACTGATACTTATTACTAATTTCAATCAGCAATCTCGTTCTTCGTCTACTTCTCTTCCTCGTTCTCCTTTCGATCACTGTTGGATGTCCACCTCCGCATAGGCTTATGCGCTCCCCGGGGTTGGTGCTGCTTTCACTCGGCTCGCATGGATCCACTGAGGCTGGAGATCCGTCAGAACACCGGTCCTCGTCACAGCGATGACAGTGGATGGTCCTTGATAGTTCGGCTCACCGAGCTTTGTGGGCTTCAAACACCTGATCAGCACCTGTTGTCCTGGAACGAAAGGATGAGTCGGCTTTTCTGAGGGAAGAGGGAGAGAGAGAGAGACATCACCATTTATGCCATTCAACGTTCTAACTAGGGAATCCACGTAATCCGCGATGATCACCTCCGTGTCACCTGTGGAAAGATTGCCAGCGCGACCTCTGACCCAAGGGGTCGGGAAAGGTCTACCCATGAGAATTTCAAAGGGAGACATTCTTGTAGTGGCTGACGGAGACATTCTTGTCTCGGTCAGTACGGCAGGCAACAAATCAACCCAATTTCTGCCCGTATCTAGACACGCCTTGTTCAGACGTTCCTTAATCGTCTTATTCAAACGTTCTACGTTCGAAGATGACTGAGGATGGTACGGGATATGGAAGTGCCAATTAATACTAAGCTCTTTGGCTAATAGTTGTGTCACTTTTGAAGCAAATGGTGTTCCATTGTCGCTTGCTATAACGGTTGGAATACCGAAACGCGGTATAATTTCTTTGGCAAGAACCTTTACTACCGTCTTTGCATTTTCTTTGGCACACGGAAAAGCTTCTGGCCACTTTGAAAATCGATCAACAATCACAAGCAAATATTTGTGATTTCCACATGGAGGCATGTGCGTAAAATCGATCTGTAAATATTGAAAAGGAAGCTCAGGATGCGGCAAAGCGTCATGGCGGATTGCCTTGTGTCTGTTTGTTTGTGCACACACCAGGCAAGCATCCAATATCAACAAAGTATTCCTTCGAACATTTGCTATGCAGTATGATTGATTCAAATTTTGTATCACTTTCTCTTTTGAAACGTGTGATACACCATGATAATGCCTACACAGCATTACAACGGTGGATGCTGGTAGCGCGATTCTACCTTGTTTGTCTCTTAAGATACCAGCTTGATCTGGTTTTACTTCATTGGCTGCCCAGTGATTCAAATCGTTTTGAGTAGGATTAGCCTGCAGTATTTTAATATCCAAATCATTAATCAGCGACGAATTCATCATATGCACTTCGGTGCTCTTTTCGTTCACGTGTGGACTAAGTATTACTTCTTTAGCGGCCCATTTTGCAACTTCGTCTGCAAATCTGTTTCCCCTAGCATCATCTGATTCACCTGTTTTATGACCAGCTACTTTAATCACAGCAAGTTTCGACGGTTGCTGCGCTGCACTGATGAGCTCGGCCACAATGTTGTGATGGGAAATTGGTTTTCCTTCGGAGGTTTTGAAATTTCTTTCCTCCCACAATTTCGCAAAATCATGGACAACGCCATATGCGTACTTTGAGTCAGTGTATATATTGATGCACTGACCTTTCGCCAATTGACAAGCTCTCGTTAGAGCAATTAATTCTGCAACTTGTGCTGATTTATATGGCAACGAATATGCCTCAATTACACGATCAGGTAATTCGACGATAGCATAACCACACAAGTATAAATTGTCGTTTGGCTTGAAACAGGATCCGTCTATGTACCACTTCGTCGTCCCCTCCTCCTGCAGGGGAGATATCGAAATATCTGGCCTGCAGGCAGTCGAAGTTTGGATTCTGGTCAGGCAGTCGTGGTCGTCACTCTCAAATTCACCCTCCGTCAACAACCTGTGCAAATGTACAGTAGGCCCATGAATCACAGAAGTTACTTTCAACGTTAAATTAGCAGTTGCTAATAATATAGCCTCATAGCCTGAACGGCGTTGAGCAGTCATGTGTTGCGTTGAAATGTTATGCATAATTGCGCCAACTTGGTGACTAGTGTGAACTATAAGTGGATGTGATAAAACAACCTTTTCAGCATCCTGTACCATGATAGCTGTCGCAGCCACCGCACGTAAACAGGCCGGGAGTCCCCGAGCCACTGAATCAAGTGTCTTAGACAAATAGGCTATCGGACGAAAAGTACCCCCATGCTCTTGGGCTAGGATCCCCGCGGCTGTCCCTCCGCGCTCATGTACGTACAAATGAAAATCTCGGCTGTACGAAGGGAGGCCAAGGGCGGGAGGCCTTAAAAGAGAGGATTTCAAATGTCTGAACGCTTGGTCCATTTCACTTGTCCATGTAATGTCCTCTGTATCACCCAGCGTAGCTTCACGCAGGATTTTGTCATACATTGAACAGTTCGGCACCCACAGTCGACAGTAATTGACCAGTCCCAGAAAGCTTTGCATTTGCTTCCGTGTTGAAGGATGTTTGACCGAAGCGATGGCTTTGACTCTGTCCGCAGACAGGCGAACTTGGCCTTGTGACAGTTCGTGGCCGAGGTAATTGACTTTTCTCTGCACCCACTGAAGTTTCTCTTTAGATGCTTTGAAACCAGCCTCTGCTAAAACGTTGCAGACAATGATAGTGGCAGCAGCACACAGTTCTTCAGAGGCACCAGTGATGAGTATATCATCAGCGTACTGAAGGAGGCAGGTGTCAGGAGGGAGACTGACATCCTTCAGAGTTTCATGTACGACAGCCGAGAAGACAGCCGGGGAATCACTAAACCCCTGAGGTAGCCTAGTCCATGTAAACTGGCAATTCTGAAAACAGAAAGCAAAGAGTGGCTGCGTCAGTTCATGAACAGGCACACTAAAAAAGGCCGAGCATAAATCAATAACAGAATAAAATGCATGCTCTAAAGGGATAGAATTAAGAATAGTTTGTACATCTGGCACAATAGGAGCAAGTGGCTTTATCAAAGCATTAATTTTCCTCAGGTCTTGCGTTAACCGCCAAGACCCGTTCGCTTTCTTAATTGGATTGATTGGTGTGTTGTAAGGTGAATGAGTTCGGACCAGAATGCCTTGAGCCAGAAACTGAGAAATAAGAGGCTTAATTCCCTCCTCTTTTTCCTTTGAGAGCGGATACTGTTTCTGAAACACAGGCCTATTCGTTGTCAAATTGGCTACATAGGGTTGGATATCAAGGAGTCCTACGTCATCCTTATGTTCCGCCCACAATTTGGGGTTTACTTCAGCTACTTCCTGTCCGAGCTCAGTTGCAGACACAGCCTCGACGAATGCACTTCCTGTGTCGGTTGTAAGGGAGAAAGCTGCAGGAAACAGAAGTTGCAAAGAGTCAGAGTCAAATTCAAGCTTTACGCCGAGCTTATGCATCAAATCTCTGCCCAACAAGCAGAATGGAGAATCAGGTATTATTGCAAAATCATGCATTTTGAACAATGATGGTACATCATTAGAAGTGACCGGTAAAGTCGGTGTCAAATTACAAACCACTGGAACATTGTCTATGCCTACTGAGTTAAGTTTCTTACCAGTGACAGGACCATCATACACATTAGAGGACAACGATGACCTTGTCGCGCCACTGTCAACGAGAAACGCATATGGTTTGTGGTTAACATTCAATTCAATAAAAGGCAAGACATTTGATTTGTTCGGGTAACTCAGTGAAATTAGTGTATAATTATCAGAAAGCTCAGCATCGCTCTGACACCGTCATTGTTTCCTCCACTCCGTTGGATAAGCAGGCCTCTGCTTCTCCGAGGGAGAGAGAAAAGGAGGGGGCTTTGGTCTGAAGCCATCAGAGCGCCTGAACATCTGTTTCTCATTAGGTTGCTGAAATCTCTCAGACCGTTTTTTCTTGCAACAGCGCTGAGTATGACCTCGACCTCCACAGAAAAAACATTTTATGTCCCGTCTGTCATTGTTTGCCGGACGATTTTGGACATTCGAATTAACTTGAAACATTGCGGGAATTCTGCCTTTAGAGGTGTCAAAAGCTCCAGCAGACGAGAGTTCACGCAAGCGTCTGCCCAGGTCATCCACAGAAATGTTGCTAATATTGCTAGTGGTGATTCGAATCATTTGTGCAGTCTCACTGTGCATGTTATTCAAAAACGTGTTCACAAACAGCAAACAATTATCCTCATCAACAGGAATCGCGGATTCATTAATCCAAGCATGTCGAAATCGATTAAAAAATGCAACCGGACTTTCACCAACCTTTTGTTTTGTGTTTGCTGCATGGGAAATATCTTGTCTAGCAGAAGACAGTTTCACTAAAAATGCCGTCAGTTGTTTAAAAAAATGTTTGAGTCTATGCGCACTGCCCCAAATCCAGTCAGACTTAATGTTAGAGTCCCCATAATCAGAAACGCGCTCTTCACTAGTGGGGTCTGACAAATCGATCGGTTCTGAGTCTTTCAACACAATAATGCGAGCGGGTGGAGCGTCATTTGAAGGGTGCAGCAGATCAACCTCATCAATTAATTCTTCCTCTGTAATTTCAGCAGGCAATGTTTTAGTCAGAATAAAGCGATAATCACGACCAGTAAGTTGGCTATAGGCCGTTAACCTTTTCAATACCGACACATACTGATGTGGTGACCGAGCGGGGTCTGGCAATTCTTTGCAAATTGCCATTACCTCAGAAATTTGTAACGGATGAACTTTAAATCCATCTGTCGTTTCAACAAATGGACATAAAGTAGTGAGATCAGGGTACAGCCTATTTTTCTTTCTAGTTTCGGTGGGAATGCACTCGTATTTTGGAGGGGAGGGGGGATTCCCTGTCACAGTCTGTGAAGCAGCCGTTTGATTCACAGAGTGTGTGTGCTGATTTTCCTGCTCCTGCGGCAGAGCCTTTTTTTCTGTCTGAGCTACAGAGGAAAAGGCAGGAGAGACTGCTCGCTCACCTACAGCCAATTCAGCTTTTGGGACAATCTTCTTGTCCAAATTCTCAATTTTTTCTGGACCCTTATTCCAATAACTCTGCATGTCTTTCCAGACTTTATAAGATTGTTTCATATACGAATAATCCCAATCGGGATCACCCCAATTTCCAAAAATCATGTCTTTCGCCTCACGCATATCTTTATCTTTAAATGAGCCGTCACGAGGAAACGGATCTAATTGCGTTTTGCCAGTCGACCAGCCAGCTAAATTTGACAAATATGGCTCAGCAAAAAATGCTTGATTATTTCTAATCATAAAATCTTTCGGCGATTCATTCACAAACGGCGGACTAATTTTATTACCCATTGTAAACACACAAATATGTCTCCTCAATGTAAATTAAACAAAATTCAGTATGGCCAAACAGAAGACAAAGAAAAGTATACAAGGTCAAATTAATTGTGTTAGTACATTGGCCAAAAAGAGCAAAGAGAAAGAGAAAGAAAAGGGGGAAAAAAAATAAAAAATTGTGACTTATTCATCCACAATCTAAGACCAAATTAAATCGAAATAGACTTTGCAAGAGAAAAAACCAATTGTCTCAGGAAATCTATTTCCAAACGAAGAAAAGTGATCAATTTTTCTCTCGTTCTTCCCGTATTTTATAAACACGAGGAAACGTCCCGCATCCTTAGACACGACGGACAGCGTCCCGCATCCTTCGACGCGACGGACAGATAACGTCCCGTGTTGTTTTAACACGACGGACGACTTCCACAACGTCCCGTATAATTTAATACGACGGACGACACAACAAATAACAGTAACACGGCACTTATAAATCTGTTTTCTCAGCAGACAGGAAGAATCAACCTTTCTCTTTTATAATAAAAAAAAGCAATTCTTACCTGTCTGGAGAAATCCAGGACGAGCCACCAAACTGTAAGGTTACGAATAAAATGGTCCCGAAACAGAAGTGCCCAAAAGTATGGTCTTTATTATGTAGATGATGAATAAACAAGTCACAACTCCAGCGCTAGAGGGAGATAGGATTCTCATTCTCCTTTGTCCAGTCCATACATTATATACTGAAAATCTTAAAGTCCCCATGAAATCAAAATTGACCATACTTACTTTGTTTGCCTAAATTGATCGTTTTGTGGTGAACAATTCATCCATGCAAGTCAATCCACACAAAAAAATTTTTTGGCTTCGTAATCTTTAATCAAATTCTGAAAATGCCCCTCCCCTCTGCACTGGAGGACCTTGCCCGATGACGTACACTTGACGGTTTAGGTGTCTGCTTAACATCCGTAATCACGCCCCTCCAACTGACATTAGACAGGCACACAGCGTGTGAAAGGAGAGATGGCGAGGAGGTGCATTTTTCTAGATCCAATCAGGTGCTAGTTGGAAAAAAAAGCCACGCTCACTATTTTGCCTCATTTAGTATTCCGTTTCTCTCGGAAATACGTCACAGCACTGGAGAAAAGTCGTTTGCAACTTCCGGTTCACGGGGACTTTAAGGGGAGTAATACAGGTTTGACCAATAGAACCAAACATTACCTCATGGATATCATATGGACTTTATATAACATCGTCCTTATATGGTAAAAACATCCTGCTAGGACCAGCTTTGCCTTGTGGTCCAGACAACTTTTCTAATACACATTCTATATATGACAGACGAACAGGAATAGAGAGAGGAGGGGGCGAGCTGCTCTCTCCTCTACTAATGGATCCCAGATGTTTAACTTACATCTATACCAAAGAATGTGCATACGTGGCTATTATGTTGGCCCATCCAGTCTATTGTATGCAGACTTTAATATTGTATGCTGAAGGAGAATTAATAATTCTAACAATATATAAAAAAAATTAAAACTAAACCCCATGTATTCAAGATTTAAGGAAAATATTTTATCCAAAAAGGAAATTATAATTACTTATATTTTTATTTAGGTATATTAAACAATAAAATTATATTTTTTAAAAGCAAACAATATTTCCACTGTTTTTTAATATTTGACTGGCAATTTATATATTTCTGCTTATTATTATTTAAACATTTGTGTATAAGTATATAGTAAAATATATATATATACATGTATATACATATATATCATACATGTATATACATATATATCATACATGTATATATATATATATATATATATATATATATATATATATATATATATATATATGTGTGTGTGTGTGTGTGTGTGTGTGTGTGTGTGTGTGTGTGTGTGTGTGTGTATGTGTGTGTGTGTGTGTGTGTACATATATTTCTATTTTTTAAATAAATAATAATTGATTATTTTACCATATATTACCCCAAAAAACCCATGTATTCAAGGTGTACGCAAAATAATACAAACATAATTACCTATATTTTTATTTATAGAAAAAATATAATAATATGATTTTATATATATATTACTTTTTATATTATTTACACTTTTTATATATATTACACTGCTTATTAACATTTGACCAATTTTATATAAATATATATATTGAAAACCCAACAAAGACTATAAATCTAAAAACGTACACGTTTTAAACCAGATTTGAAAAAGATTATTCCCTTTTCTTTCTTCTTGTAGACACTATGTGTCAGTGCCCCACATGTTCCTGCTCTACATGCTGCACTACAGTCCACAGTGTCCCGAGAACAGATCACTCTCATCAGTGTGCAGCGCTGCATTATATAACATCGATGACGGCGATCCTCACCCTCAAACGTGGCCTGTGATTGATACTGGATACCATCCATTTCTTGCTCAGCCACTGGCACTCACGCCGTAGATGATATTTCTTTCAATTGCCCTGCTCGGAAAATGAGGCCATGTTTCCTTTCTTCCCTATTACCTTTCGAGACGCAGAGCGAACGGTGAAAGCAAAAAGAGGGCTAAAGCGATGGCAAAACCGCTCACAAGAGCGATAGAGAAGCGAGTGAGACATCAAATAATTCTCCAGCTCCTGACAGGACATGAAGTACTGGAGCTAATTGCAGGGATCAAAGAACAAAGGAATTCACTCAGACATGATTTAATGGAGGCAAGCCAGGAAAACCTGTTTCAATTACAGCAATGAGGGATATTCAAGCGGCCAGCCGAAGACTCGGAAACTGCCCGTGGGGAAATCTCCGGCCACTGAGAGGAGAGTGAACGCCTGAGCTCGGAGTGGGTAGGATAGTGCACACATCAATCACCCGGGCGGTGGGCTTCAGCCAATAACACCTGACTAAAAAAGTAGATTGAGGTTAGGAGTAAGAAGTAAATCACTTCAGGACATCAGCAGCCGATACTTTCTATCAAATTAAATGAGAAGGAGAAATAATCTGAGCGATGACGCACAGAAAAATGGAGGATAGAGGATTTTTCTGCTGAGAAATAAACGTGCAATAGCTTCTGTTTGCTCAGGGCAAGAAGTAAAAATCCTTCCTTCCTCCAGAATGAAAGGCAAAGGGAAACAGGAAGAAGTAGATGCAGTAAGTGTTATTGTTGCAGAAATATTGATTTTCAAACCTGATGTTTGTCCACAAGGTTATTTGCTGTGAAATCTCATCTGTGTGTTTTGGTGCAGAGAAGTCATTTTATGACACATATAAACATTGGTTGGCATCAGCATTCTCCCAGGTGACTTCTACAGTGAGTGTGTGTCGTCTGTTCACACCACGAACGAATGTGAAACAGGCTGGGTGGTTTTGTGTGTGTGTCCTCACAATTATACAGTCTCAATAAAACACTTGAATTCTGATTGGTCTGTATGAAACGCATCTCCAGGAATCTGATTTCAATTGGATTTCACACTGTCCATGAATGTGGTTTGGATTGAATTGTAAAAATCAATGTCCATGGGTGTTTTTTTGCTGTTTGGATAATCAAATTGCAATTGGATATGCAAAAATAAATAAATAAAAACACATTTTGGAATTCCATGTGAACCAAGCAACATATTTATCCCACAGACTCACTGTTGAAAGTAGAGTGTGGAGTACAGAAATATATTAACATAACAATATATATATATATTTAATAAAAAAAATGTTATTAACAATGATCATAGGTTCATAAGGTTAGATTAGGATCATAATTGGGGATGTTATTTATTTATTTTGGGGCCGTTTACACGACACCGTTTTCAACTAAAAACAGAAAAAAAATGTATGCTGGCAACTTTTCGCAAAAATGCTGGCGAGGAAAGAGTTGATATGTAAATACATAAATTATATATAATATAGAAATACATTTCATCCCTGTCTGCTTTTGGTCTGCAAAAAATAGTCCCATCCCAAACTCACCCTTTTGTTTGAACAGTAGTGAAGCACAGAGACACAGCGTTTTATTTATTATTGTCTCTGCATATTAAGTTGAAAGAGGTGTTTTAAAGGGTACCTATTATGACATTTAAAATGTTCCTAATAATGTTCTGGGAGTCCCCAACAACAGACTTACATGCATGCAATGACAAAAACACACTTTTGTTGTCTTATAATATGCATTTATTTTTACCTGTTTTGCCTTACCAACTCCCAAATTATTCGTTCGACGACTCATTTTTCAAACCCCTCCTTTACATGACGCTAATCGCGGTGATTGGTCAGATGACCCAGTCAGTTATGTTTCGCGTTAGCCCAAGGCATAAACATATTGATAAAGCCCTGCAGTACTACAATACGCTCTATTCTTTATGACAACTCCAATAACAACGACAAACATTGGAGAACTAGAAGCTGCGCTGAGCGTAACTTCAACACACACACACACACACACACACACACACACACACACACACACACACACACACACACACACACACACACACACACACACACACACACACACACACACACACACACACACACACACACACACACACACACACACACACACACACACACACACTTATTGAGCATGCTACAAAACCCATAAAAGCATCAATTATTAACAGTACTTACAGGTTGTGATTCGGAGGAGGAAGCTGATCCAAATAAACTTGGTACTGAACCTTCCTTCAGTATCAGGCGACTCGCGAATCCACTCTTGAAAGCATTTATGTTTGTAAAGGAATCGTCATTAAAATGACGTGAACTCAGCACAAGGTTCGGGTACAGTTGTAAATATAAACTCTTGCCACTGATTCTTCTCATGCTCATCTCTGGGCAGTGAAAAAAAGATCGCTTTTGATTCGCACTTCAGAACAGCGTCACGTCGACATGATGTTTTCAAGTTTCACTGGTGTCTACACGCGCAATGAGTGGGCGTATCTTACTCAAAAAACTTGTCGAGGTGACGTCAAATATATATAGAAAAAAATCAACGTTCGTCTATCGATTCATATCAGCGACTCAGAGTCGACTCTTACTTTTGAGAGACAATAACTTTGTATACAGTGAACTTTGATATTTAAAACTTTGCAGGATGTTTTCGTTCACTTAGGCTACGTTCACACTGCAGGGCTTAATGCTCAATTCCGATTTTTTGAAAAAATCCGATTTTTTTGCAAGGCCGTTCACATTTCCAATTAAATGCGACCTTTTGTGATCTCCTGTGTGAAAGTGAAATGACCCAGAAGTGACCCGCATGCGCAGAAGAGTACTCAACGGTCAACGACGTCACTTGCTGTTTGCGGAAGTACCTAAACATGAATGTCAACAGTGGAGCTCGTTTAGCAATATTAAAGTTATTTTCCCAACAGAGCCAGCACAATTACAATCTTTTCGTTTTAAGAAGAAAATTAAGGAGGAGAGCGTTTGAGCGCCTTCGATTAACTCACGGGAAGAGACACGTCTGCGGCGGACCATAACAGTGCAACACGTTGGAGTGTATTGACAGGTGCGTGCTATCGGTGCTATCGTACGATAGCTAACTTGTTTATCTTCTCATTCCCGCCTACTGCAACGCAGAATTATGACGTTTGTCGCATATCAACGGCGTGCGGGTCGGATACATGCGACCTGGCCGTTCAGATTGAGGTCGCATTTCAAAAGATCGGATACGTATCGGATTTGGACCACATACCCAAGTGGCCTGGGTCGCATTTGAAAAGATCGGATCTGTGTCGTTCAGACTGTCATGAAAAGATCGGATACAGGTCGCATAGGGGCAAAAAAATCGGAATTGGGTCGTTTCAGCCTGCAGTGTGAACGTAGCCTTAGATCTATGTTACACACTACATGAAAGGTAATTTTCAAAATTCCATAATAGGTGCCCTTTAACATAGAAAAATCACACTCTTCAGCTTTAAAAATGACTGTCTTCTCAAATGGATCTTGGCTCTGCATTTCTATCTTTGCTGAACACAAAACGTCTTCTCACTGATAGAGAGCACTTGGAGAGAGACTGGGAATTCAGAGGGCATATCAGCTGTCCCAGATCCCCTCTCTAACTCAGTTACTGTAGGAAAGGGTCTTGCATCGCTGGCCTGCAGATACTTAAGACGCCCCTCCAATTCCCCTCTCAGCTAAGAGCATATTTTCTACATTAGCATTACAGACGTCTGCCTCGGCCACCGAATGCACTCGCTCTGTGCAAGTGTGTCACGTCTAAACGGGTCAAAGTTTAGCTACTTAGCATGGACCTTTTAGCCCCTGCTGGAAGATGCCATAACTACAACATCAATGTTTTTCCATGGATAGGCATTCAAAAGTAATAAGCAACCAACATGCATATGCTTCAATATATTTCATTATACAAGAGTTAGTTACAGTCCTCGAATTTGATTGGTCGAACAGAATTTCATACTGTCCAATGGCACTGAGACTTTTTACTTTTTGTAATGTATCGCTTTTCTTTTACACCTGTGCATTTGCTCATGGAAGCTTCCTCGTTACTTGTGGTGTAATTAGAGAATTGAGATTCCCAAGCTGGCTGGGTTCGATCGGTTTCCGGGTCACAGGTTGGAGGATGAAGGGGCGAGAAAACGAGAAGCATCAATTTGTTTTAATGTTGTGTTTAAGGCTCAATCCCAATTCACCCCTTGCCCCAACCCCTCCGTTTTGTGCGTTCAGTCTAGGGGTAGGGTGTCCCGATTCTTGTTGAGATACATAGCCCTCGAAACGGAGATTTTTCAGAGGCGCACTCCAAACGGAGGGCTACGAGAAAGTTCACAGAATGCATCGCAAATCACCGGCGAGATGACTTCGCAAACGGTTAAACATCTAAATTTAGCGCCAGATGACACCCCGATGCACTTTATTTACTCTTATAATAATAATATAGTCATTTAAATGAAGAAATTGTATAATACAGTAGATTACCTTTCCGAATCAGAAAAGACATACATTTCGAGGAAGGAATGTTATAATCATCATGTTTCCTCAAAGTTAAGAGCAGCTGCGCTCATTGTCATGGAGAAATCCTGTAAAAACTCTGTAACGTCAGAGCCATCACCGACGACTGATGACGTATCGGGTTCATGAAGGGTTGTTCCATTATGTAGGGGAATATTTCAACGCCTTGGTCCTTGTAACTCTGTTTTAAGGGCCAAGGGGTACACTCGGAAACAAGGGGTAGGGGCAAGGGGTGAATTGGGATTGAGCCTTAATCTGTCTCTTGTGTCCACTTTCAACCTGATTTCTTCGAGGAGAGGGTCTATGGGAGGGTAAATGTATGTTGTTGTTTTTTTCAAATGTTTTGATCTAATGGACGACAAAAGTTTGCGCAATTTACATATGAACATGCCCAGGGACGAGGGAAAAAACACTCGGAGAGCATCAGTTTTCGTTTCTGCTAGTGACGTTGTGCTTGGGATGTTTTTCATCTTCAAACCAAACTTGGGTCTTCAGCCAACAAAGCTTAAAGTAACACTATGTAGTTTTTCAACCTTCATAATATATTTCCAAGACCCTTGTGATGGTACATCCACTTAAAATAAGTTAAATGACTCGTCTGCCATCGCTTGACGGGGTCTACTGTATCGCTTTTACTGGCACTATGTAACTTCGGGTTTCGGGGAGGAACCCGTGCACAAAAAAGAACTACAAAATTCGACTGCTTTACGTCAAGCGCTGCAATAGTCATTATTTCGTTTTTCTTCGTTTCTGATGTCGCAACACATCTTCCTTTCATGAAATCATGTAACATACTCTACCTTGTCTGTGGACATCGTTCATTCTAAAGCCGGTGCTGGATAAACAGCGAGCGTGCGTGCGACGGTAGGCTAAATTATTTACGACAGCGGCAATGGACAATTTCGTTTCCAACCAGTAGGGCGACCGAAGAGGAAAAGTTACTTGGTGTTACTTTAAATCCCGTCTGGCTTCCCATAATGTTTACGCATTAGGTCAGTAGGCGGAGAGTAGACGGTCTTTTGTGGCTGTCGATCACATGAGCGTTTACACTATGAAAACAATCCGGTCAAATGCGTTATCTACTACCTCTGGAAGTGTTGGAAATTGGACAAGCTCAAAATGTTTTAGACCCTGTTTACACCAGTATTTAATGTCGTCCACTTGTGATCCGATCAACCAACACGCATCTTAACACCAGGTGTAAACAGTGCCATTATGTGTATTAGATTATGACTCTTTCCGCAGTTTATATAGTTCCACCAGTAGATGGCGACAAGTGACTGTTTTTAAACGATTCCATGTGTTCAAACACTCATTAATTTAGAAACGAAACATCTCAGGGATGCGTTGAAGTTTATTCCCTTTCCTCGCTAACTTCCCTCCGTCTCGTTCACTCGGGTGTACGTCTTTGCTTACGCTGCACGAGTGCCCACTACTGTACTGGCAAAACCCTTGCAATGTGATTAAATGTAATGCACTAAGCCCTTAAGGGTAAATTAAGTGCGAGCACTGTGAGTTACTGTTGTGACGTCACAATCGTGTTGCATTGTGGGCTATGGATCATGAAGTGGACATATAAGGATCCTCTGTCAAAATCAAGGGGACGAGGGTCTGTCAAAATAAACGTCCCTCCTCTACTTAAAAATGGGAATGCTTAGGGAAGTTTGCAAGTGTATGTCTAAAAGTGGAGTTAAACGCAGCCCTATAGACTCGAAAGACTCGAGAGTTTCGTTTGAAACTATATCCGTTGGCGTAACTGGCAACATTGTGTATTAAATGTAGGCTACTCAAAATGAACTTCATGTTTGTTGAACTATTGTATAAAAGCTGCATCAGTTTAGTAGCTATTTTACCAGTGAATTGTTTTGGGATTTAATCATTTTTCAGATGTGCAGTTTTCAGAGAATGGGAGTCATGCTTGGAGCAAGTTAAGTTTCACATTTGGGTGAACTAACACTTTAATATGTGACGACCACCACAATAACAGGAAGCAAATATGACTCAGACTCAGTTGCATCGTCATCTCTCATCCTTTACTAGATTCAACACAGTCATTATAGTCACTGGTCTTTCTGCAGCACAAATGATGTATTCATACTGCAGCTATTTGAAATGCCTTGACGCACATGTTGTTATTGCAGACATATACTAAATGCAGCAAAGCACTTCTTTATTGTTATTGGTTCTATGCCAGGAACTAATCGACCAGTGCTGTCCTTGACTGAATCACTTGCTGTTTCGTATCTCACCCTCTTTGTTCATTGGTTTTAATTTTAGTCCGTACAGTGTTCTGTGGATCATAAATGAAAGCAAATCAGTGATAGTTAAAAAGAGAAGAAGACAAATTCACTTGAACAGATTCTTGGCTAATGTGTTTTATCTGATCTGTTGCCGTTGCATGAACACGTAATTTATCGCTGCCTTTTTACATGCGAATGATTAAAGGGAAGGTGCGGCGTGGATGATAAATGTGTCTGGCTGCATGTTCATATCAGCAGTCCTGTATCATTAGCATGGTGGGAAATGATGAGTCACCTGCTGTTTAACCAGTTCCTGCTTTCACTGGCAAACCACTGCAAGTGCAGACACATACACACCTTTTCCTCTTGTTTTCCTTCTTTCTCCTACAAACAGATCTGCCACTAAAGCAGCAGGTCTACTTCCTACAGGCAACAAATGAGGAAGTTATTGCTGAACAGAAGTGAAGGGGGTGTTTGGGAAGGTATAAAGCTGAGCAGGGCACAAAGAAATAATGACCCGTGATACTAAAAACAGAGGGGTTTGTTTGAAAGAGCCCAATTTAAACGTCTTAAACCAGCCTAAGCCGGTTTGAACCTATAGTGATAGTCTAGTTTGATGGTTTTGAGATGTTAAAGGCACAGGTCACCCAAAAATGAAATTCTGTCATCATTTACTCAGCCTCTTTTTGCTCGAGTCTAAACAACTTTGGATGGTGAAGAACACACATGTGACTCTGGATGACAAAATTAGTCACATGGGTCATTTTTTTTAAATTGAGATGCATATATCACATGAAAGATGTATAAATAAGATTTCCATTGATGTATGGTTTGTTATGATAGGACAATATTTGGCAGAGATAAAACTATTTGCAAATCTGAAATCTGAGGGTGCAAAAAAATCGAAACATTTAGAAAATCGCCTTTAAAGTTGTCCATTTATGTTCATGATTGTGCTGCATTCACTCACAAAAATAAATGTTTTATACATTTTCGGTAGGAAATTTACTAAATATCTTCATGGAACATGATCTTTACTTAATATCCTAATGATTTTTGGCATAAAAGAAAAATTGATAATTTTGACCCATACAATGTATTGTTGGCTATTCCCACAAATATACCCGTGCGACTTAAGACTGGTTTTGTGACCCAGGGTCACATATTCACTATTAACTATATGCCTAATTTACTGCTTATCAATAGTTAGTAAGTTAGTTGTTGTATTGGTTAAGTTTAGGTATGATGTAGGATTAAGGGATGTAGGTTATGGTCATGCATTAATATGTGCTTTATAAGCACTAATAAACAGCCAACATGCTATAGTAAAATGCATGCTAATAAGCAACTAGTTAATAGTGAGAATTGATTCATAAACTAAAGTGTTTTAAGTGTTTAAAGTCCTTTGGATATCTTTGACTTTCATTGTTGTTTTTGTTTTGTTTGTTTTTTGTCCACACCAAGATAATTTTTAATCATTTCTAGCCATTTTTATAATGATATGTTGTAATATCTTTGTGACATGATGATCATCAGTAAATGATTTGTAATTTAAATTATTAATAATTAAATATACTCAGCCTCATTTTGCACGAGTCTAAACAACTTTGGATGGTGAAGAACACATATTCACTATTAACTATATGACTTTTCAACACAATCTCATGATTGTTCATGAGAACATACCACGTATCTATACCACGAATGTTATTTATCGTGCCATTTATACGCCAAAAATGTTTTTTGCATGCATTTGCTACGCACTGAAAACCCCTTGGTTATGATTAGGGCTGGGGAGTGCGTATTAGATGCCATAAAGTGTGTATCATATGCACGTGAAAACTGCATATCATAAACACGCAAAAACAATTATTGCGGTATAAATGGCACGAGAAATAACTTTTTTTTGTATAGATACGCACTTTCTTGAGATCGGGCTGAACTTTTGCCTAATTTACTGCTTATCAATAGTTAGTAAGTTAGTTGTTGTATTGGTTAAGTTTAGGTATGAGGTAGGATTAAGGGATGTAGGATATAGTCATGCATTAATATGTGCGTTATAAGCACTAATAAACAGCCAAAATGCTTTAGTAAAATACATGCTAATAAGCAACTATTTAATAGTGAGAATTGGTTCCTAAACTAAAGTATAAATAAATAGTTGCTTATTAGCATGTATTTTACTAAAGCATTTTGGCTGTTTATTAGTGCTTATAACGCACATATTAATGCATGACTATATCCTACATCCCTTTGGATATCACTGACTTTCATTGTTTTTGTCCATACACCAAGATCATTTTTAATAATTTCTAGCCATTTTTATAATGATATTTTGTAATATCTTTGTGACATAAATTCATTTAAATCATTTTTGGGTAAACTATTATTTCCAGCAAGACCAGCCTAATCCAACTAAGACCATCAAAACTAGATAAAGCACTTTTGTGTTATTCCTGAGAAATGTGCTTTAAGAGAGAATTTTTTCCAAACACTTTTATTCAAAGCAACTCAAGATACACATGTTATCAGATCTTGCTTTTTCTGGGAATCAAACCCACGATCTTGCTGTTCAAGCCACAGGAAGAAATATCACCCACAGATTGACAAATATATATTCGACAGCATTTCATATGCAATATTTTGATCTGAATCTTAGTCGAACTCACTCTCTCGTTAGTTTCAATCTGCTCTTCCTTATCCGGTTATCTCCTGATCCATTTTCAAGATATATAGGCCAACAGTTTGATATAGGTTATATATATGATTGAGTCGTTTGGAATGATCACGATAGCATGAAATTCTGCTTTGATATGAGTATGAGATACAGATAGGAAGAGATTGCAGTAGATAAGCAGCTCTGTCAGCATCTCTCACAGAGAAGCTCAGGAACATTAGCCTTACACCTGAGCTAATCACAGAGAACATGCTGATTAAAACCTTCATGCTCATGGATTGGTGATAACCGGTATTCCATAGCTCTCAATCAGTTACAGAACTGAACCTCTCGAATATTTATTATATTACTTTCTTTTGAAGTCGTGCTCATCTTCTCCCAAGATGGAATGAACATTCACTGCACAGCCACTTTTAATCACTTAAAGTGCTGCAAAGTCAATTAGTATCCCGTGTGTGTGTGTGTGTGTGTGTGTGTGTGTGTGTGTGTGTGTGTGTGTGTGTGTGTGTGTGTGTGTGTGTGTGTGTGTGTGTGTGTGTGTGTGTGTGTGCATGAAGTAACATCTACTAGATGTATGAGTGGAAGAGACGGAGAGAGAAAGAAAGGAGAGAGATGGAGCACTTCAACACACAATAAGTATTTCGGAGTAACCCAGGCCGTCACATAGAGAGAAACCACTGGAGTGAAACCACACAGACCTGTTAGTAATATAGAAGGCACTTAATTGAAGACCGTAAGCTGTGGAGAGAAAGGTAATAATTCACCCTTATGTCGTTCCAAATTTACGACTTTCTTTCTTTCGTGTTCCACAAAAGGAGAAACTTAAAAAGGACTATTTTCCATGCAATATGACTTCAATAACCCATAACTTAATATGAAAACAGAGTCTTGACATCCGCTCTTCTCTTACTTTTCAATGAATTCAATGAAGGAACCTTTTGGAAAGGCACACTTTTGTACCTAAAGGGTGTATATTAGTACCTTAAATGTACATATTAGTGTCTAAAATGAACAAAAGTGTACAGCATCTTTTGAAAACGGCACCACCCCAGTGACAGCTTTTGTAGATTTTATCTGGAGTGCAGTACATTCATGACTCTATGAGTCGTATTGACTATTATGATACATTTGGGTGTGTGTTTTGTTGTTGCCCATTTACCATTTATTGTAATTGCATGGAAAAGAGCAGAAAGCACAGTCAAAATGTGTCTTTTTGTTCTACAGAATAAAGTCATTCAGGTTTGGAACAAAATGAGGTTGAGTAAACGAGGACAGAACATTCATTTTTGGATGAACTATCCCTTTGATGACAAAGCTAGTATGAAATAAAAAAAAAATAAGGTTTTATTTTCAATTGAGGTTAGCCTCTTTCCAGAAATATCTTGTATTAATTAATCCATTATTAATTCTACTAATATTTTTTAACCAAACTTTTGCTTTTGCAACTAATAGACAAGCTGTGCCGGAGGTCACCCGACTGACATTTTTAAAGGAATTATTTCATTAAAATGGCACGTAACCAAACAAATTATATAAATAATGCTTTTATTACAGTTTTTTACAATCGTCGACATATTTCTCACTCACTTTTTCAAAACTCCTTACACAGTGATCACAACATCAGTCTATGTGGCTAAACTGTGGATCATTTATCATTGCTTTGGCACAAAATTCGTTCAATTCACATGAATTTGTTTGACACAAACACCAGCAAAACTCTATGTATTATACAGGCCAGTTAGTTTACATACTCTTTTCAAAACTGTTAAACTTAAGTTCACAACCTATCACAACACACAAATGAGTGAGACAGAAATCTGCAGAATTTCTACAGTAATACCAAAAAAATCAAATATCAAAGCATTTTGATATAACTGAACATCTACAAAAGTGCTTATTCTTTCAGTTTCATTCCCATCCTTTCAAAAGGGGATGACTACATTTAGCACTGTAATGCAAAGATTGGCCATGTAACATATAAGCAGTCGAGGCATTCTTGTTTTGTAAAGAAATTGTACAAAAAGACTGATATTAGTGTTTTTAGGTGTGTGTTTTATGATTGACAAAGTATGTTTTTTGGGTGACAACCTTTGCTAGTGTTCTGGAAAAATTAGTAAATGGAATAAAACTTACACGCACGCACGCACACCACACACACACACACACACACACACACACACACACACACACAACCACACACACACACACACACACACACACACACACACACACACACACACACACACACACACACACACACACACACACACCACACACACACACACACACACACACACACACACACACAAAACACAACCCAACGCTGGGTTATGAAATATTTGACCCATTATGGGTTATTTATATGGAATTTGAGTAATTTTGTGCAACTCATGCATTGAGTCAAAATCCATCAACCCAACATACATCGGTTGACCCAGCACGTGGGTTGTTTGCGCTTCGAGCGTCATCACATCATCACCAGAGTGAGTTCACACACCGAGCGCTCGTCTAAATAATAGTCTATTGCAGTTTATTTTCTTAAATTGTACTGTAATGTGTTAGAATTGATATGGCATATGGGTTAAATTGCCCCAGCATTTGGGTACACTAGTATATAACAAATATGTAGTTGAATCAACCCAGAATTGTAATTAATGTGACCCAGCATTTGTGTACACTATATAACAAATATGTAGTTGAATCAACCCAGAATTGTATTTAATTTGACCCAGCATTTAGGTAGAATATTTAACTCATCTGTTGGGTTAAAAAATGACCAACCCATCTTGCTGGGTCAAATTAACTACTGTTGGTCTGGTGCAATATTGATCCAGTGGTTGGGTTATAAAACAACCCAAGTTGTGTTATTTTTAACCCATCATTTTTCTGTGTGCACGCATGCACACATGCACACATGCACGCATGCACGCACGCAAACGCACACACAACACACACACACACACACACACACACACACACACACACACACACACACACACACACACACACACACACACACACACACACACACACACACACACACACACACACACACACA
The DNA here is from genome assembly GCA_036326025.1 of Chrosomus eos. Taxonomy (NCBI): domain Eukaryota; kingdom Metazoa; phylum Chordata; class Actinopteri; order Cypriniformes; family Leuciscidae; genus Chrosomus; species Chrosomus eos. The sequence goes on from CM070827.1 coordinate 3,176,183, forward strand.
CACACACACACACAACACACACACACACACACACACACACACACACACACCACACACATTACGTTTAGTTGTTGTTTTGGTTTCACTTTCATGGACTTTTAATTTGTTTCTGATTATTTCCTGTGTTTTCTTGGTTGTCCTGCTTGGTCACTAAGTATGTTTTCATTGGTTGTCATGTTTATTCACTGTTTCATTGATTTACACACACCTGTTACTTATTTAGATAGTTATTTTGCTCAGTGTGATTTAGTTATTCTGTGTCTGGTGTGACTGTTATGTTGCACTCTCACTGTAATTAGATCCGCTATGCTTACCTTGTCTTCTTCTTATTTATATATTTATAGTGTGTGTTGTGTGTGTGTGTGTGTGTGTGTGTGTGTGTGTGTGTGTGTGTGTGTGTGTGTGTGTGTGTGTGTGTGTGTGTGTGTGTGTGTGTGTGTGTGTGTGTGTGTGTGTGTGTGTGTGTGTGAGAATAATAATATATAACTAGTTACATTCTCATTTGACAGACTGTTCACAGTTACCCAAATAATTGAATTAATGATTTCTACATATGCAGAAATGTTCTTAATCATTTGTACACATTGTTATTTCTTTCCGAGCTTCTGTCTCAGGCTTCATTTTATTTGTGGAAATGTTCTCACCTTTGAACTATCTTCATTTTTAGCTAATGGTCTAATTAGTGCTGACGCAGTGAATACTGATATATGGAAAGCTTTATAACTCTTCCTCTCTATCTCACTCCTCCGGTTTTAATCACAATATTTTAAGAACAAAAGTGCGTTCTGGAGACTCGGCTTTCAACGCGAACGCCAGCTCTTATTCATTTGATGCTGTGAAAGTGTTTTGCTCCCATCTTCTATTTTTGTTTTTGGAGGACGGGAAAAAATAATATAATTATTCATGCAGAAATGTATCTGAAAAATGTTTTACTCAAGTATAAAATTGTTTTTATTCCGGCCCTCCATCTATCACTTATTTTGCAGAAGTGGAGAATCACCTTGAGCCGTTCTCCAGCTCACATTCCCTTTATTCAGGAGTTCCTCTCCGCAAACTCCATTACGACGCATGGCTGAACTCAATGGCACAGTTGAAAACTGCCCATTTATGAATCAGATTTGTGGCACATATAAAATATCTCCTACAGGAGATGCACACAGGGGTTTATAGTACAAGACATTGCAAAGAAAATGATTTTTCTCATAATCAAAACTTCTGTTTTTGGTCAAATACTTTGTCTTCATTCTGCTGTGGTAATATGAGAAATCAATGTTTAATTAAACAAATCTGGTGTAAATAATTTAATACAAATTCTTTCTGTCTTTCCCTTTTTTTCTTTCCCTTTCTTTCTTTCTCTCTCTCTTCTTTCTTTCTTTCTTTCTTTTCTTCTCTTTCTTTCTTTCTTTTCTTTCTTTCTTTTTTCTTTTTCTTTCTTTCTTTCTTTCTTTCTTTCTTTCTTTCTTTCTCTTTTTTCTTTCTTCTTTCTTTCTTTCTTTCTTTCTTTCTTTTCTTTCTTTCTTTCTTTCTTTCTTTCTTTTTTCTTTCCTTCTTTCTTTCCTTCCTTCTTTCTTTCTTTCTTTCTTTCTTTCTTTCTTTCTTTCTTTTTCTTTCTTTCTTTTCTTTCTTTTTCTTTCTTTCTTTCTTTCTTTCTTTTTCTTTCCTTCTTTTTCTTTCTTTCTCTTTCTTTCTGTCTTTCTTTCTTCTTTCTTTCTTTCTTTCTTTCTTTCTTTCTTTCTTCTTTCTTTCTCTTTTTTTCTTTCTTTCTTTCTTTCTCTTTCTTTTTGGTTTCTCTTTCTTTCTTTTTTCTGTCTTTCTTTCTTTCTTTCTTTCTTTCTTTCTTTCTTTCTTTTTCTTTCTTTCTTTCTTTCTTTCTTTCTTTCTTTCTTTCTTTCAATACTACATTATACTATTACATACTAAAATAATCAGGGAAGACCATTAAAATGCATATAAAAACACGGCAAAATTGGATATGCAAGCCAATCCATACATAATATAAAGTGCTTAAAAAAAAAAAAAAAAACTCAAACTCAGACCACTTACCAAATCCAAGCACTAAAAATAAGTTATTCCGTAACTTTCCTCAGATTAGTGATTTAAATGAAATGCATTGCCTACAGATGTGCCTACTGTTAAACCGTGAATACGGATGAATCCAGATATTGTAACCGTGTGTTTTATTGTACCGCTAATACTCGTTCAGTGGCTCAATGCAGGGCACGAGGTGTTCTATAAATATACACGTATATAAATATGACATGTGTGAGTCTGGCTGTTAGCATGGACAGAGGAAAGGCTATCCTGAAACACTATCGAGCTCAGATAGGGCAGCGTTGGCGCTGTATGTAATATGTCTAGCAGAATGTAACCAGCAGGACTAAAAATATTTCAGTGACGTTTACTTCATGGCATGATATCTCTATGTGAAATAAACAACATTGACTCGACTTCTCAGGTTTCATCTCTAAGAAAGTTTCATTGGTATACCTCACGAGGGTGGAGAGATGACCGCACGTGAAGAACCCCCAAAATATGCTTTTTTAACAGTAGTCTGAATAGGGTTTTGTGGAATGCTGCTTTCATGAGTTCATGGAAACATGTAAAATATAATTTATGATTGGTGGAACGCATTTGTTCTGCATGCTTTTATGATATATGCATTTATATTAAATCAGTGAGTAGGCCCATTATTGCTACTACCTGTGTCATAAAAATAAAATAAAAATATGATATATATTCTTTCAATGTAATGCTATTTTTATCAAATCTAATGGTAATCCCTGGGAAACGATATTGCAAATGTCCAGCAATCAAAGACGGTTTATTTTTTTTATGTTGACAGATTATTTGTTACTTTATAAGAAACATTCAGAGAAAGGAAAAAGATAAACACAAATAGAAAATCATACATAATGCATTATTTTCCTCCACTTTTTCCATTAATTTGAATATTTTTGCAAAAACAAAACTACAATGCACACGAATCATATTTTCCTGAATTTTCCAATATAAATAATTACTCTCTGATTTTTTACGTATTTCTTAGAAACTGAAATTGTATTGTCATTTACCTTCAATCTACACTTACAGTACTAATCTAAAAATAAAGCAAAAATGAATTAAAATCTTCTGCGTTTAAATTAAAAAATCTTCAGCTAGAGCAATATTAGTGATAAACTGCTGTAACTAAAATTTGTATTTATTTTTATTTAAAATATTTTATTTATCTGAACTTGAAAATAAATTCAATAAAAACAGTAATGCTCTAGAGTCATTCATTTGGATAAACTACTGCCAGGTTTATTGTGTGTGTGTGTGTGTGTGTGTGTGTGTGTGTGTGTGGTGTGTGTGTGTGTGTGTGTGTGTGTGTGTGTGTGTGTGTGTGTGTGTGTGTGTGTGTGTGTGTGTGTGTGTGTCTGTGTGTGTGTGTGTGTGTCCCTGTGTGTGTCTCTCTCTCTCTGTGTGTGTGTGTGTGTGTCTGTGTGTGTGTGTGTGTGTGTGTGTGTGTCTCTCTCTCTCTCTCTCTCTCTCTCTCTCTCTCTCTCTCTCTCTCTCTCTCTCTCTCTCTCTCTCTCGTGTGTGTGTGTGTGTGTGTGTGTGTGTGTGTGTGTGTGTGTGTGTTGTGTGTGTGTGTGTGTGTGTGTGGTGTGTGAGTGTTAGAGAGAGAGAGAGAGAGAGAGAGAGAAAGTGGTTGGTTCATCTTGAGCTTGTTATTGACAGGGCCAGTCATTATGGACCTTTGGACTCATGGTCTATAGTTTTGTCTTGGATGAGCACTGAACGTCTCAAACTTAGAAGTGAAGTAGAAGCACCTGGACCCCAAAATCATGTCAACATTTCAAAATTTTATGCACTCTGTATTATTACACACACACACCACACACACACACACACACACACACACACACACACACACACACACACACACACACACACACACACACACACACACACACACACACACACACACACACACACACACACACACACACACACACACACACACACACACACACACACACACACACACACACACACACACACACACACGCATGCATGCATACTAATTTGACAAGAATGATCAAAATGCTGCAATGGTAGTTTTAGATGGAGTATAGATAGTATGTATTTCATGTAAACTTCCCAAAAGTGTCTCATGTCAGCCCGCTCATAGTTGTCAGAAACATCGACTGTGTGTGCTGGTTATTGCTCACTGAAATGACCACCTGTCAGTAAATGTTCACAGAATGACAGTGTTTCATTTCACTTATTTGGTTTCAGTTCTACATTGCTGAGCACTGTTGGTGGATTTAAATAAACAAATATGTGCCAAAAATTATACAGTGAAATTTATTAATATATTTAATTTATTAATATGCCTTTCCCACAATATCTGAAAAAAAAAATCTGATTTGCATTTATTACACGTATTTATAAATATTATACTGTATATCCTCAGGCCAAATGTTTGCTAGGGGTTTTGACTCTATTTTCGGACTTTTTTAGTAACGCTAAGAGAGGTCGACAGCACTAGATTGATTGTTAATAATAATAATAATAATAATAACCCCTTTGAGAAAATTACAGCATGTCAACCCAACTTATTCTCAAAATCTGGCTGTGATGCCTAATTTAAACTCTACAGTTAAAAAGGGCATTCGGTACTTTTCATTTTTTCATAACTGAACTGTAAGCCTATTTATTTTACTATCATACTTTGCACAATTATATGATTTTTAGTTGTGTGTGCAGACAGACAGACAGACAGACAGACAGACAGACAGACATACAGACAGACAGACACGTGATAGATAGATAGATCGATAGATAGATAGATAGATAGATAAACAGACAGATGATAGATAGATAGATAGATAAACAGACAGATGATAGATAGATAGATAGATAGATAGATAGATAGATAGATAGATAAACAGACAGACAGACAGATGATAGATAGATAGATAAACAGACAGACGATAAATAGATAGATAGATAGATAGATAGATAGATAGATAGATAGATAGATAGATAGATAGATAAACAGACAGACAATAAATAGATAGATAGATCGATAGATAGATAGATAGATAGATAGATAAACAGACAGACGATAAATAGATAGATAGATCGATAGATAGATAGATAGATAGATAGATAGATAAACAGACAGACAGATGATATAGATAGATATATAGATAGATAAACAGACAGATGATAGATCGATCGATACGATAGATAGATAGATAGATAGATAAACAGACAGACAGATGATATAGATAGATATATAGATAGATAAACAGACAGATGATAGATCGATCGATCGATAGATAGATAGATAGATAATAGATAGATAGATAGATAGATAGATATTAGATAGATATAGATAGATAAACAGACAGACAGATGATAGATAGATAGATAGAGAGATAGATAGATAGATAGATAGATAGATAGATAAACAGACAGACAGATGATAGATAGATAGATAGATAGATAAACAGACAGATGATAAATAGATAGATAGATAGATAGATAAACAGACAGATGATAGATAGATAAACAGACAGACAGGCAGACAGACTGATAGATGAAAGATGGATGGATGGATAGATAGATAGATAGATAAAAGACAGACAGACTGCAGCTTTTTCAGCAGATCTCAGTGTTTCTTCATCAGATCTCAGTGTTTCTCATCAGATCTCAGTGTTTCTTCATCAGATCTCAGTGTTTCTCATCAGATCTCAGTGTTTATCAGCAGATCTCAGTGTTTCTCATCAGATCTCAGTGGTTTTATCAGCAGATCTCAGTGTTTCTTCATCAGATCTCAGTGTTTCTCATCAGATCTCAGTGTTTCTCAGCAGATCTCAGTGTTTCTCATCAGATCTCAGTGTTTCTCAGCAGATCTCAGTGTTTCTCATCAGATCTCAGTGTTTCTCATCAGATCTCTGTGTTTCTTCATCAGATCTCAGTGTTTCTTCAGCAGATCTCAGTGTTTCTCATCAGATCTGTGTTTCTCATCAGATCTCAGTGTTTCTTCATCAGATCTCAGTGTTTCTCATCAGATCTCAGTGTTTATCAGCAGATCTCAGTGTTTCTCATCAGATCTCAGTGTTTCTCATCAGATCTCAGTGTTTCTCATCAGATCTCAGTGTTTATCAGCAGATCTCAGTGTTTCTTCATCAGATCTCAGTGTTTCTCATCAGATCTCAGTGTTTATCAGCAAATCTCAGTGTTTCTCATCAGATCTCAGTGTTTCTCATCAGATCTCAGTGTTTCTTCATCAGATCTCAGTGTTTCTTCATCAGATCTCAGTGTTTCTTCAGCAGATCTCAGTGTTTCTTCAGCAGATCTCAGTGTTTCTCATCAGATCTCAGTGTTTCTTCATCAGATCTCAGTGTTTCTTCATCAGATCTCAGTGTTTCTCATCAGATCTCAGTGTTTATCAGCAGATCTCAGTGTTTCTCATCAGATCTCAGTGTTTCTCAGCAGATCTCAGTGTTTTTTCATCAGATCTCAGTGTTTCTCATCAGATCTCAGTGTTTCTCATCAGATCTCAGTGTTTCTTCATCAGATCTGTGTTTCTCATCAGATCTCAGTGTTTCTTCATCAGATCTCAGTGTTTCTCAGCAGATCTGTGTTTCTCATCAGATCTCAGTGTTTCTTCATCAGATCTCAGTGTTTCTCAGCAGATCTCAGTGTTTCTTCATCAGATCTCAGTGTTTTTTCACCAGATCTCAGTGTTTCTTCATCAGATCTCAGTGTTTCTCAGCAGATCTCAGTGTTTTTTTCATCAGATCTCAGTGTTTTTTCACCAGATCTCAGTGTTTCTTCATCAGATCTCAGTGTTTCTTCATCAGATCTCAGTGTTTCTCATCAGATCTTAGTGTTTCTTCATCAGATATCAGTGTTTCTCAGCAGATCTCAGTGTTTCTTCATCAGGTCTCAGTGTTTCTCATCAGATCTCAGTGTTTCTTCATCAGATCTCAGTGTTTCTTCATCAGATCTCAGTGTTTCTTCATCAGATCTCAGTGTTTCTCATCAGATCTCAGTGTTTCTTCATCAGATCTCAGTGTTTCTTCATCAGATCTCTGTGTTTCTTCATCAGATCTCAGTGTTTCTTCATCAGATCTCAGTGTTTCTCAGCAGATCTCTGTGTTTCTTTATCAGATCTCAGCGTTTCTTCATCAGATCTCAGTGTTTCTTCATCAGATCTCAGCGTTTCTTCATCAGATCTCAGTGTTTCTCATCAGATCTCAGTGTTTCTCATCAGATCTCAGTGTTTCTCAGCAGATCTCAGTGTTTCTCATCACATCTTAGTGTTTCTCATCAGATCTCAGTGTTTCTTCATCAGATCTCAGCGTTTCTCATCAGATGTCAGTGTTTCTCATCAGATCTTAGTGTTTCTCATCAGATCTCAGTGTTTCTTCATCAGATCTCAGTGTTTCTCAGCAAATCTCAGTGTTTTATTCATCAGATCTCAGTGTTTCTCAGCAGATCTCAGTGTTTCTTCATTAGATCTGTGTTTCTCAACCGATCTCAGTGTTTCTTCATCAGATCTCAGCGTTTCTTTATCAGATCTCAGTGTTTATCATCAGATCTCAGTGTTTATCATCAGATCTCAGTGTTTCTTCATCAGATCTCAGTGTTTCTTCATCAGATCTCAGCGTTTCTTCATCAGATCTCAGCGTTTCTCACCAGATCTCAGTGTTTCTTCATCAGATCTCAGCGTTTCTTCATCAGATCTCAGCGTTTATCATCAGATCTCAGTGTTTCTTTATCAGATCTCAGTGTTTCTTCATCAGATCTCAGTGTTTCTTCGTCAGATCTCAGCGTTTCTTCATCAGATCTCAGCGTTTATCATCAGATCTCAGTGTTTCTTTATCAGATCTCAGCGTTTATCATCAGATCTCAGTGTTTCTTTATCAGATCTCAGTGTTTCTTCGTCAGATCTCAGTGCTGCTGCTGGAGTTTTTCAGTGGTCACTGTCCCTTTAAGAGCGCGCGCTCTAGGGTGGCGCTTTCCTCCGCAAGGGCTTCTTGATATTAATAGTGTTGGTGTCTTGAAACTGACGTAATGCTTGGAGTCTGAGGTCCTGACAAGCGATAACATTTCTGATAAAGAACTGAGATCACTGCAAAAACCAACCTCCTTTCTTCCACCCCAGACTCAGGCGTTTTTACTATTAAACACAGTCTCCCAAGATTTCACGTGTACAGGAGCAATTCGCAATCTTACATCCCCATAAAAAAGAAATCATTCCCCGAGATCAACAAACAAACAACACAAAGACGCTTCATGGCTCACGCCAAAGCTCCACCATCTTTCAGACTGCAAAGACTATTGCAATTTAATCAACAGGTAAGGAGAAAGCGAATCAATGAAGAACGATGTGGTTTTAGCTGTAGTTCCTGATGAATGTTATGTAATGTTGAGAATGATGAATCAGTTGAGTGCTACTTTGTAACGAAAATAAGAGCTCGGCTCTTCGGATTTCGAATTTTGAGGCTAAATTGCAAATTGAAATCGGCGACTTGTTACATTGTATCTCCCAGTAGTTGAGAGTAAAGATTACTTTTTCCTTCCCATTTCTTTTCAGCCATTCTGTGTTGCAATGCGTTTTGCGCAACATAATATCCACAATGTAGCAATTTCTCTTGTACGTTTAAGCCGAGAGGCGCCTTTTATTTGCATTGTTTATGCGTCGCAAGTAGCTAAACGGATCCTGAGTAAAGTTATAGAAAGTTTCATTGGTGTGTAGGCTACTGTTTTTGCGTAAATGATGCTGAATGGCGCTTTCCACACAAACTTCGAAAACTTTCCGTATCTGATGATGTACGATAAGAAAACGCGTAGGCATGGCAACGCACTGAATGTTATATTTTCCACACACAAAGAGGCACAGGTTGTTTACATGACAGTCTACGGACCGTAACGGGGGTTTTATCGCTATTTTTGCGGTTTTATTCGAAGCCTGGTTGCGAAAAGATGTCTTTCTGTTGTTTCATTGCGTCCTTCGAGGCTATGGAGACGAGCAGCAAAAGTTTATGAATAGCGGTAACTAGTATTTCTCATTTGGATGTGTGTTTTTGTGTGAATTGATAACTGATGGAACAACTTTATATTTGTTTTGTGGAGAACTTTCACACTTAGTGTGTGTGTGTGTGGGGGGAGGCTGTAGTTCACAAAGTTTCTTGTGGCGTGATGGAGCTTATCTAAAAACTTTTCAAGGAATTTAAATAACTGTTTCAACCCTCTAAAACGAAGGCTTGTATATAGAAATAGTACCTTTTGTATTGGCATGTACAGTAGTCCTTTTCTTGTTGATGTTATCCATCAATAGAAACTTTTTTTTGAGTCAGTACAGACAATAGATACACACTTAATATGTCTTCTAGTTATGTGTGTATTCATATCCTATACATTTTGTGTGATATGAGAATGCTCCTCAGTTCTGCAACTGTTTTTAAACTTTTCCAGCCACTTTTCCTTAACAAAATATGTCTCTTAATAATAATTAAAAAATATATTTCTTAGTTTCTGCATGTGTTAACAGGTGATATTTCAAGGTTTGTGCTATGCTATGTGTGTATTCTTTTCGTGTGATATATATAGGCTGTATATTGTTTGGACGCTCCTCAGTTCTGCATCTGTGGTAATGTTTCCAGTTAATTTGGTTTTACAATCACTTTCACATCAGAATGTCATTAAGTGTGTGGAAACAAGTATTTATCTTCGAACTGATAAAATCACCCACACTTCACTTAAATGTGCCGTACTGAAGCGTAACCTGTATATCTGATTGTTATGATACAAATTCCCATGTTGGTTCCAGTAGATGAGTTGCGCTGTTTCCTGTAAACTGTGAAAGTTGCCACTCGGGCAGTCTGGAAATGATATGCTCTCTTTTTCTGTCTTGAAATGGTTTGTCGGTAAAAGTTTCTTAATGACAAAGCCTGTTCAAGCTCATCATTTAGAGAAACTCAACTGTACACACAGTTTCAGATACAGTCAACAGGGAATCTCAGCTCTGTCATCAACAGGCTTCTGCAGTCACAATCACTTTATCTGGTAACTCTTTACAATAAGGTCTCATTTGTTAATGTATTAACTAACATGAACTAACAATGAGCAATACATTTGTTAAAGCTTTTATTAATCTTTGTTAATGTTAGTTAATAAAAGTTCTTTATTTGCTCATGTTAGTTCACAGTGCATTAATGTTAACAAAAACAATATTTGACTTTAATAATGTATTAGTAAATGTTGAAATTGCCATTAACTAAGAATAATACATGCTGTAGAAGTATTGTTAATTCTTAGTTCATGATAAGTAAAATGAAACCTCACTGTAAAGTGCTACCTTTTATCTTTACTCTTTTTGCAGTTGCATGACTATTTTTTAAATCTTTGAAGACTTTAAAATAATATTTTTGTGCATCTAAAACATCGACTGATATTGATTTTTTATTATAACACATACCAATATTTTTTTGCATGTTTATGTGCCCGATAACTGATATTTATGTATTGGTTTATTTCTGTTTTTGACAATTATATCAACAGCACTGAACTGAACAAAACACTTTTTAAAATCAATAATTTCTGCACTCCCAAAACAAAACACACTTCGGCATCAATGAATAGTGCAAAAAAAATAAAAATAAAAAGAATAATATATATATATATATAATATATATATATATATATATATATATATATATTATATATATATATATATATATATATATATATATATATAGTGCACTGTCACTAAAGTGTCGTTTTTAAATAATATACTTTATCAGGTAACGAATATAGCATGTAAAAATAATTCTAACAAATAAAAAAAGCGTTCTAAACCAATGATCGTTCGAAGTTTTTAGTCATTTTACATGTTTAACAGTCTAGAGATCAGAAGAAAAAAAATATCTCCATCTGCTTGGAATATTGTTTCATTCCTTGTTCATCCTGTGATACACGTAAATATGCGAATATTCATTCAGCGGTTTACTAGATTCAGTTCTCAGTCCACACAGAAGAATAAGATCCACATGAGTTGTCTGATAAGGCGCGTTTGAAGTGATTGAAAAGCTTGAGGTGTATTTGAAATGTAAATGACTCCACATCTGTGAGCTCTTTGGAGAGAGGCAATAGATCAGCGCTGTATAGTCAGGAACTTTACGGCTGACAAATGAATTTGGGCCTTGGTGGAGGGAGAAAGCAGCAGTGGGGGTCTTGCATTTGTTCTTCGTGGCTTCTGAGTTTGCACAACTTCTTTTTGGGCTAACTTCTTGCCGCACCGAGATTTGCCACTTGTGTCCCAGATTCATGTGGCGTTGGTGCCGTTGAATAAGAAGACTGTAGAGAAAATAAATGGTAGGGAACTTTTTTTTTTTTTTTTAATGACAGAGATAGAATGGCTCACGCTAGTGTTTGCACATATTGCAAGAAGTTGATGACTACAAAAGTTAATTTTATTTAATTTTTTTCTTGGTTGTTTGAAAATATACTCAGACCAGATTATTTTTGCATATATTTTTATTTATTTGTTGCTCCAAAGTGAACACAAGCAAGCAAACTTATAAGTTTGAATAAGGACTGAATAAGTTTTGTTTGTGATTGTGAGACTAAAAATGATTATTTTATCATACTTAGCATTGTAAAGAACAGCACAGTATTTTATTCTGTGTTTTGAAATGATGCATCAATGACTTTATAGAAATTCCTTTTTGTTTTGTTTTTCGTGGTTGGAAATCTCCAAACATGGGAGACAGGAAACTTTAGAATATTGTTTTTGTAGTCGCCTGATGAAATGCCAAGGTTTACAAAGAGACAGCTCCTGATAATTGGTGCCCTTAAAAGCTTTTATAACATATATTTGATGTAGCCTGCATATGAATAGCTGGTCTTTTTTTCCTCCGGATTTTCAAGAATAAAAGAGCCGCAGTTCACAGAGGTCGTCCCTTGTCTCGTCATATGCTTTTCATCCTGTTTTTAGCAGTGTTTTGAAGTCACTAAATGACTCTGGATGTGTGCTATAGACTTGTTATGGTGAGTTATAGCAGATATATTGTAAGGCTTGCCATCGTGATGGATTTTCTCGCTAAACTTTCATGCAACACGGATGGATTTAATGCGAAATAACTAGTAAAGTGCGTTTTTGTGTGGGCGGTTGGTTTATGAATCTAACATTAAGCTCTTTTTTTTGTCATCCGAATGCTTTGAATTTAAGTGAAATCTTGTTCTCTTTACCTCTTTTTCTCACACCCTGCGTGGGAATGAAACGCAAGGACCTTTGACCTGTGGTGTCATAGCAACCTCCTTTATCCTGTAAAAAAATATAGATTTAGCTTCTACATATATTTATGAATATTATGGTTTGATTATGGCTATGTCACAAATGCAGCTGAAGTGTGTTTAACGACTCCCACAGATAAGAGACAGTTTGGGTCTCTGACTCTGTCAGAGCTGTTTGACATCACTTGTTAGGCTAATTATGTGGCGTGTAATATTTTAGTGGTTAGCGTACATCTGGTAAAGTTTGCTGACTGAAAACTCTCATATTCCCAGTAGAGTAGTAGGTTGCACTGCAAACGAAGAAAAAGAAGTCAAAGTTCCCCTAAATCTTCACTCTTACTCATTGACAAAAACTTTTTTTTTTTTGAGGATTTAAAAACAACTGAAATGTTTGTTGCATATGCAAGATAAAGTGATGTGTGACGAAAAACCTTTTATTGGTTGGTGTGGTTTTTTAAAAGCTAGCTGTTCCCGTTAGGCTAGCGTGTTGGCATCCCTGGACTTTTTTTTTTAAGACTAAAGTAAACGTATTAATTTGCTTCAAGCTTCATCCCTCAAGCCTCTGTGCTCCGCTTCATATCAACAACTTTCTGAAAGTTTTGGAGCCAGCATTGCCCACTTCCTCTCCTCCCCATTCCCGGTGTGCCGAGTTTAGTCCATCCGCCGATCCTCTGGAACGCTGATGAGTCAGTTTAGCCTTTTTCTTTCTTTCTTTCTTTCCTTGCTATCACGGTGTGTGTTCTTTTACCTCGCAAACAGGTCTTCGTTTTGCTTTTTACGTCTTTTTTTTCTCTCCATCTCACGGTGGCTGAATGTTCTCCATCTGTGTGGTCTGGAGGCTGGTGCGGTTGACTATTGCTAACCTGACACAGGTTGGACAGAATGAGTCGAAGAAAAGGTTTGTAGGGGGGAGGGGTTACGGTGGTGGGGGAGTTTTCCTTGAGAATGTTTGTTTTCCTGTTTCCAATTTGGTCGGCCAGAAGGCCCGTACTGTCAGAGCTCCCATTCATGAAAGCTGCTGTCAGACTGCCTGAGTACATGACACAGGATTTCTCTCAGCTCTCTCTCTGTGTGTTGTGTTGTCTTTCGGTAGATCCCTCTTTTCTTATTTCTTAAAAGTTATTTTATTCTGTGAATGCTAAAGCGATAAAATGACTGAAAAGTTGCTGTTTACCCAGAGCACCTACTTCTCGCTGAACATGTGCGGTTTTGTTGTTACAGTGATCGAGAAGAACGTTGTGGTTTGGTCACCCTTCGCACCCAGGATCATCTGCACCTGTGAGGTCTTCTGAGAAAAGGAAGTACGGGACGGCGCATTTCACAAGCGACGCACGTAGAGCGAGTAAAAAACTTTGTGAACACTGTGGGGAAAAAAAATGGAATGATTCCCAGGCCAGAATGGATGTGGAATAAAGGATACCTCGGAGGGCTCCTCAGGGAAGGGTCTTTGGATACTCTGCCAGCTTTGATATCTGCCTCCCTGTTGGATTTGAGTGTGATAATGCTATAACCCAATGCTTAACAGAGGTATGTATACGTGCGATTGTGTGTTATGAAAACGCAGGGATTTCTGCCGGCGTGTGGCATTGTGGTTTTCCATGCAAGTCATGTAGCACGCAACGACAAAAGGACCCGATTTTTGTCTTGGGGTTTTGTGTTAGGGTGATGTAGCTTTAAAACCTTATTTATGGTAACTTTTAACCCAGTCTTCCTGTAGTTCAGGGCAGTAATCTAGACCGCTAGATAGCTCAAGCTGTTAAAGTGCTTTGATCTTCAGTAAGGCCATCATCCCCTGCTTTGGCGTTTATTACGTGGAACAGTAGAATTTACTGACTTTCTTTTCCCTGACTTTTTTTTTGCCTATATGTGGGTTTTCTCCAGGGTAATAAGAGGCCACACAAGCAGTATTTTCTTTTTTGTGTTGTACATTTGTGGACCAGGTGATACTGTGGTCTGGTATTCTTCTCTGCCACTGTGTTTGTGGAACGCTGGACTTGCTTTCAGAAGATTTTTTTCATTAAAAAAATAGGCATTGACGGATATAGATAAAGTTAGCAGTTTGTTTTTGTACGTGCATTTATTCTTATAAATGGTTGATTATCCAATAAAGCAAAAATAAATAGTTGTTTGCATTAGTTGTTTTTTGTGTTTTAAAGTTATGTTACTTAATTATATCATAAATCGTCATACTTGCATTAAATGTTGGGAAATTGTATTTTTGATTTTGATTTTAAAAGTGGTTTGCCATCTTGCTCTGTACCGCACGATTTTCAGTCGAGCTAATAAAGTAGAAATGCAATAATCTGAACTTCTAAAAGCGGTCGCATTCTTTGCGGTCTGGGTTGCGAGCAGTAGTCCTTCTTAAATGAGGTAATCTGAGAGTGTGTTTTAGATGGCTGTTTTCTCCTGCGCCGAAATCTATAATAAACGACCTGTAACGGCCAGTGATTAGGGGAACCTGTCTTTGCGAACGCTGCCACAGTGGAGGTTTCTCTCGTGTGCCCTGCCGTTTCAGCAGATTTGCGTAATGTTAAACACATGCCATCTTCTCCAGTCTGGATTTCAGGGGAAAACCTGCTCTCGGGGATGGTAAAATGTGCTTGATGGTTTCGGTTGGTGTTAGGTGTGGGGGTGAAGCTGAATGGCAAGATTAACCCCATGGATCCTTCAGTCAGAACTATGACACAGGCTTCTAGGTCAAGGGTCACCTGAGATCCCTCAGTGCTAATATGGGGGTCCAGGGGCCCCTGATGGGGCTTACTGGGTTGTAATGCGTTTGTTAGTCTTTTAAACTTTTTTTAAACAAATTGTGTCTGAATTTTAATGTGCTTTAGTGAAAATAATTCTTGATATTCAATAAAACTTTGCAATTCTTAGTGCACTTTTTACAAATAATTTTCACATTTTGTTAAATTGAATCACTGGGATGCTGATGAGCAAGGTTATTACATTAATATTTACTCAACAGATTCTTCTCCTTTCAAACATGACTTGATCTATTTCCACAACCCCATATATTTATAGGCTAAATGCCCAACCCCATTTTGCTAATTTAGTATTAATTTGCTTTAAAACTTGGTGTATTTGGTTTAAACCCATGCGTATGACCCAGACTAAACCCATAAATGCTAATTCATGGCTGTGTTATTTACTCCAGCCGATGATTCCTCACTGTGATTTACTGATATTACACATTTAGCAGTATGTGGTGTGTTTGCATTAAAGTAGCCTATATTTTCAAAATGACGACTTTTTGATCTCAGCCCACTTTAAATTGCATCTTGCCATACATACAGTAGGCATTAGTTATGCCCATATCCTTATAGGCTCAGCTGTTAGGACCATCTCTTTGACTCGCATGCCCGTTTTTGGGTATAAACATGGATTTATGCTGTGAGTTAAAGCTTATGCTTATTACTTGTACCTTGCTTTGTATAATTTGTTTGAGTTATGGTGGGGGAATTTGAGTGGTCTGCATAGTTCTCCAGTAGGTGCCTGTGTGATGTATGGCGTGCCAGTGTGCCGAGGGAGGCAGACGGCCAAATGTTTTCATAATGTTCATTTAAAAGTCTGATCATTCGCCTCCACCTCTTTCTCGGTTTTGCAGTGCATGTAGCAATGTTTGATGCAGCAACACTTTAATCAGCCACATAATGCCCAACCTCCAGATTGTTACTTTTGAGAAATATAATGCCACTAAGAAAAGCTTTTATTAAGTGTAATATGTTTGTGATTCAGGTTTTTCAGACGTGGAATTAGCATGTGAGAGTGAACCGGTTGTAAATGCAATGGAAATTATGCATTTCAGGCCTGCTAGATAAACAGCAGAGCCTTCACGAACCGAGAGGTGACGGTCGTGAGCGCGCCTAATGAGACTCTCTAGTTTGACTCCAATATTTGCCTGTAAGAATACAGTGAGCTGAGTTATTACAGACTTTTGAGATAGTTGCAAAATGGCGGTAATGAGAGAGGAGCGATCCTGCCCGCGAATGGCGATGCCCGGGTCGTATTCGCCTGCCAATTAGCCCGATATTCCTCCACTCGTGTGGCACCATCTTGCAGTAACCCCGAACCGGCACCGAACTAATCTAATTAGATCGAGAACACAAAAATGATCCCGGACTACTGGCTGAACGCACAATAAGGGAGCAATTTATTCTCGCATGGTGTTAAAAAAGGAGGGAATGGTTGAGTGCAGGCCTGTTGTTTTTAGCAGATTGTTTCCGCAAGGCCTGCTCCATATGGTGTCAGAGAGGGGAGAAAAAAGCCCTGGAGAAGGGGGTAAAGAACAAGGGGGCAGAGAAGCTGCAAAAACAAAACTTCTCCAGTCAACCCTCTATAAATTAAAGGGTAATGCCGAGCACACCGCACACTCAGGAGTTGTTTGTTTAAAAAGCCAAACTGCATTAATCAACGTCTTCATCTTCATCGCTAACAGCATGATTAATCTGCTGTTTTTTCTCCCAGCCATTCTTTTAGTTTTTTTTTTCATTCTTCCTTTTTTAAAAAAAAAAAAGTAATTGCCAATCCAATGAGCGGCTTTGACAGAGTGCTTCTGACCCACATTGTTCACACATTGAGTGATGCCTGCACAGCGTCAGTGCACAGCAATATTATGCTTTTGGTTCAAAGCCCAAGTTCAGTTGCATAGTGTAATGCAGATCGTATTACATGTTTCTGATACAATATTGTAGCTACTTTAACCTGCAATAACTCTCTGCAGCACTTGTGTTGCGATCTTCTCCCCTCGGACCTTCTCAAAAGCGCCCTTTTGGCCAACTTTACCGTAGTTGAATAGCGCCTGGAGGGCATTGACAGGAGCCTCATGTATCCTGGCCGTGTCTTTGGCAAACACAAACAGTAGCCTTCTAAAGATTTCTCCATTTGTTTAGAGGAAGTCCCAGAGGCTTGTTACGTTCCCCAACCCCCTTCTCTTGTGGCTATCAGATGTTTATCCTGTACAAGGAGGGCAATTTACAAATGTAAGTGTTGTCACAACACAGCAGGAGACAAAAGGCGTCAGGCAAGGATGCACCTCAGTGTAAGAGCCCCATTATTTTGCAGATTAGGAGGGTTCAGGTGAATGTGGGACAGATTGGCACAGCTACTGTTTGCTGTGATTTGTCCAGATCGAAGTTCAGGTCTCTCAAATGTCCGGACTGTGTACTTGATTATCGAGGATAGTTTTAGATGTCATGTAATACAACTTCAAATCATACTGTTGAGTAGGCTTACTCAAAACAGTAAAAGATAGTAGTTTTTTGTCTTTTTTCTTTGTACTAGTCGTGTTTGACAAGTCATTGCTTTTATTTGTAAGTGCTTAATGGCTGATTTCAGGCTTTAAGCAATACATTTTACACCAATGCCTAAACAGGTATGATTTGATGCAAAAAGTGATACAAGTTATCTTTTCTATCTAAAAATGTTTTTCTTCAATTATTTGCTATTTCTGATCCTATGGACTGTATACTAAAATTTGTTCTTATTGGCTGTTATAGTGCTGCATCATACAGTATTTTGGCTATGAGCTTAGTGATAGTTCCCAAAAAATTAAAAATGATCAGTTACTGTCATTCCAAATCTGTATGACTATCTATCTTCTGTGGAACATAAATTGACATTTTAATAAAGTTTTTTTCCTTGTTCGTACAGTGGAAGTCAATGGAAACAAACTGTTTGGTTTCCATCATTCTTTCAAAATATTTTTTTGTTTTTTTTTACAGACGTGCATTTATTAATACAGGTTTAGAATGACATGAATGTACTTTTTCGGTGAATTATCTCTTTAATGCTACCCGTAGACAACATTCAAAGTCGTCTTTTAAGACTACATAACTGTCTGTTGTCACCGATGTCAGTTCTAGGAAAAACACATTTCACACTACAGGAATTGTATCGCAAAGAGGTATAGATATTTAATCTGCTAAATATCTTTAGGCATTGGTGATCATTTAGGTCACATATTTGATAACTCATAGTGATTGTCAATCATGTGAAAAAGCACTGTTTTGCCTCATATTTGTTGGCGATATGCCTTAACTGACAGCAACTGTACAATCAGGGCTAAAATTGTGTAGTTTAAAAAGTTACGGAAAGTTAGAGTCTGTAGTTTTACCGGTAGAAAAGGTTTGCAAATAAAGTAATTTTGTCAGACTTTAGATTAGGGTTCATTTCTCTATATTAACTATGACTTTTGCATCAATAAACTCCTATTTACTGCTTATTAATAGTTAAGGTAGTTGTTAAGTTTAGGTATTGGGTGATTAAGGGATGTAGAATATGCTCATGCAGAACAAGGCATTAATATGTGCTTTATAAGTACTAATAAACATGCATTTCTTCAATTCTCACTATTAACTAGTTGCTTAGCATATAGGCATGCATATTACTAGGATTTTGGCTATTACTTTTTGCGAAAAATGTGTTAAAGAACATGTACACTTACATGAGATGAATACCGTTCACTTATTTAGGTAACCTTCCCATTATTGCATGCTTTAGCTCGTAGACAGACCTTAAAAAGAAGTCTATGGTTAATGGGCGCAAAAAAAGTAATCACAACATTTTTCGAATATCTTTCAGGCTTTGCAAACCAGACACTAATAACCGTCTGTGGTCAGACTTCGGCCTCTGATAGGCATCAGGCTGGAGGACAGTGGCTTTGCTCTGTTAAACACAACACTAGTGAGTCCTACAAGCTCCCTCTCCCCGTCTCCCAGACTGAACTCTGCTGGCTGCACTTCGTCTTTGTCAGGGGAAGATATAGAATTAGTAGCTTACCAGGCATCCCTCCCCTCCCCATCACTACCCACACCATCCCATAACTCTTCTGGCAGGCCCACGGAGCTGGTTCCTCATCTGTGGAGGCCGCCAGTCTCAACACCTATTATGGTCAATGGGCCTGGGTCCCTGTCAGGGCCTGCTGCCTTTTTGATTCACCACTCGCCTCGGATTCTTCCCCAGGTCGCCGTCTTTTTTCACCATGTCTTCGACTTCCAGATAGGAGATAAAATATCCATAAACAGCACTTGAAAGAGAATGTAAATGTTTATAGGCTTCCTGCAAGACTTATCTGATATTGTTCTTATTTATATGTCGGGGTCGGTTGACTTGGAGGCGGTCATGGCGGCCGAACTGGAGCCAAGCAGCTTTTAGTGCTCCTTCGGCTCATCGCTGCCAATTGCAGAGATTTAGGCGGACAGTTGGATGGTGGAGAATTGAGCCAGTGACACCAGGCTGGAAGTATGTGGTAACAATACAAATATGATTCGCTTCAGCCCCTCCCACCTCCTGCTACCTAAGCTTCACTCCAATGTAGGGCATTATTTGGGCAATCATTTCTCGTCCTGTAGTTATATAATGAAGACGCAGTGTTTCTCATCCACATCTTCTATGACACAGCTGGGTCTTTCTCATAGACTGTAAAAAACATGGACAAAGCGTTCTGAAGAACGGTTTTGAGGCTGTTTATGGAGTGTATGGGCGGCGCCATCTTGGAAAATCTTTTCAGAAAGGATACAGAGGTTGTGTCAGATCATGGCCGAGACGTCACATTTCAGGAGTTGCATCCTAATGGAATTACGGAAGCCCGTTATCAGCTGTCAATCAAGCTGTAATCAGATTTAACCACGCCCTTATTTGTCATACATTTATATCATATACGATCTAAACTAACGAGTTAGAAAAAAATTACCCCCCCTCACAGTTATCAGGCACTCGTAACCTATCGAAAAATACAATAAAAGTCCATGGGACCAACCTGTAAAAACATGAATTTATGCTGTGAAAACGGACATTTTAACATGGGGGTCTATGGACATTTGCTCCCTTTCGATGTATTGCAGTTTTTCGCACTCCGGGTAGGCTTCATTTTTCAGATTAGAATATTGCCGCTTGGTCTTTCTCACCTGTTTGGTGCAGTTTTCAATGCATCTTGAGGTCCAGTTTTCTAATTGTAAAACAATTTCAGATCTATATCGAGTTATATTTCTTAATCATGTGGACACCTTGATGCTCTAGATTTGCACTCTGTCAACAAACCTGACACGTACGTTACCTCTTTTCTGGCATTAGACTGAACACAAGGCACTCAGATTTCCCTCATGCAACATTGCTATGCCGTAAATCTGCATGCTTCGACCTGCATGCTATAGCTAACTGGGGCGCTGACTCTATAGGACGCTGTTGAGTGGAGAGCCAGGCGCTTGTGTAGGCGTCAGGGATTGGATTTGTCAATTGTGCTGATATGTTGAGGGCGATCCGAGCCCCAAGCACTTCACTCAAGGTAGAGTCTCATTGTAAAGAGGCTAAAATGTAAAAGCTCTCTAGCAAACAGTCATACTCTTGCACGCATTCACATGCACTTGCATGTACAGGCTTTACAGTCATTATATTTAGATGAAAAGTGTAATATTTGCTCTTATATTAGTACACAATTGCAACGAGACCAATTATGGCACTCTAGCACAGTGGAAACCACACATATGTGCGCATAGACACTATTACCTGACCTTTTCTCTGACAAAGACATTGCTAAAGAGAAAGAAAGCAACATTTTTTCCCGTCTCAAACAATGCCTACAGATCATGTCTGAGGCAGGGGTTATAAGAGTCCAAAGAGGTATGCATGATTTCAGCAGAAATTAAATTGTCATGGTTCTCAATACAAATTTTGATACCACAGTAATATATGCAATGGAACACACTAATTTAAAAGTTAAATATCAATGTAAATATTAACAAATTTTATTAATACAGTAACACGTAGCCTTCGAGTATTATGCGTGGCTTTAAAAAACTATAATTAATTTTGTGTGCTCATCACAATTATGTCATTCAGAATGACCAGAGCAATATTTGAGATGCTATACCTTGAAATGTTGTCAATGAAATTTTTCTCCCTGAGCAAAATTTTAGTCACATGAGACATCTAAGAATTTATTTGGTAAATGTGTTTCCATCGTGGTTTATGTGCATGTGTTTTTATCAAATAAAAAAATGTATCCACCTAAGTTTTTTTATGCACAGTTCTTCAGATCTTGGCATTTCTGTTTTTATGCAATTTCCCAAACTTTTCCCAAAAATATGTGGATAGAAACTCGGCTACCAAATTGTGTATTTTGTGTAAACAATACTGAATATATTGTTTTTAATTTTAGTATTGTCTTTTTCTGTATAATTTTATTTAGTACTGACTATTATAGTCACTTTTGACATCCCTATCTCACAGTATTGCAACTATCTTTCACATCATCAAGCGCTCAAATCCTGCAGGAGTTTTCCCTGGCCATGTTCTTCAAGCCTAATGATATGCGGCCTACTTCTCATGGTAAAAAGGCAGTGTGACAGACAGTTTGTGTTATAGATAGCGGTGACTTCAGACCTCTGCATGTCTAAGGTATCATCTCCGTCCTCAGTTTACTTCAGCCGTCTTGTTTGGGATGCCCTTTCTGCTAATAGTATGAATAGCTCGAGACCTAGTCGAGAGCAAATGAGGTGGCATATTTTTCCGCCTTCAGGTCATGCTCCTGCTTTCGATTTCTTTTTTATGAGAAGATACGGTACTTTTTCAGTAACAAGTAAATCTTAAGTGCATTGCAGCACAGAAATGAGTAGTGTTGAATGAGGCAGAGTTCCCATGACAGGCAGGTATAAGTCTTTGCATAAGGATCACAGATGGTATCAGAGGGTGTGGTTGTTTCTATCAAACAGCTCTGATGACTAATCGGTCCCAAGGCTATATGGCATTTGAAAGGAGAATTATTGTACTAAGTAAATAGAGGAATCTTGTACAACCAGTGGGGTTGACCTGCTTCTCTTTACACAGAAAATACCCTACGTACAGCACATATGACCTGATGCTCGGTGGTTGTTGGTGCTTTTTTAGTCTTGGCGGTGGTGAAAAAGCCATGTTTACTTAGGCGGTGCGAAGTGTCCCAGCTAACTTAGTTTGTGTACAAGGGTGGAGATATGAACAAGTAGCAACTGACAATGAATATTGTGTGTGTGAAGGTTTATTTGAACTGTTTGTGAACTACACGTGTTCAAAGGACCAGCCTGTACTTAGCGTCAGCAGCTTTTCCACTGATGAATCTCAAGGTTAAAGCCCTTATTGGTATGTTAAGCGAGTCTTTCCACACATGATTGTGTGCAAATATTTAGTCGGAGATGCAAGATGACATACCTGACTTTCTCGAAAAGCACTTAACTGTGGCTAATCACATCTGATCACGTTTGGAGTCTCTCCAGAGAGACTATTACAACAGGCCTCGCTGTCACCAGGATCTGCCTCTAGTTGGGGTTCTCTGGGCAATGTGATGAAGATAATGGGTTGGGTTTTTTCTTACAGTGGCTTGAAAAGATTTCCTCAGCAAGTGACATTTTGTAAACGATGCTGCAGAAACAACCTTTGGCCTTTCACATTCAGCCAAACCAAGTGTTGACTTATTAAAGGGATGTTCCAGGTTCAGTACAAGTGTGTGTTTGTGGGATAATGTTGATTATCACAGGTTTTTTTACATTATACAGTAATGGAACTAACATGTTTTTTTATTTAAAATAAGAAATAATATAAAAAAGTACACAAATGCAGTTAAAAATATTAGTGTATTTTAGGGATGCACCAATTTGAGAGTTTCTGCCGATACCGATAATATTCTTTATATATGAACCGATATATTGGCGATAAATCTAAATCCACATTTTTATATATATTTTTTAGAGCCTGATTAAAAACAAAGGTTCACTCAATGCACATTCAACATAAATTCAAACTAAATAGTACAGTAGCATAGATTGAATCAGTGTAAGTTTTAAAATTAATTTTAAATTTAAATTCCAATGATCAACTTTCCTCCAAAAAAACCAAAAGCTAAGATACCTTCCTAACTGAAGTGTCTCGGATGAACGAAATAATCCATTATTTATCAGCTTTACCAATTCTTCTTATTGGACCGTTAATGATAACATTAAAAACAAACATATATCATCCGATACCGATATAGTGGATCGTTTATTGTGCATCCCTACTTTATTTGTGATGTATATTGTAATTTTGCAGTGGTGTCTTTTGCATGCATCTCATGAACGTTTAGGCCTTGTGATTTTACATGGTCATGATGTAAGTACAAATAATGAATTATTACAGAATGATATGGTTGTTTGTGAATAGTTTCATGCTTTAAGTTTGTGGCTATATTTTTAAACTGAGGGACAAATGTGAATCATTTTCTGTGCTAACCGACATTATGCCACAAATGCTGTTGATAAAACTTGACTTGAACTTGGAACATTCCTTTAACTGTGACTTGAACGAAGACCCCGGACTTTTGAAGTTTATTTTTAGACTCGCACGCAAGATATTACTGTTAGATTTACATGTGATAAAACGCCTCTGCTCTCTGTCTTGTTTATTTATTTACTCAAAGAGTTCCCCAGTCTCTATGGAAAGTCAGGTAGTCGGTTTAAAATGGCTAGAGCCCTTTAATGAGTTTGTGAGTGTTGCTTTAGAGAAGCTTGAGGTATGTCGCAACGTTTTGTGCTTTTAACTCAGAGGGGAAATGCATCTCAAGCTGTGGTTTACTGTTGGTTTCACACTGTAGCTGCAACGGCTTGCTTTGAATAGTAAAAAAAATTCATTGCAGCACAGGAGGAGTCTCAACTTTATTTCAAACTTTCTACCTCTTTTTGTTAAACTCTCTTCAATCATCTTCTCAGCTCGTCTGAAATCTCTGGATGTCTTATCTGGAGAATGACTCCATGTTTGGTGGGCTGCAATCAGACGTTTCCTCCTGGGGTAGGACATCGGGGAGATGTCAGCTCGTAAAAACCTCATAACCATTTCAATCATCAAGGTGCAGAGAAGGAAATTAAAGCTATTGTTCCGCCTGCAGGGCCGTTTTAACTGTCTCCGAGTCCTTCATGGGAAAGTTAAAACACATCACAGAGCAGGAGGTGTTCTGCGACTCCATAAACGGAGGAGTGTGAAAAGAGGAGAGCGGCCCAGAGCAGGGGGAGAACAGAGGAACCCGAGCAGAAGTGATTTCTCATCAGTGCCTCTGGGCAGCACATTGTGCAATGAACAATCACGTCTAACTTTTCCTGTTGCTTAATAAATATAATTTTAGATGGGTGCTACAGCACTGCTTGATGTGTCACACTTGTGGTGTGACTTGCTTTCTCAACTACAGAACTATGCAAAGCATAGTCTGGCGATTAATTAGTTGTGCTGTTTATATAATGACTTACAATTTTGCTTTTTATTTATTTTTTTGACTTGAATTAATATCTCACTTTTTTTCAATTCAACTACAGGGCTCCGGGCGGCACCTAAAAATGCACCAAAAGTATTATTTTGCGAGTGATATTTTTGCTGTGAATTGTTATGATTTAAAGGTGCCATCTGTCAAAAAATCAAATCAAACTCCACATATTCCATACCAGATGGGGGCAGAATACCTCCAGAAAGTTGGCCTACTCTAGTCTGTTTTTTAGTTTCAGGTTGTTAATCTTCTAAAACCGTCAAATAGTCCGCTATTAGTCCCGCCAAAGCCTATTTTGATCGGTGAGGGATGTAGACTAGAATGACTGCTGGCGCTGCGCTTGACAGGGCGCGTTACGAGAGAACGCGAGCCCCGGCCGCGCGCGCGCGCACTTTCACGTCTTCAAACAACACGAGAGCGGTCCTGCTCTCTCTCCCTCGCGCATATTAATAAAATCAATTGACACAATAGTAAGACCGCAGTTTCACGTGGAGCATTTGGAGATTTTTAGAGATTAAAGAGATACAAGCAGTGCGAGTTATTCGTGTGTTGCAGTTTGGCTGGTGGTTATGTATGTTGCCCGCATACCGCCTCCCATGGCCGAAACTGGTATTACAACACCAGTCGGGCCGGGGCTAGTAATGCTAATGCTAATTTAGGTTGATATCTCTGCAACACTATAACTTTTCATTTTTTAATGACATCATCGCCCTTATTTCTTCTCATTCTTTTGATGCGTGTAGCTCATTTTTTGGATATTTTTACCTCAATTATTACACATGGCACCTTTAAAAGAAAAAAAAAAATTCTTCAAAAATACTTCAAAAAATAAATCTTGTGTTTAATGCACAGCAGTAATTAAGTGTGAAGATAAAGATGTACAGCAAAAACATTTTTTCAAAAGTTGATGAAGTCTAATTTTCTACCTGAAATGCATATTTCATGTACTCCATCACTACCTTAAAAAAAGAAGTAATTAATGCTTTTATTCAGCAAGGAAGCATAAAATGATATTTTTGCTGTGAATTGTAATGATTTAAAAGAAAAATGTTTTACCTGTATATACTGTTATATTTATTTTTTTGACTTGAATTGATATATCACATTTTTTTTATTCAACTACAGAGCTCCAGGCGGCACCTAAAAATGACCAAAAGTATTATTTTGCGAGTGATATTTTTGCTGTGAATTATGATTTAAAAGAAAATGTTTTACCTGTGTGGTCTGCGACAAGTAGCCTATCACATCTTTTGTTGTGTTGACGTATTAAAATGAGACTATTAAATTAAAATTTCAGTGAAAAACAACTAAAACGTTTCACTCAATGAGTTCGAGGCGAGTGGCAAAATGCATGCAGGGAAAGTGAGGATTAGTTTTCAGAAACACGTTTTTATATCAGTCCTCATCTCTGTCAAACCCAGTTGTGCCAGAATGAGAGAGATAGAAAGTGATGGACGATGAATGATCACCCAAGTAAAAGTGCAGAAAGGCATTGCACACAGTGTGGAGCTAAAAATAGCCATAATTCTTCTTTTAATCGATACAAATATGGATTCTTATCTATGCTGTTTTTTGTTGACGTGTGAATATTATTTGTAGAGCAATTGTTTTTCATTTAGAAGCTTAAAATCAACATAAATCAAAATTTCCATTTTCATCTGTGCACGTTATACATTTTTCGTCTTTATAATCTTTAATCAAAATTCCATAACTTTTTTCTTCCTCTGAAATGAATTTCCTTTTCCGCTGATGTCTCAAATAGTTATTTAGGCAGTGTTGTAGCATGCATTTGATCTGGGTCCTTTCTGGTCTATAATGCCAACTGTTCAGTTCCTAAATAAGTCCTGCCCCCCCCTTCCTCCTGATTGTCCTGTTTCACTCTAACATGTCACATCAAGGAAGTAAATTGTTGCAACCGGCAATTCACATAAAATTTAAAAAAGCAGCTATTTCTCAGATCCTTTAAGTTCCATGAGGTCTTTCTTCCCATCTGTCTCTCCTTCCCCTCTCTCTCTCTCTCTCTCTCTCTCTCTCTCTCTCTCTCTCTCTCTCTCTCTCTCTCTCTCTCTCTCTCTCTCTCTCTCTCTCTCTCTCTCTCTCTCTCACACACACACACACACACACACACACACACACCGCGCTCACGCTCTCACACACGGTGGCGTTGGCGGAAGCCTGTTATCTGCAGTTCTCTCTAGAGCGCGTGATCCCTGGCCCTCTCTGGCAGCTCGGGGCCTGTGATCACAGGAAGCTTAAGGGAAGCAGTTGTTCTCTGTTGTCTCCGGTTCTAGCGTGCGCTGATTGAGTGCACAGGGGCCAGGTCATTCAGACAGGGGCCCGCTCGTCCCCCTCCCCCCACACACTGCCTGACTGGAAGCCCGATTTGGGAGAGGTTTGGGAAAGGCTTGGTTTAACTTCTTTTTCTGGTGACACTCTGGCCAGAAGGTTCTGGGTTTGGTAAATTAAGCAGGTAGTTGTGAACTAGGCGATTGTGTGCTGTATGCTCACATGCACGTTTGAAAATAGTAAGAGTCTCACTCCATCAAGTTATATTTTTGGCCTTTTTATGCCATTATTGGATAGGACAGTGTAGAGATCAGAGAAGAGGTCAACCGATAATTATTTATATATATATATATATATATGTACACTGCTGTTCAAAAGTTTGGGGTCGGTAAGATATTTAATGTTGTTAAAAGAAGTCTCTTCTGCTCACCAAGGCTGCATTTATTTGATTAAAAATACAAAACAAACCCAGTAATATTGTGCAATATTATTTCAATGTGAAACAGCTGTTTTCTATGTGAATATATAGTAAAGTGTAATTTATTCCTGTGATCAAAGCTGAATTTTCAGCATCATTACTCCAGTCTTCAGTGTCACAAGATCCTTCAGAAATCACTATAATATGATGATTTGATGCTCAAGAAACATTTATGATTATTATCACAGTTGAAAACAGTTTTGCTGCTTCATATTTGTGTGCAAACTGTGATTCATTTTTTTTTCAGGAATATTTCAGGATTATTTGAAAGTTCTGAAGAAAAGTATTAATTTCTTAAAAAAAAAAAAATGTATTGACCCCAAACTTTTGAACTGTAGTGTATATACACACAATGTTTTGTCATGAAACTCTAGATGGCGCTGTCCTTAACTCAATCTGCTTGCAATCACATTGTACTCTATAGGGCACAGCTGATTGGTTCCTGCTGTATCAGCAGCAAATGAGCTTGTTTCAGAAACCCTCCACCTTCCCCAGCTCCACCTGTATAGATCTGCTACTGGTGATTAATGTATGCTATATTGTACAGCAGAAGCATGTCTTACACTCTAAAAAATGCTTGGGTGTTTAAACCCAACTTTGGGTCAAATATGGACAAACGTTGGGTTAAAAATTTAATGTAAAAATTTAACCCAACTGCTGAGTTTTTCCATATTTGACCCAAAGTTGGGTTGAAACAACCCAGCAGTTTTTTTGCTCAGTGTGTCGTGGATGTATTGGCAATCTGTAGCAGGAGCAGATCTATCCCGCCAAGACCAAATATATTAGTATTGTCATATCCATTACCATGCCAAAAACCCTTGAGTTGTCATTGCAGAAATAATCTGTATATTCACTTAAATTTAAAATGCTTTTTTAAGGTTAGTCATTGTTAACTTTATTATAAACTTCATCGCTATTTTCATTTGAATTAAGCATTTTCCAAAAGAAGTGCTGAAGTTTATTATAAAGTTTACAATAATTGACTAACCCGACTAACATCAGTAGTTATGATGAATTATTATTTATTTTCTCATTTGAAATTAATGCTGTACAAGAGAGGGAGAGAGATAGTCTTTTTAAATGCAATGTTTGTTTGCATGCCATTATTTATATATTCCAGTTCCCACACATGAATGTTATATTGTTCTGACATTCCAGATCTATAATTTATTGTGCTGTTATGTTCAAAAGTTGATAAGGGTTTATACGTTTTTTGTATGTTTTTGAAAGAAACTTGTGCTCAACAATAATGCACTGATTTAATCAAAAATACAATAACAGTTATATTGAGAACTATTATTCAAATTAAAATGCTTTTGATCAAATATATTTTATTCCTGTGATCAAAGCTGAATTTTTTAGCATCATTACTCCAGTCTTCAGTGTCACATGATCCTTCAGAAATCACTATAATATGATGATTTGATGCTCAAGAAACATTTATGATTATTAATGTTGTCATGTGCTCTTTTATATTTTTTGGGGAAATCATGCGATACTTTAACCGAGAAAAACAGCATTTATTTGAAATAGAAATCTTTTGTAACATTATACAAGTCAATGTATCCTTGTTAAAGTTTCTTTCAGAAAAAAAACAAAACATTTTTTTACTGATCCCAAACTTTTGAACGTCAGTGAAACGACACGATAAAGAATTCAACAAATATTCAGCATTTGATTTGAAAAGCAACTACCGGTAAATCATTAATATAGCAGCAGCTTCCTCTATATTCAGATGTTATGATGACATCTGTCAAGCATGTTGCGGTCGAGTGCAACAGGTTTACATGTTCTGCGTTGGGTTGATTAAGAGAAGAAGTGGAGGGAGGTGGGTTCAGACTTGCCAACACTGCCAAAGGCAACAGTTTTTGGTGGTGCGTCTTTGATGTGAATGAGCTCTCATGAATAAACATGAAGGGGGGTTGTGTTGGTTGTATTGTGTACCGTTGACATGCCACGTAAAAAAGGGGAAAAAAAAGTCACAGAGAGGCAGTTAGTCACGGGCCCTTCTTATTGAGCACGTCACCCTTTCACAAGCTGCCTCATGGAAGGAAAACAGGGGGTGAAGAGAATTATGGGAAAAGCTCTTTATGTCTGACATGCCAACCCCTCCTCTCTCTTTACTCCACAAACACACTCTCTCTCTGTCTCTGACGTTTCTCTGTCACTCTTGTACTTTCTCCCTCTTGTATACTGAAACGTCACATTGCTGAAGGTGAGGGGCTTCCTGTCACGTAGATGTGTGTTTCCAGGCTGGAGGACTTTAATACAAACACGGTGTAAATCAAATCTTGTGTTTAAAGGATTAGTTCACTTTTAAATTTTTTGCTGATAATTACTCACCCCATGTCATCCAAGATGTCCATGTCTTTCTTTCTTCAGTCGAAAAGAAATGAAGGTTTTTGATGAAAACATTCCAGGATTTTTCTCCATATAATGGACTTCAATGGGACCCAAACGGTTCAAGGTCCAAATGACAGTTTCAGTGCAGCTTCAAAGGGCTTTAAACGACACCAGACGATGAATAAGGGTCTAATCTAGCCAAACCATCGCTCATTTCAAAGTTTTATAAGCACAAATCTGTTCTGTGAGACCTTTTCAACGTAATTGCCTATTATGCGACGTCACATGAACGTGCATCACAGAACAGAGCAAGGCGAGCATTTGTGCTTATAAAACTTAAACTTTATGTATTTTTGAAATGAGCGATGGTTTCGCTAGATAAGACCCTTATTCATCGTCTGGTGTCGTTTAAAGCCCTTTGAAGCTGCACTGAAACTGTCATTTGGACCTTGAACCGTTTGGGTCCCATTGAAGTCCATTATATGGAGAAAAATCCTGGAATGTTTTCATCAAAAACCTTCATTTCTTTTCGACTGAAGAAAGAAACACATGGACATCTTGGATGACATGGGGGTGAGTAAATTATCAGCAAATGTTTTTTTAAAAGTGATTTAATCCTTTGGAGATAAAGATGTACAGCAAAAAAATTTGTGAAAGTTAATGAGGTCTAATTTTCTACCTGAAATGCATATTTCATATGCACACTACCTTTAAAAAAAAAATTATTAATACTTTTATTCAGCAAGGAAGCATAAAATGTATCAAAAGTGACTGTAATTTTTAATGCTGTTCTTTTTAACGTTATATTCACCAAATAAGCTTGGGAAAATATTATCACCAGTTTCAGCATATTATAATGATTTCTGAAGGATCATGTGACACTGAAGACTGGATTAATGATGCTGAAAATCAGCTTTGATCACATGATATAATTAGTTTACTATATATTCACATAGAAAACAGATTATAATAGTATTTCATAATGTTGTTTTTACTTTATTTTTGATCAAACATCTGACAAAAATCTTACCGACCCCAAACTTTTGAACGGTAGTGTAGCTTCTCAAATCTATTTTTTCCTTCCCTTGTAACTCAGGAATAAAACAAACCTGGCTATCTCCATGGAGTTTTAATGAGGAACACTATAGTCTTCTTTGCTATTATCCCCCCCCCCCCCCCCCCCTTTTCCCTTTGCATGCTGATATTTCAAAGTCAGTGGAATATTGGGCGTAGCGTAGATCGGCGTTCCCGGACATCTGTATGGAGACAGATTTTGGCAGTACACGCCTCCTTCAAAGGCCTTAGTGTTGCAGTGGCAGTATTCGTTTTTATCTTCCTCCTCTCGCGCTTTGAGGACGAGAGGAGATTAGTATGCCATTCCACACACACACACACACACACACACACACACACACACACACACACACACACACACACACACACACACACACACACACACACACACACACACACACACACACACACACACACACACACACACACTCTGAAGCCCTGTGTTCTGGCAGGCCTGTTGATTTATTTCAGTCTCTAAAGATGTCTCCTCACTTCTTGTTTACATTAAAGGTTGAATCTCTTGTGAGAGACTGCCTACGTTCTGCACTCTCTCGTTTGATATTCAACTCTTCCATGTAGAATCTGTGTCCTGATTTTTGCAATCTGTTGACGACTTGATGCTGCTTACGAGAAACTGAAAAGATGAGATCATTGAAAAGAGATTGTGGTTGCCTTGGTAATAACCTTCTGTGTTTGTGTATCATTTGTGTTTCGCCACTGGACGGCAGCTTTAGTAATATTAGACTTAAAGTTAACGGTGTGAATGTATGGGGCAAAAACTCAAATGTGTGTTATTATGCAGACATTTATTATAGAAGATGCATAATTGTTTCATTGTGTTAAAGACCCATTGATAGTTTTATTCCCATTTGTGTGAGCTCTGATGGCATGTATGTGCTAGTGTACTCCTAAAAGTTTTTGCAGATATGAATTTAATCTACTCACTTTTTTCCTCGAAAACTAACCAATAAGTATTGTTGACATCGTGCACTATACATATTTTTGTCCGATCAAATGCTTTCCTTTAATACATACAGTCCTTAGCTGAAAATCATGGTTCATGACTGTAACACAAAAGAGTGCAACAGTCGGTTCCAGAAGTAAGATCTCCATTCATTTTCTCCATAGGGAAATTCTTTTTAAACTATCATTTATAAACCTTTTAAAGATACGAGGCTTTTAATAGATAGTATTTTATCTCTGTTGAAACCGTCAGCCTGCTTTATTTCAGCTTTGCTTTAAAATAATCATGTTTAACAGTGGAATTTGTGGTGAAAAACTACATTACCCATGATGCTTTACGGAAAATTCCACCAATCAGAGTCGAAACAAGCTAAACGATCTCATTAGCTCCGCCCACTGTGAATGACGTAATCGAGCCAGTCTCCGTACACTTCCAAAATACTTAAATATTTGAATATAGATGCATATTTTGCAATATATACTTTATGTAGGCCTAATTGACATTAGTAAATGAGTAGTTTTGTATTTCTCCATCATTTTTAATTGGATTATGCTGCTTCATAGGATTGTAGTTCTTTCTATCACTGAAGCCATTAGGTACGTGGTCTTGTATCTTTACCTTTTTTGCTGATTTTCAAATACTTTTTGGCTTCAAATCAAAGTTTGTAATGTTATGATTCTCCTCGTAGCTACTGGCTTCTTCATGGCTTATAACGGTTTAATGAAGACTTTATTTGAAATCCCTACAGGAGAAATGAATGGGAAAAATATTTCCGGAACCACTGAAAAAGAGAGTGTGCACTGTTGCACTTTATTGGCTATTTTATTATTTAAGATAGATTTAAGATTCTTTACCTGTCATTATTTTATTTTGTATTTTATTTTGTACTTTATTTTGTACTTTATTTTAATTTAATTTTAATTATTTTGCTTTGCTTTAATGTTTGCTTTCCGTTTGCTTTCCATTTTCTCTCTTTCTTTCTTTCTCTCCTTCTTTCTTTCTCTTCTTTCTTTCTTTCTTTCTTTCTTTCTTTCTTTCTTTCTTTCTTTCTTTCTTTCTTTCTTCTTTCTTTCTTTCTTTCCTCCTTTCCTTCTTTCTCTCCTTCTCTCTCTCTCTCTCTCTCTCTCTCTCTCTCTCTCTCCTCCCCCCTTCTCTCTCTCTCTCTCCCCTCTCTCTGTCTCTCTCTCCCTCTCTCTTCTCTCTCTCTCTCTCTCTCTCTCTCTCTCTCTCTCTCTCTCTCTCTCTCTCTCTCTCTCTCTCTCTCTCTCCTCTCTCTCTCTCTCTCCTGAAATATTCCTTATTTTAAGCTCAATGCTCAGTAATATGCGCATTGGTATTCAGTTGCGATGACGTGAGACGGAGCAGTCCTGCTGTTGCCTGTTGCATCCTCAAAGTCACTTATTCGTTTCTACTCTTTCATTCAGTTTCTATGGAAATGTGTGTGTTCTTGATTGGCTGTTCCAGATCGCACAGGAGATTTGCAAACGGACCAACAATGAAAACAAAGTAAATGTAATTTAATTAAAAAGCAAGGTTCTTCCAAAGCTTCCGATGCTTTTATCCGCCGCTGTCCGGGATTCACGTAATCAGTGCAACTGTAAATTTGAATTTCTTCACTCGCACTTTTAAAGGAAAGAACATCCTTTTTCAGATGTATGGCAGAGAGAAACGTCCTATATCTGAAGAAGAAAAATAAAGCACTTAAATGAAATTGACTCAACGTCACAGCTTGGAAGTTATCTTGCTTTAGAGGCAATTATTTCTTTGCCATGTTTTAGCCCAGGGTCAAATCGATGTGACACACAGCCCCACGGTTCATATGTGAAAGTGTGTGTATCCCCCGATCCGGGAGGTGGAGTGACTCAGAGCCCAGTTCCTCCTCTTGACATTTCCCCTTAATGATAATTAATTGCACTGCTTTCTATCTAGCATCTCACATATGTGTTTTCCATAGACCTCCGCATGCCTGAAACTCTGCTCCACACACAGACAGTAATGTGATTTATTCCTAATGTTACAAACGAGATTAAACTCCTCTGGAAGACGGATCGGGGTCCTTCGAGTCCTTTCTCGCCACAAAAGTCTGTGGCGGTGACATCATAAAGGATGGGAGGAATAATAAAGGAGACTGTACAAGGTGGATTGTGGGATAGCGGGGGAACACTTTTATGACGACTCGCTCTTAGACGTGACTACACACACATGGTATGCCTGACGGATCCGAGTCGGGGTAATTGCCATGTGTGCTGTTGAATATACCATTGTTAGGATGGAAAGCAAGGCCTGTTTTGTTTTAAAGTGACGTTTTTTACTTTTTTCCTGGTTTTGTAGCCCCAGAATGTTGATTATCGGCAAATCCCTGAACATGCAAGTAAAATCAGAAGGAAACGCATTTCTTTATGCGAGTTTGTTAAAGTTTAGCTCTGCCGCTGCCATACCAGTTGCTCATCTAGAAATTAATTCCTCTTCCAGCTATGACAGAAAGCAATTAGAGCGTATAGTTTCTCTCTTTTTTCCCCTGTCTATTGCTTCAATTTATGATGCCGGTAAATAAAAGATGCAAAATGAGTCTCATCATTTTAGATCTCGGAGAACTCAATATTTCGGCTGACTGATCAGCGGCGCGCATGTGCCCGCGCAACTGCTTTAGTATTTATATGAGGGAGCATCAGCGTGTGTGTGTGTGTGTGTGTGTGTGTGTGTGTGTGTGTGTGGGTGTGTAGGGTTTGTTATTTAAGTCTACATTCAGATCCAGCCAAGACGGATTGAAAGCACGGGCCTGAGTTATGAAGGGCGTTTTGGGTAATGTATTTTTAATAAACGCACTTTCTGGGTGGAGGATCTCTGCGTGACCCAGCTCTCCGTGGGGTCTTCCAGCTGTGTGTGTGAATCTCCGCTTCCATGGGATCCTCCTGGGACCGGGATGCAGAGAGGATTACATCTAAACTCACAATGAAAGGCTGTAGGACACAAGTCTGGGACTGAAATAAAGCAGCTACGACTCGCTCACGTAATTTGTGGTTTGTTCAGTATAGTCAGAAATGGTTTACTTGGACATGAAAATGCTGTCATTATTTACCCATATTGTTCCAAAACAGTACGAGTTTCTTTCCTCCTCGGAAAACAAACAGGCATTTTTAAAATTGTACAGGACACTATTTTTCATACAGTTGAATGGGGAATAAAGATTTCAAACTTAAAAAAAAAAAAATGCAAAATTACCCTAAACTAAAGTGTTACCGATTTAACACAACGGGTGAGTGATTTTCCTGAATATTTACAATATAGCAAATATATTATAGGAAATAATGCAATGTTTTTAATGCACTTTTTATTTCAGTTTTATTTAAGGACAGACTATATTATCTAGATTTTTTAAAATAGTGTTTATAAGTTAAATTGAGAGTTGAGATTTGCAAAGTTGAATTTGTTTACATTAATATCACTTCAAACTGTGAATTCAGTTCAATTTATTGATGTTATCATGCGGTGATGTATTTAATGTATTCAAATGTTTTGGTGAAACTATGTAGTTGGTGCATTTAAATAAAAATTATTAAATATTATCTTCTTTTAATAAAAAGGGTATTTGGAAAAAAAACATGCCTTGACTATTTTAAACTAGACTTTAAACGAAGACATGTTTTTTTTTGTGAAACAGATATTACATCCAAAATTATCAGAGAAATAAAAAAGGGACATAAAAGTCATCAATTGTAGTAACAATAAAGTATGTTGCAAGGCAATGTCAGCCAACCCAATATTTCAGCTTTTTTTGTAAATTCAGTAAGCTATATAGTTATATATTTATTACTCTGCCTGTAGTTTGGGTACAAGATCTGATCCGTTTTCAATTTTTTTATTAACTATATACAAAAGAAAACACTTGAGTATGATGCATTTTAATCCAGAGAGTACTCTCACTTCCAATATGGGTTTTAAACAAAGAAACCTTTAATGCATTTTTTGAAAACAATTTCAAAGTAAATGCATAAATGTCACAGTCTGCCCTATTTTAACAGTACATGAATCACTCATAGTTAATGGAAGATTGTATCATCTTCCCGGTGTGTGTGTGTGTGTGTGTGTGTGTGTGTGTTTTAAGCACACTCATTAAGCAGTAATCTCAAGCTATGCAACACCTTGACATACACTCATAACCAATGCAACTGTAATGAACGCACAAACCCCCTATAAAACACTTATAGAAACAACTATTAGATTTACACCACCTGGACAATGTGTGGACTCTTCCTACATGAGTCAAAACACCAACACTTATAGACGCAACCTCTAAAATCTCCTCAGCGCTGACCAGACCAGGCCACATTACTGAGGAAATCCCCTGTATTTGTTGTTGTTTTTGAAATGGGATCTCCTAAATGGGTTTGACAATGAAGATGACATATGTGGAGTCACATTGCCTCTTCACAGGCGCTGTGTGTGTGTGTGTGTGTGTGGGGTGTGTGTATGTGGTCGTGTGTGTATGTGGCCGGCCCTTTTGATACTAGAGATGGGCCAAGAGGAAGCCGGCCAGTGCTGGGTTTCACAGAGAGCGGCCTGTGAGAAGTGTGTGGATTTTTTTTATGCATTTTATGCACAACAGTTTACTGTTCAGCAATCTGCTTTTCATCTCTAGTTCATCTTAGATCATTGTGATGTTGTGAAACATCTAGTGGATACATATTGGAATTTTAATGAATTGGTTTAAAATTGGTATAGTCATTGATTTGACATTTGTATATTAGATATACATATATAATTTAGGCAACACTTTTTAGTTTAGGATGAAATTATCACTATTTGCTTAGTATGCATATTACTATGATTTTGGCTGTTTATTAGTACTTATAAAGCACATTTTAATGCCTTATTCTGCATGGCCATGTTCTACATTCCTTTATCCACCAATACCTAAACTTAACAACTACCTAACTAACTATTAATAAGCAGTTATTAGGAGTTTATTGAGGCAAAAGTTGTAGTTAAAATAGTAATAGTGAGAATTGAACCCTAATCTAAAGTGTGTCCATATTCATATATCTCTGTCTTTATAATATATATAGATATGTATTTATATATCATTATATGTACAATGGGTGTTTGTTTTAATTTCTGAATTTAATTTGGATTTTTTTTGTGGAAATGTTTTTTTTTTGCAAACAACATTACTTATTTTTACTTTATCGTGGACACTTTTGTTTGTCATTGACTCAATAGTAAATCCATTTTTCGACCATCATTCATGCTTTTTTTAGTTTGCATAAAAAAATGTCCTAATAATTACCCAAATATTAACACAGAAAATGCAGGAAACGGTTATGCCTGGGTCTGTCTGTGATTAACTGTTTTAAAAAAGTATTTTTTAATTTATTTAGGACTTTTCACACACGATACATGCAAATGGCTCATTGTGTTCCTCAGCACGCATCAGCCGGCGTGTTAATCGAACTATCCTGATGCGTTGCTCTTGTCATCGAGCGCTTTTCTCCACAGGAATGTTGCGTCGCGGCATTGTCACTTTTGTTTGTGCATATAATGCTTTTTTTGTGTGTGTGTGTGTGTGTGTGTGATTAAAGCACACAAAGCTTTTCCATCACCATGTCACAATGACAGTGATTAAGTGCCTGTCGACAGGTAGTTTTCTCTGATTAAAAAAACAACCGTCAAAACATAATATAGTAGCTTTAAATCATGTGGCTGATGACAGCATTGTGTTAATTCTCTTCTCAAGACCCCCTGGAATATTCTTCTTCGCTAAACACTGAGTTAACACTCTCGTATACGCGGTCTGATTGTAAGCTAGTCGTAGTAATACTCGCTTATAATTGAGCTTTGACTCCTGTCATTAGATTACATTAGCTGAAGTGTCTCTGATCACTCGCGGGAGGGAAGAGCCGCTGTCAAAGCAGTCACTTTTTTAATTAAGAAAATTGATTGTTCTGTCCTTTTCAAAAAGCATATTATACTTTATTAAGTAAGTTCTTGAGTAGGCACAATAACAGGAGCAGTTTAATAAAGGAAAGGAAAGAGGAGGTGGGGGGATAATAGTGAACTAGAGATTTGAATCGACTGGTACAGGAACGCAGCAAATGCCTGGATCTATAAAAGCAGATTATTCGGTTTCTGATGGCGGCTGGAATGGTTATGTCTCACTGCTTCTCCTGCAAGTTTTAATGTAATTGTGCACCATATCAGGTATTAAAAACTTTTCTCTTCCTCCCACTCCATTCCGTTTTTCCCTTCTATGTTGGTTATATGTGTCTTAGTATTCGGTCTTGATAGCAAGGCTGTGTCTTTATTCTCAGAAAGGAAAATTAGAAAGTGTGTCTAGTTCAGTAAATCAATAGCTATCTCAAATAGTAGCTTAATATGTTTTACGAATTTTAAATCAAGTTAACTTAATCCACAGTTTATTAAACAGAAGCAGGGATCACGTCGTTTAGATTTAAACTGATTCGACTGATTTATTGAAAATCCCCTCAAAATAAGATTTTGCTCACAAATGCTCAGTTATCATAATAAAAGCTTGTGAGTCGCAGCATAACTAAAAACATGTATATTCACGAGGCATGGGAATCGTAAGGTTTTGTTCTGATTCGTGTCAATGATTATTTTAGTTCTTGTAAGGAAGAATATTTTGGAATAAAGAAAAGTAATTTATATTTAATCAGTTAAATAATGAGATCATTTAAGGTTTCAATAGAACAAATATTACTAATCAGGAAAAAGTTTTTCCAAACAAACACACTTGTTGCGAGAACTTCTTTAAATTACTTTTCATAGTCTTGTTAGAGTTTCTTAGGCAAACATGAAATCCAATAGTTGCTTCTAATCATATAATAAATAAAATGTAAAATATGGAAATGTATCTTATTTATGCAGTGATTACAATAATGTAATATGTTATAGTATATACTGTGTGCGTATGTATGTGTGTGTGTGTATACATACATATATATATGTAATATATATATATATATTTCTTTTTTCTTTTTTCAGTGTGTGGTGCTGTCTCAAATGCTAAAAACATACTAAAATCAAACTATTTTTATTTATTTATTCTATGTATGCTTTTGACTTTTACTTATTATTATTATTAAGTAATAATAATACTATTATTATTATTATTTATTATTATTATTTTTTAACATTCCCTGATATTTGTAGGTTTTCCATGATGTTGGGACCTGTTTTCAAGGCATAAAAACTAGTGTACAAAAGCAACAAACGAGTAATCTTGCCTGTGTGGAGCAGTAATTACCATTTAGTGTATTTGTCCTCCTCATCAACACGTTTCAGATCACGCTGTGGCCTGCGTGTAGTATTATGTCTTTGATTGCGTTTCTTGATATGATAAAATAATGATGTGCAGTTTTGGATGTTTCATGACAGTTTAAGAATGTAAGCTTTCAAAAACCGACACCAGCCATTAGTTACATCTGTGCTACCATCAGTCACAGACGCCGCGGATATTTGAATAAATATCTTCTTCAAATGCG
Source organism: Chrosomus eos (assembly GCA_036326025.1). Classification (NCBI taxonomy): domain Eukaryota; kingdom Metazoa; phylum Chordata; class Actinopteri; order Cypriniformes; family Leuciscidae; genus Chrosomus; species Chrosomus eos. The sequence goes on from CM070827.1 coordinate 3,215,389, forward strand.
ATCTCTTTTCAGCGGTAGTAATATGACAGAGACAGGTGTGTTTCTAATCCATTTCAATTTTAAACGTGTAGCACAGCGACTGTAGTGTGTTTAGATGCGGTGAAGCCTCAGATCCACACAGTAGAGATGCTGTGAGTGATTTGACAGGGTGTGGTTATATTTGTGATTAGATTTTCTGAAGACTTTTATTAACTTAGCTGTGGTTAAGGTGTGGCCCCTCTGCAAATCATGAATTGCTTTATTTAATATCCATTTGCATCACTGACTAAATGAGGAAATTGCTCTCGACGGTCTGTCGAAATAAGACAGGCCCCTGTTTTGTTAAATCATGAGAAACTGTAATTGCCCTAAATTGAAAGTGGCCAACATGCAGACCATCTTGCAAATGCAAAATTATGTTTAACGTTGCCTTATGCTAAACCTTTCACCGAAATTCACTTTTGTGCAGTTTGTGCCAAAGGAAAGTCTAGTTAATAGTGCAATTTGCCTGCTATGAACAAACACGCATGACCTCATTGAGATCTGATGGAAATTTTTTGCTATGAATCACTTTATAAATTCCACTTTTTTCTCTCTCTCCCTATCATCTTTGATTTTGGTAACTGATTAAAATGTGTGTCCCTAAGCCACATCAGTGACATAAGTGCACAGCTTTTATTCATTAAAATGTCATCAACAAAGGCCGGCACTGACATAGTTACTGATATTAGAACCTCATTTGCTGTTTATGGATTGAGCTGGAAGAACAAAACCATTTCTAGGGCATTTTGTCTCCGATTTTCGAAAATCAAAGAACAATCCAAAAGCTTTTACAGAGAGCAGAATAGGCTCCAAAATTGTATTTATATGCAAGCAAACAGAACCACACATTGAGTGCGTTACTTGAGTAACCAGACGTGACGCCGCGACATCTTTTCCATGTTAATCAGAGTTTTTGTCCTAACCAGCCACGACGGCGATACGTAATGATTCGTTTTCGAAATGGTTTCTATTTCTCCGACTGAAACGACAAAGTATGACGATGATAATCTCAGGTACTGATTATGCGCTTTATTTAACGTTAAAAGAATTGAATGTGAGTTTGAATACCTTTATAGCTGTATTAAAAGCAACAGGATAATTCACCTCAGATTTTGAAGGAAACAAAAACGTTCTGAATATTGCTTGAATATTTTTGCTGTTACAGGGCTTGTATTTCATAGTGGGATTGCACTTATTGAGCATAATTTTACTCATTCCCTCAGATTTTGTGCGTACATTAAGCCTCCTTGTACTAAAATTAGTTCTTTTTTATTGCTTATACTGTATAATGTGGTCAAATAATCAAAATAATGACAAAATGTTGGTCTTGGCGAGAATTCACGTCAGTTTTGTTTTAAGTGAATGTAAACACGCATGTGTAACAGTACGATAGATCTGTGTGTCAGGTCTTAAAGTGACAGCAGCTTATATGATGATATTACAAATATCTATATCAGTTTTTCCCCATGGTATCGATGTCAAAGTTGTGGCAAGTGAAATGCTAGTAACTTTGGAAAACCACTAGCCATAGTGGCTGCTGAGCAAAAAAGTTAAAGTCAAGGCCTCGTAATATTTATGAATTTTATTATGTATTTTGTCACGTCTCATAGTCGTAGTTGTAGCCTGGTGTGGATAGACAAATTGCTTGTTGCTGGATTCGTATTACATTGTGTCTAGTTATTAACGTTGGTCTTCTCTGTTTGAATGCTGAGTGGAGAATGACTGACAGCCGCAGCGGAGGGAAAAAGTTTACGTGAACTTGAATTTAATCTCACATTATACCTTATAATGGCTTCAGAACACTTATAAGATAAGATAGTGCACGAAAACTTTATGGTGCTTTATAATGTTTTTGTTACTTTTGTGGGGCTTAACAATAACACAGAATAGTATACGCACAATATCGGATTTGGATCAGCCTTGTCTGACCGATACCCGATCCGGCAAAAATGGCAGTATCGGAGCCGATACAGATACTGAGTATCGGATCGATGCATCCCTAGTATAGATGTCAAAGTTGTGGCCAGTGAAATGCTAGTAACTTTGGAAATCCATTAGCCACAGTGGCTGCTGAGCAAAAAAGTTAAAGCCTGGTAATATTTATGAATTTTATTATGTACAGAGAGACTCGCCCAGTCGCATCCCTTAAGGAATGATTTTCAGTTACTTCCATCTGGTCGCCGATATGTGGCTTCGAGATGGAAAACCAAACGGTACAAAAATACTTTTGTTCCAGCGGCAATTACGATTTTAAATAATGTGAGTAAGAGAGATGTTTTAGTATCTGATAGTTAATTTGGACAGAGGATATGTATGTGTCATGGTGTTTTACCTGTAAAATTGTATGTGAAATGTTTTGTCTTTGTTTCTTTTGGGATGACCGAACTCTTTTTCTTTTATCTGCCAAACAAATTTACCTGCGGGTACGAAATAAATATACCTTGACCTTGATCTCCCTACTGATTGACTGTGATTTGTGATTGATTTCGTCACGTCTCGTAGTCGTAGCCTGGTTTGGACAGACAAATTGCTTTTTGTTGGATTCGTATCTCATTACGTCTAGTTATTAACGTTGGTCTTCTCTTTTGCTGGGTTCCAGATATGGTGCGGAAAAAGAATCCCCCTTTGAGAAGCTTCGGCAGTGAAGAAGAGGAAGGCGAGGCGGTGGCGGCCGAGGCCACGGGCCCAGAGAGCGGGAACACGGGGAGCCAGGCCTCAGAGCCCGAAGAGCAGGAGGAGCCGTCCTCTCCTGGCCCCATCAAACCAGACAGACCCGACTTACATTACTCCATCCACAACCTGGCAGCGTCCTACTCCAGCCGCGAGGGCACTGATAGCGAACCGCTGGACTCCGCCAACTCTCCAACAACCTCCGACCCGGGTGAGAGAGTGGACGGCGAGGACGAGCGCATCGATCTGAGGCCGAACACACGGTCGGGCGGCGTTATCGTCAGTAACGGAGAGGACACACACAGCCCACTTGTTTTCGTGGGCTCTGTCAGCCCTTGTGGTGCTGCAGTCGAAGGTAAAGTCCCTCCTGTTACTCTTCATCCACTGAGGCCCATCGGGGGAGCAGAAGACGCCCCTAGTCCTCTGGGAGCGGAGACAGGAGCTCCTCCACCCACCTCACCCAAACTACAAGACTTTAAGTGCAACATTTGTGGGTACGGCTACTACGGCAATGACCCCACGGACCTGATCAAGCACTTTCGTAAGTACCATTTAGGCCTGCACAACCGGACGCGGCAAGACGCAGAGCTGGACAATAAGATTTTGGCACTACACAACATGGTGCAGTTCACAGCCCAGTCACAGGCCAAAGACTCGGCGCGTCTCCTCGGACAATCGGCTCAGAGCGGATCTGTGGCAGAAGCTGGGTCACCCAGATCCACCGTACTCAACGGCACCTACGACGTGCAGGTAATCTCCAAGGGATAAAATCTTTCTAAATGCACTTTAACAATACTAATGGTAGTGCATATGTACTATGTATATTTATGCATTTTGCATCATTCCTCTCGTCATTTGTATTGAAATCGAATCAAGTCTCCCGTCTGCCTCTCCTTATTAAATTAAATTCAAATTTATTTGTATAGCGCTTTTCACAATACACATCGTTTCAAGGCAGCTTTACAGAAAATGCATGAGTGCACATTACAACTTGCAGGTGTTCTGTTATCAGAGGTGATTGTCTAAGTTATGTATTTCAGAAATGTACATATACAAAATCACAGTTAGCTAATAATTTATTAATTTAAACAATGGAATTTAAGGCAGAAACAGTGAGCTTATTAAAGTAATGAATGCTTTTTTTTAACAAATGATTATGACATTTAGAAAAAATGTCAGAATTGGTCATTGGTGCATGCTAATTCAGAGTTTGCATCATCTGAGTCTTCTATGTAGGAAGCAAGGCGTCTCCTTATGTTCTGGAGCACAGCTATAATCAGACCCATGGGTCATTAAGGCTTAAAAATGATGCATGAACATGTAACAGTGAAACTTAAAATTTATGTCACAGACTTAAACCACTAGATGCATGGTAACTGTATATGATGCATGCAAAGTCATGCACACGCAGAAACTCACTCACTGATGAACATTGGCATGAATTTATTCAGAAATTTTGACTAGCCCTCATAGAGTCTGCATTTGTTCATGCGTGTGTTTTAAAATAAAGCCATGAATAAGCAATCAAGCTGCTCCATTGAAATTGAAATACAAGCGTCATTTGTCATATCACCTTGGTGATTTAGGATTTATAAAAACAAACAAACAAAAAATGTGAAGGAGATTAGTGTGGATCATGCTGGCACACTGTATTTGGCTTTGTTCTGTGACTTTTGGCTGATTTATCGTGGCACCAGTCTCACTGTATCATGTTTAAATGGACCATTATGAACAGTTGCCTGCGTTGCACATGTGCATGTACTCAATCAAGCAAGCACACAGCGCAGCTCAGAGTACCTGAGCTTTTTTTTCTTCTAATAACACCGGCCACCATCTTTTTCAATTCAACATCAGCCTGTCTACAAATTGTCGTAATACCGTATAAATTCTTAGGAAAAAGTTTGAATAATGAGTCTATTCAGAATTCGTTCCTAGTGGAATTTTCCATGCAGTAATATCGACGACTGCGATTTCTCATTTTCCCAATGAAAAAAAGGGGGGAAAAAGAGCATAGGGAAGCTGGTGAGGGGAGCCAGTGAAAACACAGCAGTCGATTTATTTTAAACGATGGGTAATGAACAGATGTCATAGTCGTTTATCTGCCCAACTTTCAGCACGGTTTCACTCTTCACTTCAACAATGTCATGTTTACAATCTAAGCTGCATATTTAAGTTTGGTTTCTGCGGAGTAAGCCAAGTTTGGATGCGTTTAGCTTGAGCCAGTGCAGGCCTGATTCTGCCCAGTTTACCAGACAGATGGAATGATTTTAATTATTGCTAACTCATTGATGCATGAAATAGTTTAGTAATAGTAATATTCAGAATATACTCTTTATATTTTATAACACATTATATGTTTATATATATATATATATATATATATATATATATATATATATATATATATATATACATACATTTATTTATATATATGTTTATATTTAATTTTTATTTATTTAATATTATCAAATAATTCAACTGCAATTAAGTCGCAAAACTCCAGTGTGTATAAATATACATTTTGGACAAAATACCTAGTTTTTATGTATTTTAACCAGTTTTTTTTATTTCATTTTATTATTATTATCATTTACAATAAATAATAATTGCATTTACTTTGATCTGTATCATATTTCTTTTTCTGAGCTGCCTTAGTTGTGATCTGTTATTGTCATGGAGGATATTTTATAGCCCCCCCCCCCCCATTATGTAAAAAATATATTTTGATAAAATCTTTCGTGGTCTGTGTCACAAGTGCAGTCCGCTTACATTTACATTTAATCATTTAGCAGACACAGTTTTAAGTTCAGTTGCTCAATATCTCAGACAGGTGATACAGAGCAACCAGCTGAGACTTTAAATTGGTCCACTTTGTATGTGTAATGTGTATGTGTAGAATTACAGTCAAGCACACATTACGCCTCGCAGTGGGTGTTTATTTAATCATTGCTTGAACATACAGCTCAGGGGCTGCTCAGGGGAAAGGCTCTGTCTGCGCGGTGACATTCCTTCAGTGTTTTGTCTGGAGCATGACGTTGAATTCCCCACAGTGTGTATAAAGCTCAAGACCTCCCACTCATACTCTCTTCTGACTGCCACTGCCAGCTATATATATTCCATATGCATATCTATACGCTGCACTTTTATTGCATCTTCTCAAGCCGTTGATCTGCATGTCTGTTTTTTTAATATGCATGCAATTATACTGATTTAAGAGAGCTCCAATTTGATTTCAAAGCATCAGAACTAAAGTCACACCTGGATATTATTAATCATAAAAGATCCATTTCGTCTCTGCATGCATGGGTGCTTTACTCCTCCACTCTTCTACAGGTTTCACATGTTCCCCATCTGCTCGCTGGAGGATTTTCGAATTCTCAGCGCTGAGAAGTAATAAGAGCATAAAATGTGATTTGCCTTTGTGTGGTGATAACCGCTGCCTCGTCTTGGAGATTGGGAGGGTTATTGAAAGTCTGTTGTCGGTCTTATTATATCAGACTTCTATTTCTCTGTAATTCTCTGTAACTCACGGATGATTGTTCTTTCCCTTTATCTCATTTTCTTTCTGTCACCCCCTCCCTCGACCTCTCTGCTCTCACAGGTAACGTTAGCCGGCACCTTTATCGGAATTGGGAGGAAGACGCAAGATTGTCAGGGCAACACCAAGTACTTCCGCTGTAAGTTCTGCAACTTCACCTACATGGGAAGCTCGTCTGTAGACCTCGAGCAGCATTTCCTTGCAACGCACCCCAACAAGATGAAGAGTCCTCCTCCGTTCAACCCCAACCTCGACGACAAGTCCTCAACTGAGCGGAAGGGCAACTGCGTACCGCGGATTGGCACGGATGAGCAGGGAAAGTGGGCGGATCGAGTGGCGGTAAGGGCCGAAGATGACTCTGTTGCTGGATACTCTGTACCAATCCGTGCATCAGACTCTCCTAGCCTCACTGATGGCGACGCTCCTGCTGCGTATTACTGGTGCAAGTATTGCAGCTTTAGTTGCGAATCCGCCAGCGCCTCTAGGCTTCTAGAGCACTATGAGAAAAGACACGGTCAAGCGGCCGTCAGGGAGGCAAGTCCAGTGGAGAGAGACAGAAAGACACGTGACGGAAACTCACATTTACGAAAAAAAGAGAAGGGTGGAGCCACAGGCGACCCTGAAACTGTAGTAACCAGTTATAATTGCCAGTTCTGCGACTTCCGTTACTCAATGACACACGGACCGGAGGTCATCGTCGTGGCTCCGCTTCTGCATCACTACCAGCGGGTTCACAGCATTCACAAGTGCACCATTAAACATTGCCCGTTCTGCCCGCGTGGGCTCTGCACCCCCGAGAAGCACCTGGGCGAGATCTCGTACCCCTTCGCCTGCCGAAAGAGCTCCTGTTCACACTGTGCTCTTCTTCTGCTGCAACTGACGTCCGGAGGAACGACCCCGTCCCCGTCCCCGCCGGCTCCCCGAGGGTCCGTCACACACCTGTGTGACCAGTGCCCTTTCACCTCGACTGATATTGACTTGCTTCTCTTGCACTATGACAGCGCACACACCTCTCACACCTTACTGGAAGTCAAACCAGAGGAGGAGGGATCAGGGGATGGAGGAGCGGGACCAGGGCGGGATCATCCCGGAGAATACGCCTGCACTAAGTGCCATTTCTTCACGGAAGTGGAGGAGGAGATCTTTCGTCACTACAGGTAACACTGCATAACAGATGTATATACACTACCAGTCAAAAATTTTGGATCGGTAAGATTTTTTTATGTTTTTAAAAGAAGTCTCTTTTGCTCACCTAGGCTGCATTTATTTGATAAAGAAACAACAACAAAAAATAATATTGTGAAATATTATTACACTTTTAAACAGCTGTTTTCTATATTGTAAAGTGTAATTTATTCCTGTGATCACATGTCACATGATCCTTCAGAAATCACTATAATATGATGATTTGATGCTCAAGAATCATTTCTCATTATTATCAATGTTGAAAACAGTTATTTACATTTTTATTTCAGGATTATTTAATAAATAGAAAGTTTAATAGAACAGCATTTATCTGAAATAGAAAGCTTTTGTAATACTAAACAATACCATTCAAAAGTTTGGTGTCAGTAAGTATATTATTCTTTGGGGGAAATAAATAAAAGAAATCAATACTTTTATTCGTCAAGGATTAATTAAATTGATCAATAGTTACAGTAAAGACATTTTAAAGATAAGTTACGGCCTAGTAATTGCGACCACCCATAACAACATTTTGATTAGCGAATCTTCAATTGTTAAATCCAGTCATTTCAACAGGAGCAGGAATTTGGGTAACACTTTATTTTACAGTGTCCTTGTTACACGTTACATGTAGCTACTAACTGCTAATTATGCATAATTACATGCAATAACCCTAAACCAACTCCAATCCTGAACCTAACCCTGTAGTAAGTACATGTAGTTTATTATTACTCAGTACTTAAATGTATAATTACACTGTAACACGGACACTTTAAAATAAAGTGAACTGGAATTTCACATCAAGGCGAAATGTTTTCCTATTCTGCAACAGGTTCAAGCTAGTTTTGTTGCATTTACCAACATACAACTTATTTAGAAAGTGACTTCTGTGTGAGTTACACTATTGGCAATAGACAACGGACCTTTTTTTACCACAAAATTTTGCTAATATGACTTAAGATAGAGTGCTGATTTTTTAAGATTTTGTGCTGGCAAATACCACTAATATTATCTTCACAAACTTATTGTTTAGCATTGGAATGCATCACATTACCTCAGTTTGTTACATATATAAATATACTAAATTATTAAACATAATATTGGATCTTTTAAAAATACTTATTTCTTATTTGTATGTGTTTTAATTCATTATTTTTTATTTATGTAAGTATTAATGAATATAATATTGTATATTATTGTACACTTTTTTTATATACACATTTCTTAAATATTTTTTAAATTATATTCAAACTCTTATTGTAGCACAATAGCATTGGACAGTGAAAGCAGCTGTTGATTAAATCCAGCGAGCTTGTGTTACACATTTGTTTCTGTGTTGGAGGTTTTGCTTTCGTTCTGATAGGTAACAGGTTTTCTTTTTTTCATTTTTTGCACTTTTTTACTTGAAGTCGAGCAACACAGCTGAATAAACTGAAAATGCTAAACGTCAGGAATAACTTATCTTACAGCAGTCCCTCATTGGTTCTGATTTAGCTTGTCTTGAGGCCAGGTGTGCATGTAAATGTGAGTGCACTTCAGTGTTTGTTTTCATGTGTGTGTGTGTGTGTGTGTGTGTGTGTGTGTGTGTGTGTGTGTGTGTGTGTGTGTGTGCATATGTCCGTTAAGCGTGTACATGTGGGAATCTATTATACCGTCCCATATTCTTTCCTTCACCATCTGTGTGGTATGTACGGCGCGGATGAGCGTGGCTCTGCTTTACCTTCACATAAGATCTCAATTACTCTCCATTTTCTGCCAGAGTTTACAGGCATGTCTACATGTGCCGGTTTGAATTTACTGATAAAAATGAGTTTACTGCACCACTGAAATCCATATGTCCGCTTGAGTTTGGCACAGTAGAAAGAGAACAGAAAGGCACTTTGCTAAATCTAATATAAATGTTGTGTAAATACACCAAACCACCTCAATGTCACATGTGTTTGATATTACAGTATACTGTGCTATATTATGTGCAAGAACTTCTTCTGAGCAATTTCACTACTGATGTTTACATGAGAAAACGAAGCCAATAGCAAAACTTTAATGCAAAACGGCCATAAACTTTATTTCATTGTATTTATGTGGTTAATGCTTTCTTATGAAATTCACTGACACATTTTTGAAACGTTTAATCTATTTTCAGTTTCACATTCAACATTTAAAAGATGCTTTTATCCAAAGTGACTTACAAATGAGAACAATAGACGCAGTTAAGCAATGAATAACATTATGACTATTCTAAAAGCTAAATTGCTGTCATACTAAATTCCATTTAATAATCTAGTTTTTTGATGAACAATGATTAATTCAGTACAATGAGCAACTTGTCAAATTATCAGATCATTGCATATTTCAGATGGCAGAACAGTAAAAACATCAGAAATCAATTATGATATACAGTTTTTGTCATTTTTGTAATTATCCATTCACTTTTATGGCATCTAGCATTGCAGCTGTCTTTATTTCTTCTAATCCAACCTTGGTTATTGAGATGCACACAAAAATACAAGTCTTTATATTGCAGATGTAGCATATGCATATAATAAATCACAGGAAAAAAATGAATCACAAGCTAAAGTTGATTATTGGTTCTTGTGCAAGCTGACAAAAATAAAAGTCAATTGTCACGACAATGTCGAGTTTAAAGTGGCTCTAATGTGTGTATTGCATATTTTCTTGTGTTTCATCCACATCTGACATTCAGACATTCCAGAACAGTTAATTGGAATCAAATGTCATGAAAATCAATGTCTCAATATTTTACAATATTTTTAATAAGAATCGATTTCCAACCCATGCATAATTCATTGTACGTGCACAAGTCATTTATACAGCGCTTTTAACAATGTAGATTGTTTCAAAGCAGCTTTATAGAGATAAACATATAATTTAAGGTAACAGAGATTGGTTTGGTTTTATAGCGGTTCTTGAATAATGTCATTTCCAGCTAAAGTTAGTTTTGATGGATTCAATTCCGTCGAAATGATCATTTGTTATTAAATTAGGGGCCGATAAGACGACACCGTTCTTTAAACGCTTTAAACCTGTGATAAACGCTGATGGCGTTCACATGCGCATTAGAATTGATTCTATAGTTATGTGCGTTTGAATATATGTGCGCAGGTTTGTAATTCCCTACAAATCATGCCTAAATAAACTACTTGTCTTGCCTATAGATTTTGATGCAGAATTTTGTTTTATTTTATCACTTCGGGTAGGTAAGCGAACTGAAATTTCCACTACGCTTTATCTGTAGAGTGGTATAAGATAAGACAAAGAAGTTACACATACTGTAGCTGCATGACAGACACATTTTTTCCTACTATTTAAACTTTTTCAGTAATTCCACAAGTGTTGTTAAATGATCAACGGTCTAATCTGACGTGTCAAAGATCCTGGCGAAGGAATCATTTGTCAAGTTGGCGCTCATGTCAGGAAACTGTGAATTTAAAGGCCTCATACACCCACCTGTCCCCTGTGTGAAGGCTTGTGTGTGCTTAAGCCTTGAGTGACGTCCATCATGATCCAGATGCCCAGGGCTGGTTGTTTCAGGTGGACGTGGAGCAGAGTGTTTTCAGCCTGTGCGTGCGGCCTTTCTGAATAAGGCGCTGTTTGTATTCAGAGCCCACAGCCGGGAACCAGCGAGGAGAGAGCAGAAATCAGACCTGTGTAGCGTCCCTCGAGAGCTCCTGCTTCTCAGCTCAGACCGTACCGAGTGTGTGTGTGTGCAAGTGAGAATGTGCATGTCATATTTTGCTTTAAACTACTTTTCCTCATGCAGGCTTACTGGCAGCATGAGAATTTTGTGTACTTTATAGGCTACTGCATGCATGTTTTCCGGGTTGTGTCTTCTTCCATGTTATTGTATGAACATCTGTGTCATGGTATCCGGTTTCATTGCGTGGAAGCATTCGTTGACCTCTCTGTGTGTGCGTGTGAGGGATTGTGTGGCCTGTCGAATCAATGATACATAATATTTCCAGTGTGTGTATGTGTCTCTCTTGAACAGCTCGCTATAGTGTAGATTGATGAGCAGAATCCTGCCCTCTAGTCTCCAAACAGAAACCCACCCACCGCGAACGTGAACCTGATATTGATGCCGTAGCCTCCCACACCTCGTGCCCACCCGATCCAGTGCGCACTCGATATATCACACTGCCCTCCAATTCGGGAAAGGGAGACCTTTTACGTGCAGGAGCTGAGAATATACTGCATTGGGTTTTGGACATGCTGGTTTTGGACTTTAGTTCAGAAGAAAAATGGGAGTGTGTAATATCTGCACATCTTTGCATTTCAAACACTCATCCTCCATTGCTCTCGGCTCAACAGAGAGCCCCGCCCCCAAACTCACGCCATTGGCTGAGTCACAGCGATGACTGTGAACAGATTATAATTCCAATTAATACCTCAAGTGATGACAAAATTACATTCTTCACCTCTGCAAAATATTACGGCTATAGTAATGATGCGCTGAAATTAATTTCAAGTTTTAATTTAACCAAAAACAACTGAAACCAAAAATAGTTGGTTTCTTTAAATAGTTATAATTTCAGTAAATTTGGGTAATTGAACTTGGTATGCTGTCGTGTTCTCAATCGTAAACCAGTCGTTGTAAAAGTCCAGCAAATTAATTTTACATATTGCTAATTTGGTATCATTTTTGGTCATATTAAAGTGCCTGTTGTAGTTTATCAATGTTTTGTGCATAACATAGATGTTAAAGGGATAGTTCACCCAGAAATTAAAATTCTGTCAGTAATTACTCTCCCTCATGTTGTTCCAGACCCGTAAGACTTTCGTTCATCTTCGTAACACAATTGAAGATATTTGTGATGAAATCTGAGAGCTGGATCACTCCTCCATAGGCTTCTATGTAATTTCATTCTGCCGGCCCAGAAAAGTTAGTAAAATCATTGTTAAAATAGTCCAAGTGACCACAGTGGCTCAACCTTAAGTTTATCAAGCGACGAGAATACTTTTCGTGCGCAAAAACAAAACAAAATTCATTTTCTTTTCCGTGTGGGCTTCTGAGTGAGTTCACGAGCGCCACGACGCGTGCGCGAGAACTGAGAAGATGACGGAGATGTGTCTAAAATGGTTTTAAAGTGTGCATGTCCGAATCGTGAGAAATCAACGAGAAAACGTAAAAGTGATTTACCAATACCGCAAAATTAATGGCTTACTTTCATGAGCGTCCTCGTCTCAGTTCTCGCGCATGCGTCGCGGCGCTCGTGAACTCACTCAGAAGCTCACACGGAAAAGAAAATTAATAGTTGAGTAAAGTCGTTATTTTTGTTTTGTTTTTGTGCACATAAAGTATTCTCGTCGCTTGATAAACTTAAGGTTGAGCCACTGTAGTCACTTGGACTATTTTAACAATGTTTTTACTAACTTTTCTGTGCCGGCAGAATGAAGTTAGAGCCAGCTCTCAGATTTCATCAAAAATATCTTAAATTGTGTTATGAAGATCTGGAACAACATGAGGGAGAGTAATTACTGAGAATTATTTTCATTTTTGGGTGAACTATCCCTTTAAAACAGTCAAAATGCGTCATTGGTGAAGCGCTAATTAAACGTTATATTTCGGTTAATGATTTGTCAATTTCGGTGCATCACATGTCTAACTTTCTTGTTGTTAACTAGGACATTTTTGTATACATATTTGACCTTAAATGGCATATATAGCTTGTTGATGATTACCTACGGGTGTACAATTTTTAATTTTCTCTCTCTTGGAGTCATTTATTGCCACTCTGCATCACTGGGGATTGTTTTCTACTTGAAAAATAAGGGAAGGCAAATTAAATGTCAAATGTTTTGATTTCCTTTACCTCAGACATCAATAAACACTATAACATGAGTGAATCCCAAAATAAATTCCCCAGCTTCTAGGAATGTTTTACTGTAATATCTAAGGTCCATTTTGAGCGTGGAAAGAGATTTTGAAATCAATTAATTATTTCCATTGAAATTAATGGATTTGTAGCATAAAGTAAACACTGGTGTGTAAGAGCCTTTGTTTTGTTTCTACAGAGCGATAATTCTTTGAATACATGTTTTCAAGTCTTTATCCCATTTATTACAGGGTGTTTTATGGATGACAGCCAATTATGTCATTGTAAGGCATCTTGTTGCCCTCTGGTTTCCTACAGATTCTGTTAATGAGGGCTCTTGCTTTCTTTTGGAGACCGAATGAGCCGACGGACTCGCGTTTTCTTCACTGAGATTCTTCTCGGTCTGGTTTTTCTGTCACCGGTCAGGTGAACGACCCTGCACTTTACCCATTCCCCCTCTCCACTGTAATGTCATGGATATTGAGCCGGTGTGCTGGTGCATAGCTAAAGGCCTTCATGTTCACAAGCGCAAATTACTGCCACTCAGTGCCGTTATTGACATCGATATTGGTGTTCATTCGGTTTTTCATGTTTTCAAGTATTTCCCTCCTAAATCGATGATGCTGTTTTGATGCTGTGCAAAATAAAAAGGGGGAGAAAGTTTTTCATCTATAACCTGTGATTGCATTTAAATTGAAAGCACTGAGGAAATGATAGTGTAGGAGGGTAGGTAGCATTAAATCTTGTTCGGTACATAATCTTAATCACTTATGCTTGTACTATTTTCAATGCTTACATGGTTCTTGCTAGTTCGGCAGATTAATTTTGACCGCTTGTACAGTGTTTACTGCTCTTCTTCAGTCTGAGAGGGTAGAAAGACACATTCTTTACCTCCCGTTTCTTAATCTTTCTTTTGACCCAGTCAAAATGCACCTCATTATCAAGCAGATGCAGCTGGATTTAACTATTTATTTTATTAATGGCTTTGATGTGTTTTCTAAACATCACAGAAAATGTGACAAGCTGTCAGCATTTTAATTAAAACTTATTTGACAAAATAGTCATAATTACTGTAATGCGCTTGTGATTGACATTAACAGATGTTTAGAGAAGTCAGGTGTGTGTATATTATATATATATATATATATATATATATATATATATATATATATATATATATATATATATATATTATATATATATATATACATACATAGATATGTAATAATAACCAATTTAATACAACTGTTTTAATTAGAACTTAAATGTCTACATTTGTACCTTAATACTAAGCAGAAGCATTTTAATTTAATCATTAAGCAAAATAAATAATATAACACATTAAAATAGCTGTTGTATTTTTAATACATATTAAAATGTATTTTAAAGTTTCATTTTCAGTCTTCAGTGTCACATGATCCTTCAGAAATCAGTATATGCTGATTTTAAAAATAACAATTCATATTGTTATCAATGTTGTAAACAGTTGTATTTTTGTGGAAACTTGATACTTTTTTAGGGATTCTTTAATGATTAGAAATTCAAAACAACAGCATTTATTAGAAATAGATTTTTTTTCCTAACAATGTAAAAGTCTTTACTGTCACATATTTTTTTTAGTTATAATATAAAATGTTGTGATCTACTTATGATTTGTTATTAAAGCATTTACTGCAAATTTTTGTAATTTACATGAACATTTGAGCAAATAACTGGAATGTCAGTGTAGGATATAAACACGATGATTAAGTTCGTGTTAGGATAAAGAATCGTGTCAACTACTCAATTTAAAAACTTCACTGTTTCCAGAACTCATGCCAGAAAAAAATCAGTTCTGGGTTACAAGGTTTGACAAACATATTTATGCTCCGTGTCAGAGACCAAAAATACGATTTATTTTGGAAGCAGCCCGTGCTTTGTTGGAAAACAGTCGAGTCTTGGGGGGGCGTTGAAGTAGCTAGTTTTGTCTGGTACTGATTAATGATAACTGAATGTATCTGTGTGTCTGTCGCTTATGGTAACTGGTCCTCATAAAACAACTTCATGACGTTTATATGGTCTTCAGATGTCCATTCATTTCTACATGTGCAAGTGTTTTTCTTTAAATTACCTTTATCTAAAATATGGAAACAAGAGAATGTTCATAGTTTTTCTTTTTTTTTTGGCCTAGCTAAAGAAGTTTTTCAGACTTTGCAAAGTAATACTTGTATATGTGTACCTAATGCTTAAAAAAAGAGAAGTTTTTCTGATGTGTAAACATTGTGTTGTGTGTAATCAAAGGTAAATGCAACGGATTGTACGCTTTCTCACACTTCACCGGTCGCTGGAATGTGCCAGTGTTTGATCTGCCCCTGCCTCCGTGTACCTAGGAGGAACAAATTACAGCACTGCATGCTGGGAAAGTCAGGCAGCAGCAATGATGAAAAGCACTTTTCCACTCTGTCCCTCGTTTAGTGTCTAGATGGGCAGAGATGGCATCTAGCTGTTTTGCTCTCTTTCGTCTTCTCCTGCTCTTTATCCATCCCATTTCGGCACCGAGTCAGATTGTGAGAGGCTGTTTACCGGGTAACAGATCTCGTTTTTTTTTTTTTTTTGCTTTTAAACTGATTGGTCTTTTCTATAATATAAGGAAAATCTTGCACTGAGATTCAGTTGAGGCATAGGGCTCCAGTGGGCATTTATGATAACATCATCACAGCTTTTGCTTCGGAAAGATGGATAAAAAGCGAGAGAAGAACTAACTCGAAGATGCTACATTTAATGCATTTAGATGGATTTCTATACTTAAGTACACACACACACACGCACACACACACACACACGCACGCACGCACGCACACACACACACACACAGTGTCACACACGCACGCACGCACACACACACACGCCCACAGAGAGACACACAGTCGCACAAATGCACACACACACACACACACACACACACACACACACACACACACACACACACACACACACACACACACACACACACACACACACACACACACACACACACACACGTGTAATCTGGACCACCAAGGCTGTTTATTTGATAAAAATGACAGTTCAAACAGTAATATTGTGAAATATTATTACAATTTAAAAAAATATCTTTATTTTCTATTTTAATGTAGGCATATTTTGAACTGTACTTTATTCCTGTGATCAAAGCTGAATTTTCAGCATCATTACTCCAGTCTTCAGTGTCCCATGATCCTTCAGAAATCATTATAATATGATTATCTGATGCTCAAGAAACATTTATGATTATTGTCACAGTTGAAATTTTCAGAGAATGTTGTTCTTTGATGAATAGAAAGTTCAAAAGAATAGCATTTGTTTGAAATTGAAATATTTTGTAACATCATAAGTATCTTTACTGTCACTTTTGGTCAATTAAATGTGCACTTGCTGAATACAAATATTAATTTCTTAAAGAAAATTTTACTGACCCCAAACTATTAAATGCTATGTAATTTTTATCCTAGTTGCACAGAACATATAGTTTCAACCCTGTCTCCAAAGTCATTTTTAGTTCCTGAAACTGCTCAGATCTGAGGACAACAAATAATTATTGTAAATCTAAAAATAGAGTGTCTTCATTTATACAACATCATAAATACCAGCCTTTGAATCTGTGATATTGATAAGCATGTTAGAACAGGACAATAGTGCTTTTTTTATTTATAGATCATCTTGAAAAAAAATATTAAAAACATGACTTGAACTATCAACACTAAGGCCTTTTTTTGCTTTCAAAACCTCTCATTCAATGTAAATACTTCATTGCGGTACTTTTAACATTTGAAGCCAAACCTATCAATGAATGGCCATTGTCCAAGCACATCTACTGATGCATATAAAATAAACATGGGTTTTTTGAACACATTTTGGGTGGGTTGTCAGTTTGACAGCAGTCGATATCCAGTAGGAAGTACACGCTTATAGAAAATCATTGGTGTTTCTGGAGGCAATGTCACATTAATTTACCTACAGGTTTGCAGACTGTTCATTTAGCGAGAGTTTTGAACAGCTCTTTGTTTCCTTTATTTGGAACAGAACAAAGAGCCATTATGCAGACGAAAATAGCTGACTAAACCATAATTACACAACATTACAGAGATCCAGAGCTAGCTCAGGAGGGCAGAGACGTCAGATTAGGAGAAAGTGCACGTAATCATGATTAGCGATCGTCTCTCTAGGGGTAGTATGCGAAACAACGCTTTCCTGATCTGTGAAGAATGCTAAAAATGATCCCTGAGACCATCTCTTGTCCTCCTTGCAGGAGAGTTCACGGCTGCTGTCGTTGCCGGCGTTGTAGTTTCACTGCTACGGACACCTCGGCTCTGCTGGATCACTTTAACTCGGTCCACTGTCAGGACCCCTCAGATCCAGCTTCAGCTCCTGCCAACGGATGCTCGGCCCCTTCAACCCTCCGCATCAAAGAGGAGAGCAAAGGGGATCTGAGACTCTACAGCCTGGTGACCCCGGAGCCCAGCCGAGCCGAGCCGCTGCCCGTGAAGAGCGAGGCGCAGGACGAGAAGGAGAAGGGCTGGTTCGAAGGAGTCCGAGGCGGAGAGCAACACGTGCAGAGTCTGGTGTGGGTCCCTAAAGAGCGCGCAGGGGAGATTCTTAGGGGAAGCCCGGCCCCGTTCCCTCAATCCACACTGGGTCTCCTGAACGCTGTGACCTCGGGGGTTAAAGACCAGCAGAAGCTTCGGGACTCATCGGGACTGATCTTCAGCCTCAGCGCTGACGCCAAAGCCTTTCTGCCGGGGACGCCGGCGAGCGGAGAGAAAGCCGGACCGCAGTTCCCCTCCTCGACTGAGGGCAAAGGTGCCAAGGAAGAGTCTCAGTCACTGCTACGGGTAAGAGATGATGGTCTACGTCTGTCAGTGTCCACTCTGTCTGGACTTCATGCATTTCTTTTCCAGTTATTAACACTCTGGGGTCTGGAGGTGTTTTGACACGCACTGATATTTCTGCTTCTTTCTGTGACTTATAACATTTGAATGGCTAAAGTCTGATTACACTGTATTCAGCACACACTCTGCTGCAATAATATGTGAGCAGCATGCATTTAAAAGTTAGTAGTTTTGAAAAAAAAAAAAACGAGTTACTGAAATAAGGCCATAAAACCCATGTGACCGTGCTCAACAATAAGGATTTAATAATTAATTAAGAACAATAATTTATTTATTTTTTGGTGCTGGCCAGTATATTTTCACTGGCTACACTAGAAAAAAATCTTATGTACATAAATATATTGCTAAAATGGTTTTATAAAATAATATTTATATATATATATATATATATATATATATATATATATATATATATATATATATATATTATATATATATATATATATATATATATGTTTTAAATACAGATATATTTTTATTTTAGATATCTTTTCATATTTTTTCTTTTTATATATAAAAATCTAGTAATGTATTATCATCATCATAATATTGTCTTATTATTATTCTTATTATTATTATTTGTATATATATATATATATATATATATATATATATATATATATATATATATATATATTGTTTTATAATTGTTTTTATTTTTCAATTTATTATCTTATAAAAAAATACATATTTTAGCAATATTTTTTCTACATGAGAAATACTGCACACTGCAATTAATTGCATTGCATATAACATAAGTGTTCATTTACACATGTGTGTTATATATTATTATATTTATATATTGTGTGTCTGTGTATATATATATATATATATATATATATATATATATATATATATATATATATATATATATATATATATTATATATATATATATATACACACACATAATATTCACACACACTCACATATACTGTACATATTATGTAAACAAAAATGTGAGTAATAATAAGAGTATATGTACACGTCACGATCAACAAATCTGAGATGTATTATATGAAGGCATTGACCGGTTCTGAATCTCTCTCTCGGGCCGTCCTTGTTTTTGAGCCCTGACCTGAGAACATCTGCCAGTGTTTCTGTTGGGATGGAGGAGCACTGGAGCAGTGTCCATGACAGTCAAGTCTTATCAATTGCTTCTCTGTGCCTATCATACTAAGCAGCCTGCTTGTTGTCAAGCTTAAGTTGTTTGTGTATGTGTGTGTGTGTGTGTGTGATCATCCTGGCTTGTGTTTTAATGGAGTCAGTATGTGCAGAGACCCTCTGCTGCTTAAAAACCTGGACAAACTAATTGATGCAGTTATCCAGAGCTATCGAGCTCCTCATCTCTGAGAGACAAACAAAGCTAACAAAACTGGAGCATATACGTTCTCTGAGCTTTGGGTAGTGGACTATACACTCAGATCTGATGGAAAGATATAATGGGGAGTAAGGGCATTGCAACAAATAACAAGACACTGGATTCACAGGTGACAAATTCCAAAAAAAGCCCTTTACCCTTAAATTTCAGATCGCACTGCACACCTCAGTGATGGAGATCATGACGATATAGGCCTTGAGGAAGCAGAGCTTTACCAGCTCTGGAGGCTTATTTCAGTTAAAAAGCTCACATAAGAGATCTTGTTTGTTAACACGTTTATAGCATTTACTTGCAGCACTGTATTGATATCACTCAACAATTCTGGTTAGATTCTGCAGACTCTATTTAAACTTAGAATATAATTTTACCCTTAGACATGCTCTATTTTACAGTAAAATCTACTTTTTAGACAATTTTTTCATTTTAGACTTTTTGACTATACATTTGAATATCAGATTTTAGAAATCACCCATTGATTTAAATGAAATGTTCAGCATTCAGTGAAATCATCGCAGTGTTTGCATACTTGTGATTTGGTCTTGTCATCCATACATATGACAAACGCTGAGGAGCATGTCATTGTTGAAGCGGATTGCATATGATTACATATATTTACGTATTCTTCTGCAGCCTTGCAAGCATTAATGTTGCCTTCATAAAACTCAAATCTGGTTGTAAATTCTCTTCTGCATCAATGTCAGAAGATGAATACACATCATTAAATGTGTGTTGGTTACAGTGAGCTGTACGTAATGACTGTATATGTCGTATAACAATGCGTTTCTGCCGCCTGTCTTCCCATATTCCACGGTTTCCGTCAATCGGATAACATGGTGAATCTGCCACAGTGGTTTCAGCTGCACAGAAGCATGTGTTGCGAGTCTATAAAAATCAGGACGTATAGTGTCACTGTGATACGAGTAGCGATCCGGGCTTTTTCCACGCAGTTGTTAAAGGTGAGCAGAAAAAAGACAGGCGGAGGCTGCTTAAAGATGCACAGCTAGTGAAAACAAGAGTTCTACAAAGGCTTTTTTATGTAATGTATTCACTGTCTGACATTTCCAGCAGAATTGGGCTGCGGTTAAATGTTAAATGCAAACCCAAGGTCGCGCGATGGTGTGTATTCAACAGCTCTGTATATTTATGTGTGCGTTAAAGCTCCCCGTTCTTCTTTGATCTGCACGTCGACTGACAGCGAGAGGAAGGAGTGGCTCTCCCGCAACTTTCTGACATAATTTCCGCTTGTTTGCCTGTGTTTTAGCGCTGAGCTCTGAGTAACAAGAGGCCCCTGCTGGGAATCGTTCCTTCCTGTGCATCTCCAATCCAAAAGGCATCACTGTCTGATGTAACTGGCCCAAAAAAAGAAAAGCAAGGGGAACGGGAATGGGTTTTCCTCCCTGGATGGTTCTGGAAAGGGTTGGCAGGAGACGAGGCCAGGCGTGGTCCGCTCGGTGGTTAAGTCATTAGGCTAGGCGTGTCGAGAGTGTGTGAAAGCTTCGGGGTGGAGGTGGAGGCCTCGCTCTAGCCCTCAGGAAATGTTGAATCAGAACATTTTTTTGGGACTGCTAGGGCTTAATGGGACTCAAAAGGGATCTGAAGTCCGTCACAATATTTTTTGAGTTACCATGACTTGGCGTGTGAGTCATCTATCGTATTATGAAACCCGGCTCAGCCTGGGAGGGGAACCTGAAGAACCCAGTCTGGAGCCAAAGCCCACACAGACCTGATTCAGGTCTCGGAGAGGAGATTGATAACTGAGACGGAGACTTTGTGATGAGGGGTTTGGCTTGGGAGGTGCTTTTAGAAACTGCTAATGGTTTCTTTCCTGCCGTTCTTGGTTTTTGTTGCATGTGTAATAACGGATGCCTATTAAGTAAAGTAAACATTGATCTACAGTCTTATTGTGAGAGAATAAAACTCAAGCACATAATAGTGAAACAATAGTGATTCATCATTTTTTTATAATTTTTTTCAATTTTTTATTGTTGTTGTCTTTCCACCTCCACATATTAGATAATGTGTTCACATTATATGCCACCTTTGGCCAACTTTTATTAGCCGTTTGCATAATTTGAGAAAAGAAAGACCAGCATCGCCTACAATTTCTACAATCTTCTTCCAGCCTCCCACTTAGTGACTACGTTACCACAACTTTGTAGAGTGGAATAAAGTTAAATTTAACTTTTTTTTCCTTCACAGTTTTGAGTTTATTTTATGAGACGTGTACTTTGACAAAATGAGCATTTAAAAAAATGTACTTTTTTAGTCTATTTTTTTAAAGGTCAAATGTGACTCTCCAGTAGAGTTGTTGATTTGATCTACGTTGGGCTAACCTTCAACTTCAGATTATTTGACACTCAAGTATGAGCATAATTTTCCCTCAACGATGAATCATTGAGCAATAATGTAGAGGGTCTGGATGCCAGCTTTTCTTTTGGAGAAGAACTTAGTATAATGTATCATTTTTGTTCATTATGAGTCATAAAAACCATTGTATGTTAATTTCTGTGTGTATATACTATATATATTAATATATATAGTATTAATATATATATTAATATATATAGTATTAATATATATTAATATATATAGTATTAATATATATATTAATATATATAGTATTAATATATATTAATATATATATATATATTATATATATATATATATTATATATATATATATATATATATATATTATATATATATATATATATATATATATATATATATATATATATATATATATATTAATACTATATCTAATTTATATTCAATTTTATATTATGTAAATTTTATTTAGATTTTTTGGTAATTTTGATATCTATTTAGGATTAATTTATTTTTATTTTAGTTTTTCATTAGTTTCATTTAGCTTAAGTTTTTCAACTAATATTTATATATTTTTATTTCTGCTTTATTTCAATTAACAGATTAGTAGGTTTATTAACCCTGATCTATGTTCCTCTCCATATTTACACCATGTTAAGACAGTTGATTGTATTTTAAGCAGTTTTTTTCTGGCGTCTAGCATTGTTATAAAACATCTTGTGCTGCTCCCGACTAAAGATTTTCTTAGCCGACTTATAGTTCATTTGAGGCATTAATCGACTAATTGCTCGTTTATATGAATTAAAATAGTTCAATATATACTGCGGGGAATACTAAACCATAATGAACCTTTAATAAATAGGCATAATATAACCTATTTCACGCTCAAGCGCACACATAGCTTTCTGCAAAGCACCGTCAAAAGTAATGATTATGAATGTGGCAAGGAGACATTTTGATTATTTATTGATTATTTTGATTGTTATCAGTGTCAGTGAAGTTGACAGTACTGACTCATATTCCATAATCGGAGAGAATTTGTCTTCTATTTGAGTTACAGGTTAATTTAAAAAGTAGACATTTCATGCTTTCTATAGATATATGTCTCATGTCTGTGAGGTAAACGGCCTATAGTTCACGGAGACCGAGACAGCAGAAAGCGCATTCTGTTTGTTTTCTTTATTTTACAAAGACACACTCTTTTGTTGTTATTGTGAGTTTACTTAGATAAAAGTCCTTTACAGTTTAGAATGATGTATTACTCTTATCTGTATGACCGAAATTACATAGTATTACAAGTTTACACTGTTATCCGTGATCACGCAGTAATCACTCGAATACTTTAGCTTCCACAAACACTTGGATTAGACATGTGCCTAATTATAATAATAGCACACATTTATCTAGGTTATTGTTAGAGCGAGCGGCCAAGTTACTATGTTTTAAATGATAAGCCATATTTGAGGTTGATGGATGATAGGCGAACGTTGTGAATTGTCCGGTTTACCCTTGATAGTCAATAGCTATGTTTCCATCCACACGTTTTTATCCGCATTAAGTGATATCGAATGAAAAATGCCTTATTGAAACAGTAAAATTCGATTGAATTTCATGAATATCGACTCAAATGAAATGCGTTCGGTCTCATGGGATTTTATCTTGATCGATATACGGCTTATGCGACAAACGCTGATGGAAACGTTATTATGGCACAATCTATTTTGTCTAGCAAAACTTTGTTTGCAAATGTTTGCTTGAATGTTGTGCGAAAATGAATAGAAATGCCTTAAAATGTCTCAAATCAATTTGATGTACCAATTTGATCGCAAAACAGCATGTGACGTCATTACGCACAGGTTTTTATTCGCTTTAAAGCTGTTGGATGGAAACACACTTTCACCAGCTTTATTCACATGCGTTTTTTTTACCGAACTTCAGATAATTCGATTGACAAGTGGATGGAAACTTGGCCAGTGACTCTGATTTCCAGCTTCCTCACACCATAGAGAGGCGTTCTCCCCCTGTGTTAGCGTTCGGCTGCTGGCCCGTTACCGGCGTCTCCTCATGCCAGAGCTCATTACTCCTGGTCCAGTGTTCTCCTGCATGCTACCCAGAATCCAACTCGTCCAGCGATCCGCAATTAACCCCTCCGGTGAATTGTGGCTGTGCCCTGCCACACAATCATTGTTTAGGGTTGTGTTCAAAAGGGACACTGTTTTTTGCAGTTGACCTCCTGCCAGTTGCGGGTCACGTTAATTGCCCCAGATTGATATTCCCGCTGTGCTCGGTGCTGGAGTCGGTCAACCCCTGGAGCAAACGGATATGTTTTTTCATCTGTGAAGACTAATCATGCGGTTATCCTTTTATGTTGCCTCTTAGTGCACTTCAGTATCTCTAAAGATAGTCCTATTGTTATTACCTAATTAAGCCTCCAGACACAACCTTGCAGATCATCCTAAACTTTACTCCCAGTCGGCTCTTTTACTACTTAGACTTTCCTAACCTAACCCTCTGTCTTTGTAGCACTGAAAATGCTAGTTTTGCGTGAGGATCTCTAGAATAGTTTTTGATGTGGTTTGCGTTGAGGTAACTTTTCCTAGCCTTTGTTTGATTTTGATTATTTTTACTCTTTAAAAAAAGAAACACCAGCCAGGAGTCAGCAGATGTGAGGATTACTGCACTATTGGTATCAGATAAAATTGTACAAATAATTACTTTTTCCAAACAGGCTTCCCAAACATTTCATCCAGGTGCCAATTGGCCAGAAAAACAAGTAGTTTTACATTGATTTAATCTAGGGATCAAATCAGGGAAAAACATATTTCTTCATTGAAGGCCATTCAAAAGCAGCTGTTTATTTTATATTATATTTTTATGACTCCTAAAAGCATTATATTATATTTATATATTATATATATTTTTATAAATAATTGAATATTTATGAATATTTTGTAAATTTAAATTGGTGTTAAAACTCTATAACAAGGTCAGTGACGATCTGTTTGCAGAGAGAGAGAGAGAGAGAGAGAGAGAGAGAGAGAGAGAGAGAGAGAGAGAGAGAGAGAGAGAGAGAGAGAGAGAGAGAGAGAGAGAGAGAGAGAGAGAGGAGAGAGAAGAGAGAGAGAGAGAGAGAGAGAGGAGAGAGAGAGAGAGAGAGAGAGAGAAAGTACAGGCACGTGAAGCCAAACTTCTGCCTCTGAGCTCCATTTTTTTTCTCCATTTCCTTTTGTTTCTCTTCATGTGTGGTCACCTTCCCTGGAACTTTTTCCATCCCAGATTTCTATTTAGATGTAAGTGTGGCCACGTTTGATCCCAATCTGACACCAAGCCTGGCTGTGGATTCCAGCGTCCAGCACCGCCTGGCCCACATGAAAGAGACAGGAGCCCCTTTTTGTTCCTTAACGAATACAATCTGCCATTTAATTTGTGCGCCGTGTCGGATTAACCGGGCCTCCGAGGAAGGTGACATTCGCTGGTTTCTCCCTTCCTTTTTCACATGCTTCTTCGCCCACCTCCTTGGGTTGTAGTTCAGCAAGCATTTAGTTGACGTTACATGCCGTGCGGAAAGACAGCGGGAGAGGGAACGCGGTGGAGAGCGGGATGAAAGGAGAAGGAGTCTGGGTAGATGCTGATTAGCTTCACTTTGCAGCCTAATGAAGAGACGGCTTACCTATTAGTCTGCCGAATCCGAGTGTCAGGTGCCAGGCTTCGGGATTTAGGAGACGAAACTGCTACAGAGAGCGTTGCGATGCAACAGCAAGCTCGTATGCGGGAGCGATGGATCAGGAGGAGGAGCATGAGTCCTCTAAACAAACACACAACACAACAGGCGTGTTTGGCAGCGTGTAAAAGCGTGATTAGCTTGAGGAATGCAGAATGATGTGCGGGCGGAGGTGCACAATGACACGAGATCCGCAAAAGCTGCTGTTTTACCCAAGGGCCAGGCGTCCTCCTCTCTAACCCAGCTTTACCAAACCTGTTCTGTGATGTTTGAGGAACTTTCGTGTGGGACGATACGCTAATCTCCCAAATCTATACTATCATGATAATTGGGTGTTAAATCGATATGTATTGCGATTGCGAAGTATTGAGCTTCGATGTTGCAATGTATTGTGCTTTTGTTTGCTTTTTAGCATTAGACCATGGGACGGAATTTTATTATAAACTTACATGGACTGTATGCGATGAGTCATTTTTTACAAAAATAGTTGTATTCCAGGAGCATCAATCAGTACCAGTTCACCGTGGTAATAAAATGCAATAAAATTAGTTTTGTGCATCATGATCAAAATCAGAATCAGCACGATTATGGGCCAGGTTTACTAATATAATTTACCTCCTTTGGCATTAAAAACTACTGTCAGGATTTACTAAAGGCATGCAATGGAAAATTAGTGCTGAAAAGGAATGGACCTTTTTGCATATGCATTTGTAGGAGTTTCCCTTTCAGATGCAAACTTTATCATCAAAATTAATTATGCAGGGTGATTTACTAAGGTTTGTGCTCATCAATTTACTGTTTTTTTTTTTTTGCACCATTATTTAGCACCCAAAAAAAGCATGTCTTAAACCAGATGTTAATTTGCGCTGCTCTTGATAGATTGCGTTGGTCATTATTTTTTAGATTTTTTTAGGATTTGCGCTCTCACACTGACTTGCCCTGTTCAGTAAATCTGGCCCTGAAAGCTGGTTTCACTGTACACGACTGGTTAGTTGGTTTATAGTGGCTTATTTTACTTTCAGAAGCACATAGAACATTGTAACGTCATATACTGAAGGCTTTGATTACTATAAAAAGACGGTTTTAGTGACGGTTACATTATTCTAGCGGTGGTGGCAATTGAATATGAATTACATCAATCTTGTTTCCCGCCCATAGTGTGTTGACTCTGGATGCATGTGGGAGATATGAATGAATGTCTATGTTTTGGTGTATCCATGACATGGAGTGGCAGATGTCGGAGGGGTTGTTAATCTGGTTGCACAGGTGAGGAAGTTAAAGTGTTCTGCAGACAGATGCTTTCTTCCCCCCCTCGCCTTTCACCACCGTTTCTGCAACGTAAGGCTTCTCTCCGGGTATCGTGCTGACGCCGCAACCCCTTCATGCACATCCGGGAGCGAAATGTGGAGAAGCGTCACCCAATCTGCCCATTCTCAACCTCTCCAGGTGAGAATGACGAGTAACCTGTGTCATTTTCTCCTGCTGATCTCCAACATACCAATTCATTTCTCTCAGTCAGATTCCCCTGCACCTGCACAACACCACTGGAACTAACAATTAATTTCTCCAAGCACATCGTGTCCACATGCCTCTGAATGCACGATTACCCTCGGAGTATCAAAGAGGGATTGTAGCTTAGGAACAGTAAACTTTGATTGCTACAAGCATGTTCTTCATTAGGGATCTATTAGAATCTGTTTAGCATATTTTTAGCAATCATTTGAAACTTAGCAAACTGGCAGCTCCTGTAGTAATGAAAAGATTTATCTTGAATTTCAACTGTGTGTGTGTGTGCAGCACATATTTTGAACACCGGCACTTTTGTATGATATTGCTTGGATGTAATTAATGAATAATATTGTTATAATAATAAATAATTATCATTAAATAGCCCCTGTCCCCCGTGTGTTTCCTCTATTCCGGTGAAATGCAGTAGTTAAACTAACATCGCTTTTTTACTGTATTGCTCATTCCTTGCTCCTCTTTACTATTGCAAACACCTGTATCCTTGCCTGCCCTCGAGTGAAGAGCAATCTCTTTGTATTGTGTTTCCAATTTGTGTATTTATTATGTGACAAATACACCCTAAAGTTCCTTAACCATAGCACTCAATTTACTGCGAAAGGTTCTCAGGCCTCGAAGTGCGAGTAAATGCAAGCACAGCGTAAATGAGTCATTGCGAGGAGAAAGGCTTGTGATAAACACTACGTCTGCTTTGGGCCGGCCTGAAATGAAATTCATTAGGTCTGCCATCGTTTACATTTCCGCCCGCTGCCTCAAATTATATTTAGTGACAGCTGCTTTGATAAGCCACACTGTATGTTTCTGAGACTATTGAATTTCCATCGGGATTTCTTCCTTAATGTGTTTCATTTTCGTCTCTATAGCCTTTTCTTTTTCTCGTCCTCCGTCCCCTTTTGTAATGGTGTGAAGCCGGTCCTGAGGAGGAACATTACATGGTTCCACTTCACCGGTGCAGATGAATGGGGTGGGTGGAGACGTTTCCTTACAAGAAGTAAAAATTGGCAAATGATGAATTATCTTTTCTTCTGATCATCATTATCATAAGTCTGTAATTACTGATGACATTTTACAAATGACCAGGCCCTCTAATCTCTCTCTTCAGCCGGCGCTACCTGTATGACCCATGAGTTTCACAACAGAACGCGTTTATTTTCTCTTTTCCTTGTTATTTTTGACTCTCTGTCTGTTTAGAGAGCTCACCACATGATACAGGGACCAACTTGGCATACAGGACACTTTCCATGAAGGTACAAAATAGGGCCGTTCTCTTTTTCTTCTTAAACAAATGGTCAGTGAAACGAGGTGCTTAACCTTTAGAAAATGTTTATCGTGCGCCCCAAGAGGTCAAAATAAATATTAAATGAGCTGCTTTCTCTTTCTATTCATTTTAAATGAGCTTTTCAGGTTTTACAACCACATTCTCGGTTTAAATGCTCCCATTTGTGTTTTGTTTTTCTAGCAATAAACATTGAATATAAATCAAAGTTTGAATTGTTTTTGGTAATGAAAATGGGTTCATGAAAAAAAAAAAACGTTTTGAATAGCAAATCAACAGATAATGTCAAAAACATGCCTTTTTTAATATTTCAATACTTTTTATAATATTTTAAGTAAAGAAGATAAGGGGTGTTATGCCAAAATCACAGTTTTAACGGCAGATACAGATGTTTAATGTTTAAAACTATTCTAGTCATGCTAGATTTATATATTTTTAAACTAACATATCTCCTAGTTCTCACAAAAAAAAGTACTAAAAAGTTTTGAGATGTCAAAATGCACCTTATTTTTGGAAAGTACCACAGATTCCTGTAACTCCGCTGGTTTTTATGCCACAAAATTGTGGGTTACCAACGAGAGATGCCATGAAAGGTTGCAATCTACCTCAAAAGATTAGAAGCACAACACACTAATGTTTATTTGTGTGTGTCTTTATCTTGCCAATCAAATACATGTTTCTAGACCATTTTCAAGATGGCATTATCTACAACATGAGCTGTTTTCCAATAGCACACAGTCCTTCCATCTAATTTAACTGGGCTATGCTTTCTATGCCCAGTTGTTCCTAGCAGAATGGAAGCTTGGCAGGATTATTGGTTGGTTGCCCTTTCAGGAAGTCGGCCTCACTGGCAGAAAGATGACCAAGGTTATTTTCCTTTGGTGATAATAAGTAATGGCTTATATAGATCAGTGAGCTCTAATCACAAATTCCTCCCCGCATCTCATTACTTTAACATTCTTTTAGCTGTATCAGCGGCAGCGGCTCTTAGGCGATAATTTCCTCATCGGTCAGTGCTGAGTGGATCAGAGCTCTGGGCGAGACGCAAACGAATGACAATCCGCTGGCCAGAAAAGAGAACAGGCTGTACAAGACTTCAGAAGAGGAAACTATTTTATAAGAAAGACTAAAATTAGAAAAAAAAAGGAGCTGATTCTCTTTGTCCTATTTTCTAAGAGAAGCTAATTAGAGTGTTAAACTTTATTTATTTTTTTAAAGGAAGATCCCTCATTAAATTCTCTCTATATTTCTGTGCTTTTTAACAAACACTTTGCAATTTGCTTGCAATATTTTGCACTGATTGTCTTTCCCTTTTTTTCTGGTCATGTAGATAAAGGCGAATGCTGCTGTGAAGTTTGATTTGAGGATAATACACTCTTCCTAGGGCTGTGCGATTAATCATAATTGTTTTTCGATTTTGATTTTGGCTTCCGACGATTATGAAAACAAGATAATGGAGGTAAAACGATTATTACCACATTCAATCAAGCGCAGCTTCCTTTGAGTGAGTGTTGTGAAATGCACTCTACTGTTGCTAAACTGCGGGACGTGTTTGATATTAAACCGAGTTATTAATAATAATAATTCATTAAAACAATGTTTCATGTGTGGCTTTCTGTGTGTGCGCTCTGAGCCGAATGTGGATATGCAAATGGACGCGTGTGTAACAGTCGATGGCGTCAAATCCGCATTCCCCCAGAGTAAACATGGCGACAGAAGTGGACAACTGGGTTATGCCCGTTATGCCTAGCAGGACGCTCACGCTGTTGTTGTTTTGTTCAAACATTATGGACCATGGCAAGCAGACATTGAGACAAAAAGAGGCCTAAAACGAAGATCAACATCTTTCGAGAGCTCCACGTCCACGACTAACTTCCACTCGACAGAGACGCGATGTTTTAGTTCAACATGATGAAATGTTAGAACATGATCTGTATGTTATTCTAATGTTGATCTAGCTTACTTAGTCTCATACAGCCAACAAACAACCCAACTAACAACATTCAACACACTCAAATGCGTTTAGTGTGATAGTGTAACTGTTAGCGCGAGTGAAACAGTGCTGCGTTACCTCAAGTTTAACTCCTCTAATAAACTGAGCTGTGTGAGTATTAATTCAGCACTTGCGTGTAGTTGGGTAGAATGAAATGTCCTTATTCCTTTATATCCGCGGGACTTATGTTGCGTGTGGCGCTGGTGTACGTCTAGCAATCGCTCCTGCTTCACCCACAGTAATGTTAAAAACATGAGTGTATTCACTCATCCATAAAAGATCCATCAGCTCGACGACAAGATCCATAATTCAGCTTAATGCTTTGCGTCATCAATATACGCCTTTGTTATTGTAAGAGGTTAGCGACCCCTGGTGGAGAAAAATCCTGCATATTGTACCTTTAAGACAGTGTTATTTTACATATTACATTTTTACTTATCTGAATACCACAGTTAGTACATCTTCATGAAAAACTTAAACACTGTTTATTTAATTAGTATTTTCGTTCTGTTGTATTCGTTCATTTTGCTTGTAATTAGTGTCTTTGTTCTTGTTGTATTGCTGACTATTTACTTGTATTATGTAATTATTTTGAGGCTTTTTTTACATTAGTATTAGTTTTTGATGAAGGATTGATAAGTGTGAAATTTCAGTGATATTTAAAATTACTCATATCGTGAAATAAGACTTTGATCATATCGCACGACAATAATCATGTTAAACAGTCATGATTATGACTGTTCCCCTGCACACATACATCTCCGTTTGCAGAATGTTTCGGTTTATGGGTTGAATGGTCTGCTTACACAGAAAATATTGAGATTTATTTTATTGCCGTTCTTAGCAAGTTTTTGTTAACGTCTATGTTTGTTTGTCATCGAACGTGCGTGTGTGTTTGTGTTTCCCGTCCATTTGTGTCCTAGAAGCGTGCTAATGCTGCGCAGACAGGAAGTGGAAAAACTTCCCCCACATCTCGCAGACGAATTCTGTAACACAGTGCCACATTTTATGAGCACGGACGGGAGGGAAGAGAAAAAAAGTGTGTGAGTACCTGCTGTAGTGTACGGTCTGAGAGCATGACCTCACCGTCTGAGGGGGCGGAATACACTGAGCCGTTTCAACAGTCTTCCAGGACGCCCCTGTTTATTTTTGTCTGTGGAATGATGGGAAATTTGACTGCTGCAGAAACAAACTGACACCCTTGTGCACCAGCCGGCCTGTGTGCGTTTGTGTGCGTTTGTGTATTCGTCCTGGTTTGGCTGCTGTGGGCAGGAGGAGGTGGAATGGAAATGATGGCGAGGTTGTGAGCAAAGTGTGCTGTTCCGTGGCACATAATGGTCAGATTGTGTTTAAAGTTGAAGCAAGACATAATCGGCGGTAATTCACTCATGTGTCTGTCTGCCATGATTACATCCTTCTCCACCATCCTAAATCAAGTCCTTTCAGTTACGGCCAGCTGCTCTCATAACATGTTTGCTCAGCGTTGGTTCCATACGCCATGTGAATTTCCACGCCGTTTTTAGTGAGCGATTAATTTATCGACTTTGAGTCTGAATGGCACTTATGTCAAGTACACCGCA
Source organism: Chrosomus eos (assembly GCA_036326025.1). NCBI lineage: Eukaryota > Metazoa > Chordata > Actinopteri > Cypriniformes > Leuciscidae > Chrosomus > Chrosomus eos. The sequence continues at coordinate 3,247,363 of CM070827.1, forward strand.
CCTTCTGTTATATTTGGCCGTACACCTCGCTTAGCCTATATTCGCACAGAGCCGGTAATGTTTACTCCATGAAGAAAAGACTTGCATTGTTATCGAAGCCTGATGTTATCTTTCTAATGAAAGCCCAAATCCAAACGTGGTTCTCCTTATGTTGCTTTATGTGGTAGCAGGTTGGACTGTGTTCACTGTGGAAACGTTCCAGCCACAGCTGCACCGAATCACCTTGTTAAATAGTGCCGGAAACCTGCGTCCTTACCACCCACGTCTGCTTTCATTCACCAAAACCTTTATAATGATAATAAATGTCAGCGATAATAAAACTTTGCCGACCCCACCCCCCTCGCGACGTTATTTACATTTGAACCCGAGCGAAATTTCAAATGAGAGGGTGTAACGCTATCTGGGTTGGGAGATGCCATGCAAAACACAAGCACGCCCAATATATCGTTGACAAGCGTAATTTGTTCACTGACAGGATGGTGGTTAGAGTTATTTTTATGCTTTATTTGTGTAATGCGCTGTTTTTTAGTATGAATCATTCGTTAAATTCTGAAGTCCCATGACGGATATGTTTCCGATGCTTTTTTTTTTCATTTGTTGTAAAATGTCTTGTTGATGTATAACATGTTAAAAAGGTTGAGGGGGGGTGCAGGGATGAAATGGTTAAATCTGTGTTCAAACATCTGGTTTTGGGTGGGGTGTTCGTGATCTGTGTCTCATTTGTCTTGATTCCACTTGTTTCCCATGGTGGAAACCCCTCGCACACGTTTCATCCTCTTCCACCCTGAATAATACAGCGCTAACTGGTGTTTCTAACACAACTGCAACTCTCTCTTATTGCTCTTCAGGGAAACACAGATAAGACAATCAACAATATCCTCTCCTGTTCAGATCTCAGCTGATATTGTACACATTTGGTCATTACTCAACCCTGAACCACGTACATCTGTTAAAACTTGGACATTTTGATCAAAATATGTGTTTTTTTTTTGTAACATTGTTTTTAGCATTTTTGGGCAATTTTTTTTTAATTGCACAATATGTGTCTTAAAGTGATAGCACGTCTTGTTTTCACAAATTTGTTATTCAGATGCACTGTTTAAGTAAACCATCAATGTTATTTTAGTATCATTTATATAATATAGTTTTTATTGATATTTTTAACTTTTTTCATTTTAGTTTAGCTTTTTTTTCAAATTCTGTTTTAGTTTTTGTTCTATTTAAATTTCCATTTAGCTTATATTTTCATTTCAGTTTTAGTTTTATATTTCAATTCAAACTTAAATTTCTAAAGTTTTTTACATTTACTTTTTCAACTAATATTTATATATTTTTTTCATCTTTATTTCAATGAACAAAAAAACCGCACTGCCTTAATAAAGACATTATAAAACCTGTCCTCCTCCATCATGTTTTGCATTTAAACCTTAAACTTAGTCAAAATGAGAGCAGATCTAAATTTGTATCGTCAATATGTCACTAAAGATCATAATCTGCATTTAACGATGAAGCGATTGTATATGTGGCGTCATTCAGAAAGCCAGGTTTGCGTACAGAAAGAGCCAGGCGGCCCTAATAATGCAGGAGGGGCCTGAAACCAGAATCCGAGCGGAGCTATTTATGACCTACAGAAGAAGATGAGAGAGATGAAAAAAACGGTACTGCATAATTTCAATGTTTATATGAATTATGCTTTTGATTTACTGACCAAAGCCTGCTTGTTTGAACACAGAGGTCTAATTCCAGGGCCAGGCGGACTGCAACGAGACATCTGTTTTAACTATGCACGACAAAAGTCATTGACCTGACAGAGGATTTAGCAGACTTTTTTTCTCTCCCTCCTCCTCTTTCATGTCCTTCGCTCCTGTCTAGGGTGTGAGACGACATCAGTAGCGTTGAGGGAAACCGGCGTTGCGTGTAGATGAGACGTTGTGCTCTGTACCCTATACTGCAAATGAACATCTGGCCGGCATATTGGTTCCATGTGTGAAAATGAGATCCGTCCGAGTAATGACCAGTCTCAATCAGGAATCAGGGCTGGGGGATGAACGCACGCTGATCCTGATTTGCTCGACAGTTCAAATTGGCAGCACCTTACATAATTAAGGAGCAATTGGCCAAGATTAGGCGGGCTTCGGACCCTGACCGATCATTAATTTCGAGCCCCGTCTCAGGGTCTGGGCCCCTGCTTTTTACTACCCCGCCGCCCTCCTCTGGAGTTTGCTAAAGCACGATCAGCTGGTAGCTATTTGTCAGAAACCCCCTCATAACGACCTTAATTGTTTTAGACAAACAAGCAAGCTTGTGGCCTAGGCTTTTTATACAGGAAGACATGGTTCTTTGATCCGTGCTATATTCTTTAGCGAAGCCTCGAAGCTATTTACCAAAGAGATTTATCCACAGACAGACAGATAGACAGACTTTCAGACTCCAAAACAGCCACTTTTTTGACTCTTGTGCCGATTGAGAGATGAAAGAAAGAAACCCCAGTGCTTAAAGGGATGGTTCACCCAAAAAAAAAAAAAAAAACTGTATGGACCTATTTTGTAAAAAATACATTATAAAGGGAATTCTTAGAAACAAAAAGTTTATTGGATCCTTTTATGAGCACTTTTTTAATTTTTTAATTAAAACCAACAATGTCAGCAACTGTGCTGATATTATCATGAAGAAAAACTCAAGAATGAAAGAAAGACTTGAAAGTAGTTTGGAATCATATTATAATATTATGTCTAAAAATAATAAAATTTGCTGTGAAACAGTTTATATATATATATAACCATTCTGTCATCATTTCCAAACCTGTATGATTTCCTTTCATTAACTGTAAAAGTAAAACTTTGGACCCCATTGACTTTGATAGTATGGAAAAAAATACTTTTGTTTGTGTTTGGCAAAGAATCTCAGGTTACACTTTATTTTAAGGTGTTACTTTGTACGTAGTTACATTGTGTTTACTCCAATAAGTAGTGAGTAATATTAATAAACGTAAAAATAAAGTAAGTTACTTGTGCATCATTTACTGTAATTACTATAGTAAGCACATGTAGTAACATGTAACATCACCTTAAATTAAAGTGATACTGTCAGTAATTGACAGAATTTTTTTTTGTTTGAACTTTCCCAAACAATTGAGCTCCGCACAATAATTTCATCTGAGCTAAAGAAGCACTGTAGAAATGTTTCTGTATGGTCGTGTCATCCGTCATATTACTCAGCACAGGTGGCATTTGAGGCGAGTGTGGCATAATGTTAGCATATGAGCGCTGACGGTGGCTGTTATGCTTCATTAAGGGCCATAAATGCTGCCTTTGTAAGGGGGGGAACAGTTTGCTTGCACACTATTTGGCAGCGGTATTGTAAAGTAATCTTGAGTGAATCCGCTGACAGCTTTTCCAGGTATCCTGGAATGACAGCACACCCAAATTGTTTAGAGAGAACACTAGCTGATTTGGCACGACCATTCTCAGCGTGGTACGAATAAACAAAGCGCAAACAGTCCCATTGTTTACAGGCGTCGCTCCGCAACGGCTCCCGTCCATCAAGGGTTTGGTGTGAGTGATGGAACGGGTCCGAGAGAGGAGGAGACGTGATCAGGAGAATGTGCTGCAGTCCTAAAATGAAAGGGGCAAGTCCATATGTGTGATTCTCCAGCCGTAAACAGCTCGCAGCCAGTGTCAATTACAACATCAGACGTGACGGCAGCGATAATCACAGCAAGATGGAGCGTTCGCACTCATACTTGTCAGCACATCTGCGCGCTGAATCACAGATCGGTGTGCATGTTTTCTGGCTCGCTCCCACGCTGCGCAGTGGAGGCTTCTGGGATCTGCAGGAAAAACGCGGCAGCGGGCATCAAACAAACAAGCCGGCGTGAAGCGTGTTCGTCTGCGTACGCCGGGGGCCTGACTTTCCTCACATTCGTTGCAGATCGCTGCCTGCTCTTCTCTCTTTTCTTTTTCATTTCCCTCTGTAATCGTTTAATGGCTCGCAGCCTCGAGGACGCAGTGCCACACCTACACTTTTTTCAGGTATCGGCACGCTCTTCCTGTGCATTTCTCAACATCTCTCAGTAACAACATCTTCTCTTTTCTCTCCCGCTATCACTCCGCAGCTTTGTTTAGAAAGGGGCCGTGGAGACAGGAGAAAGGGGGAAGAAAACGAGGAGACGGGAAGCACTCTGTTTTTGTTATTAAAAGATGTTTTCAGTGTGGAATGTGTGCATTAGCTGTAGATTGTTTCCTATTAGTAGCTTATCTCCAAGGCTTTTGGCTAAGGGCCTGGCCAGAGCTTTTTTTCCAAAGAGAGAGTGAGTGTCAGGCTTGATGAGAAAGAGCCCATGCAGGGCCTGGGGAATTAACCACCGCTGCCATAGAAACCCTGAAATCCATGACACTGGCAGTCCGGTGTGTGACGTGGCAAACACCCTTGGCTGACCAAGCAGAACTTGTGCCCTCACCTCAGGAAGACTGAAAGCAGGAGAGAGAGAGAGAGAGAGAGAGAGAGGGGGGGGGAGAGAGGAGAGAGAGGGGGGGAGGGAGAGAAGAGAGAGAGAGAGAGAGAGAGAGAGGAGAGAGAGAAGAGAGAGAGAGAGAGAGAGAGAGAGAGAGAGGGGAGGGAGTAGAGAGAGAGAGGAGAGAGAGAGAGAGAGAGAGAGAGAGAGAGAGAGAGAGAGAGAGAGGAGAGGGGGAGAGGGGGGGAGAGAGAGAGAGAGAGAGAGAGAGAGAGAGAGAGAGAGAGAGAGAGAGAGAGAGAGAGAGAGAGAGAGAGAGAGAGAGAGAGAGAGGAGAGAGGGAGTAGGAGAGAGAGGAGAAGGAGAAGAGAGAGAGAGAGAGAGAGAGGAGGGGAGGGGGGGTAGAGAAGAGAGAAGAGAGAAGGAAAGAAGAGAGAGAGAAAGAGTTGTCAGCATGCTTTCGTTGCACAGATTGTTTGAAAACATGAGTGAAGAGAAGATTGTAGTTTAATAGAGTAGTTCACGTTACTTTGTAGGCCGAAACGCGAGTTAGCATTTTAGCACTTCCGGTTCCATAGTCCCAAAGTTTTTTTAATGGGGTTTTGGTTAAATGTCTGAAATAAGGTCAAGCACAAGCTCGTTTTATTCTACGGTTGAGTTGGCATCACGCTGGTTCCCTTGACAAAAATACAATAGGATTTTTCCACATGCTTTTGGATTATCGCTAAAAACAAGCTCTGTGATCGACAAAAGTTTATGATACTTTTATAATTATACTAGATAATTATCACAGATTAATTTTGAAGCCTAAATGCAATCGCCAGAAGTGAAACGCTAAAGGTAGGCTAAAAACGAACTACACCACGGTCCCACAAATTCAACGTCACCATCACTAAGCTTCCGACAACTCTTTCAGTTTTTTTATCCAAAAACATTTTCTCAGAACGTTTGAGTTAGAAGAGTTTGTAAGAGCACAATTATAACCATAAAAGCTGTAAAAGTGGAGTGAGTTTACCGTTTCAGCGTGATGACGTTTAATCTCCTCAAAGTCCCTTTGTTAGTCCAATTTAGCCACTTTTTAGCAACCGCCTTTTTCACGACACGTGTAAGCAGTACTTGTAGATTTTTATTTTGTACTCATATATTTTAATTGCTCAACTCGAAATATTTGAGTAAGCTAAATAATTATAAATCCCCGCCCAGTTTCACAACTTGTCCTAACCAGACGGGATACAGTGCGACAAATAATTAGTCTGTCCACACTAGATGCGATGCGACTGCGAGATGCGTCAAAATCAATCAAAACCCACAGCCAATCAGAACAGCGTGTGGGCGGAGTCTCACGACACCAGAGAATAATCCTGACGGCATTCGCAAGAAAATGGATAAGTAGCTACATAATCAAATTCACAAATATTACACCATTTAAACATTATTCAAATACATAGGCTACTGAGTTACTAAAACAATATTTATCAAATAATACACTTGTTTGTTCACAATGAAAGTTTCCATTTGTTTCATTTCAAGATCTGAGATGAATTATCTTTTCTCTTAACCCCTTAACGCCTAAATGTATTTACAATTATATAAAAAAAATTATTATGTGTGTTTCTGTCTCCAAGCTGATGCTAAATTAAGTTAAGATTGTTAATTTGTCTATAGCATATAGAATATATATATAAATTTAGGTATGATTCAAATTAGCGACAGCAGGCATTTATGGTCATTTTTTTTACATAATGGAAAAATTAAAAAAAAAAAACATTTTCCTATCTCAGGTATGTAGATTTTTGCTCTACTTCTGTGACACTTGTTCATAAAGCCTAAATTCAATCTGTTCATCATATAAAGTGAGTCTCAGAAAATTTGGACTAAACCACTCAATTCATATGGATTGGTTTAACGATCTCTTTATGAACTTTTTGAAGCAGTGGTATTTGCGTATCTATTTATGGAGGGACAAAAATATCAAAAATATCTTAATTTGAGTTCCGAAGATGAACGAAAGTGCAGGTACTATATGAGGGTGCGTAATTAATACCAGTGAACTATCCCTTTAACATTCCCACACTTTCAGCAGGCGGACCGCTGTCCCGTCCAACAGAAGTTCTCCGAGAGCTTGTAAAAACCATTCCTGAACAAATGTGCGCACAATTCTCAGCATTCCTTCGCAGCTGCACCGCTCGGGTTTGGAAAGTACTCGAAAACATGGTGTTCATATTCACTTTTATGGAGGCCTAATTAGGGATTGTGTGTTTTCACAAACAGGTTGTTCATGGCTACAGATGTTAAGCTTCCTCAGTGTTTGCTGAGCTGGACTACCGCACACTATTTGCTCAGGAGAACTTCCTGCTCATTGCTGTTTCAGCATGCTTTCTTTTTGTGTGTGTGCATGAAGCTAGAGATTTTATTTTTATGATGCATCATAGATAATTCATGAAATGAGTGTGGGTTTGTGTTGGGCGAGATGTTAAATGTGTGTTACGGAGATGGGCTCGCTAGTTAATGGGACCCTTGGCAAATCCGGCAGGAAAAAATAAGTCCGGTTCTGCTCGGCCCCTCATTGGCTTTTTATTTTTAACTTCATTGTTGTAGAAAGGAGGATCAGTGCTGACAGCCCTCCTGCCAGCTGCACTTTTATCTCTCCAGATGACAAATACCTTCTGCATTAACAAAAAGTCTGTGTTTGCTGTGCATTCATTCAATAGACCTTCCTTTCTTTTAAAAAACATAAACATTTCGAGATTTCAGTTTGAGATTTCTCTCCACAAGAGGGAGAAAGATCTCCTGGAACATTGCAAATCCTGAAATGAAATTTGGCTTAATCCTCGTCTCTCAATGCTAACTCCCCACAGATGTCCCTCTGCCGTCTCACAAACGTTCTGGTTCAGCCCAGCTTGGGTCAAAGTGACTAGCCATTGATTATCAGATGTGTCTGTGCCCTCCTCAGACAACAGCGCTGGGACCGTCCCGTGCATGCTATTTCTGGGCACTCGAGTAGACCAGATTTCCTCCCAAACGGCTTGTGTTTAAAAAGCAAAGGTTATTTATTGTTTGCGAAACAGAGAAAGGTGTACATCATACTTTTTGATAGGAAAGGTATGATGTGATATATTATTCATGCGTGCCTGGCGGATAAAACCGATAAAACAGTCAGTGCGTCTGCTAATACACTATTATAAAACTGAATTTAGGCACTACAGCAAAACATCAATTATGAATGGGCTTTCTAAGGGTATGCCACTGAACTTTGTTTGTTCACTATTTACGGCTTTGTTTATTTATTTTATTGTATATTTTTATTTCTTCTGGATTCAGCAGACCTGGGGCTGGATTCTCAAATCATTATTAGGAATGATATTTTTCTTAGCTGCTATTTTCCTCTTATTTTCTAAATTAACAATAAAGTTAAAAAACAAATTTTTTTTAAGAATGTTTCTTTCTTTTTTTTCAAATTTGAATAAAAAACATTCTTTTTTTGTGATCAACTCTTTATTGTCTTTTAGAAATAAAAATAAAACAAACATCCACTCGACAAAAAGACAGGGACAGGAAGCAACAGATATATAAAAAAAGTAAAAATATGACAGAAAAAAATATATATAAAATAAAATAATAATAATAAATAATAAAATAATAATAAATAAAAAGAGAGATCTTTATATAGTCATTCATTTATATAATCCAATATTTTGGAAGAAAAACATTGCCATGCATCAATGGTTCTAGGTTAAGAACAATTCTTAAGAATATCTTAGAATATACAGTATTGTGAAACATTATAACTTTAAACAACTGTTTTCTATTTTAATATATTTTAAAATGTAATTTATTCCTGTTATGGTCACATGATCCTTCAGAAATCATTCTAATATGCTGATTTTCTGCATTTCTGATTACTATCAATGTTGAAATCTGTTAATATTTTTGTGGAAAAAATGATACTTTTTTTCAGGATTCTTTGATAATTAGTAACGTATTCTACTAGGAATAGAAAACATATTTTGTTGGAATTTACTGCTTTAAATGCCACTAGGCAATATTTTTATTCAAAAAGTTTCATCTGGATTAATCATGAAAATCAAATATTTGAATGAAAATTTTTTTGTTGATGTGAGTTGTTTGTCAGTTTTTTGATTTTCAGAACTACTGTATTTTACCACTATTTGTTTATTTTAAAATACATCGATCTTGCCATTAAAATAGCCATAGATGTTGTTATGGCAATTAAAAACAAACAAACAAACAAAGCACTAGGGATGAGCGCAGGTACTCCACCACGACTGATAATCTTATCTTTGAAAATCTCAAATTCTGAAATCAATCTCAATTTCTTATCTTTTTCCATGAGGAGATTTCCGTGAATCTGACTTTTTTTCCCCTTAGACTTTTGTAGGTGTTGCACCTGGTAGATCTCAATAAATACATCATCTGGTCCCAGAACAAATCTTTTCTCCACTGACGCCTGTTCAAAAGCAGCCGTATATTTTGATGAAATAAATATGAATATGCCTCTGGAGTAATGTGAGAGCCTATTGCAGACTGCCAATGAGTTGAATGGGAATTCTAGTTATTATAAAGCTTCTACGTCGCTCTTTTCTGACACCTGTCATCATCACTAATGTTGTTATCTCTCTCTCCTCAAGTCCTCACACAGTCTCAGCTCTGTGCTCTTCAGTATCTGTGATTGGGTCAGTGAATCTGGGTTCTGCTGTGGGGTTTGTCTTCAGTATCTGTGATTGGGTCAGTGAATATGGGTTCTGCTGTGCTTTGTCTTCAGTACCTGTGATTGGGTCAGTGAATCTGGGTTCTGCTGTGGGGTTTTCTTCAGTATCTGTGATTGGGTCAGTGAATCTGGGTTCTGCTGTGGGGTTTGTCTTCAGTATCTGTGATTGGGTCAGTGAATCTGGGTTCTGCTGTGGGGTTTGTCTTCAGTATCTGTGATTGGGTCAGTGAATATGGGTTCTGCTGTGCTTTGTCTTCAGTACCTGTGATTGGGTCAGTGAATCTGGGTTCTGCTGTGGGGTTTGTCTTCAGTATCTGTGATTGGGTCAGTGAATCTGGGTTCTGCTGTGGGGTTTGTCTTCAGTATCTGTGATTGGGTCAGCGAATCTGGGTTCTGCTGTGGGGACTTTCTTCAGTATCTGTGATTGGGTCAGTGAATCTGGGTTCTGCTGTGGGGTTTGTCTTCAGTATCTGTGATTGGGTCAGTGAATCTGGGTTCTGCTGTGGGGTCTTTCTTCAGTATCTGTGATTGGGTCAGTGAATCTGGGTTCTGCTGTGGGGTTTGTCTTCAGTATCTGTGGTTGGGTCAGTGAATCTGGGTTCTGCTGTGCTTTGTCTTCAGTATCTGTGATTGGGTCAGTGAATCTGGGTTCTGCTGTGGGGGTTGTCTTCAGTATCTGTGATTGGGTCAGTGAATATGGGTTCTGCTGTGGGGTTTGTCTTCAGTATCTGTGGTTGGGTCAGTGAATCTGGGTTCTGCTGTGCTTTGTCTTCAGTATCTGTGATTGGGTCAGTGAATCTGGGTTCTGCTGTGCTTTGTCTTCAGTACCTGTGATTGGGTCAGTGAATCTGGGTTCTGCTGTGGGGTTTGTCTTCAGTATCTGTGATTGGGTCAGTGAATCTGGGTTCTGCTGTGGGGTTTGTCTTCAGTATCTGTGATTGGGTCAGTGAATATGGGTTCTGCTGTGCTTTGTCTTCAGTACCTGTGATTGGGTCAGTGAATCTGGGTTCTGCTGTGGGGTTTGTCTTCAGTATCTGTGATTGGGTCAGTGAATCTGGGTTCTGCTGTGGGGTTTGTCTTCAGTATCTGTGATTGGGTCAGTGAATCTGGGTTCTGCTGTGGGGACTTTCTTCAGTATCTGTGATTGGGTCAGTGAATCTGGGTTCTGCTGTGGGGTTTGTCTTCAGTATCTGTGATTGGGTCAGTGAATCTGGGTTCTGCTGTGGGGTCTTTCTTCAGTATCTGTGATTGGGTCAGTGAATCTGGGTTCTGCTGTGGGGTTTTGTCTTCAGTATCTGTGGTTGGGTCAGTGAATCTGGGTTCTGCTGTGCTTTGTCTTCAGTATCTGTGATTGGGTCAGTGAATCTGGGTTCTGCTGTGGGGTTGTCTTCAGTATCTGTGATTGGGTCAGTGAATATGGGTTCTGCTGTGCTTTGTCTTCAGTATCTGTGATTGGGTCAGTGAATATGGGTTCTGCTGTGGGGTTTGTCTTCAGTATCTGTGATTGGGTCAGTGAATATGGGTTCTGCTGTGCTTTGTCTTCAGTATCTGTGATTGGGTCAGTGAATCTGGGTTCTGCTGTGCTTTGTCTTCAGTATCTGTGATTGGGTCAGTGAATATGGGTTCTGCTGTGGGGTTTGTCTTCAGTATCTGTGGTTGGGTCAGTGAATCTGGGTTCTGCTGTGGGGTTTGTCTTCAGTATCTGTGATTGGGTCAGTGAATCTGGGTTCTGCTGTGGGGTTTGTCTTCAGTATCTGTGATTGGGTCAGTGAAATCTGGGTTCTGCTGTGGGTTTGTCTTCAGTATCTGTGATTGGGTCAGTGAATCTGGGTTCTGCTGTGGGGTTTGTCTTCAGTATCTGTGATTGGGTCAGTGACGAATCTGGGTTCCTGCTGTGGGGTTTTGTCTTCAGTATCTGTGATTGGGTCAGTGAATCTGGGTTCTGCTGTGGGGTCTTTCTTCAGTATCTCTGTGATTGGGTCAGTGAATCTGGGTTTCTGCTGTGGGGTTTGTCTTCAGTATCTGTGATTGGGTCAGTGAATCTGGGTTTGCTGTGGGGTTCTTTCTTCAGTATCTGTGATTGGGTCAGTGAATCTGGGTGTTTTCCATCTGTTGGGGTTTGTACTGCAGTATCTGTGGTGGTCTGAGTGGTGTCAGTGAATCTGGGTTCTGCTGTCTGTTGTTCTTCAGTATCTGTGATTGGGTCAGTGAATCTGGGTTCTGCTGTGGGGTTTGTCTTCAGTATCTGTGATTGGGTCAGTGAATATGGGTTCTGCTGTGCTTTTCTTCAGTATCTGTGATTGGGTCAGTGAATATGGGTTCTGCTGTGGGGTTTGTCTTCAGTATCTGTGATTGGGTCAGTGAATATGGGTTCTGCTGTGCTTTGTCTTCAGTATCTGTGATTGGGTCAGTGAATCTGGGTTCTGCTGTGCTTTGTCTTCAGTATCTGTGATTGGGTCAGTGAATTGGGTTCTGCTGTGGGGTTTGTCTTCAGTATCTGTGGTTGGGTCAGTGAATCTGGGTTCTGCTGTGGGGTTTGTCTTCAGTATCTGTGATTGGGTCAGTGAATCTGGGTTCTGCTGTGCTTTGTCTTCAGTACCTGTGATTGGGTCAGTGAATCTGGGTTCTGCTGTGGGGTTTGTCTTCAGTATCTGTGATTGGGTCAGTGAATATGGGTTCTGCTGTGCTTTGTCTTCAGTATCTGTGATTGGTCAGTGAATCTGGGTTCTGCTGTGGGGTTTGTCTTCAGTATCTGTGATTGGGTCAGTGAATCTGGGTAACTTCTGCAGTGGGTTTGTCTTCAGTATCTGTGATTTGGTCAGTGAATCTGGGTTCTGCTGTGGGGTTTGTCTTCAGTATCTGTGATTGGGTCAGTGAATCTGGGTTCTGCTGTGCTTTGTCTTCAGTATCTGTGACTGGGTCAGTGAATCTGGGTTCTGCTGTGGGGTTTGTCTTCAGTATCTGTGATTGGGTCAGTGAATCTGGGTTCTGCTGTGGGGTTTGTCTTCAGTATCTGTGATTGGGTCAGTGAATCTGGGTTCTGCTGTGCTTTGTCTTCAGTATCTGTGACTGGGTCAGTGAATCTGGGTTCTGCTGTGGGGTTTGTCTTCAGTATCTGTGATTGGGTCAGTGAATCTGGGTTCTGCTGTGGGGTTTGTCTTCAGTATCTGTGATTGGGTCAGTGAATCTGGGTTCTGCTGTGGGGTTTGTCTTCAGTATCTGTGATTGGGTCAGTGAATCTGGGTTCTGCTGTGCTTTGTCTTCAGTATCTGTGACTGGGTCAGTGAATCTGGGTTCTGCTGTGGGGTTTGTCTTCAGTATCTGTGATTGGGTCAGTGAATCTGGGTTCTGCTGTGGGGTTTGTCTTCAGTATCTGTGATTGGGTCAGTGAATCTGGGTTCTGCTGTGGGGTTTGTCTTCAGTATCTGTGATTGGGTCAGTGAATCTGGGTTCTGCTGTGCTTTGTCTTCAGTATCTTTGACTGGGTCAGTGAATCTGGGTTCTGCTGTGGGGTTTGTCTTCAGTATCTGTGATTGGGTCAGTGAATCTGGGTTCTGCTGTGCTTTGTCTTCAGTATCTGTGATTGGGTCAGTGAATCTGGGTTCTGCTGTGGGGTCTTTCTTCAGTATCTGTGATTGGGTCAGTGAATCTGGATTCTGCTGTGCTTTGTCTTCAGTATCTGTGATTGGGTCAGTGAATCTGGGTTCTGCTGTGGGGTTTGTCTTCAGTATCTGTGATTGGGTCAGTGAATCTGGGTTCTGCTGTGGGCTTTGTCTTCAGTATCTGTGATTGGGTCAGTGAATATGGGTTCTGCTGTGGGGTTTGTCTTCAGTATCTGTGATTGGGTCAGTGAATCTGGGTTCTGCTGTGGGGTTTGTCTTCAGTACCTGTGATTGGGTCAGTGAATCTGGGTTCTGCTGTGCTTTGTCTTCAGTATCTGTGATTGGGTCAGTGAATCTGGGTTCTGCTGTGGGGTTTGTCTTCAGTATCTGTGATTGGGTCAGTGAATCTGGGTTCTGCTGTGCTTTGTCTTCAGTATCTGTGACTGGGTCAGTGAATCTGGGTTCTGCTGTGGGGTTTGTCTTCAGTATCTGTGATTGGGTCAGTGAATCTGGGTTCTGCTGTGGGGTTTGCCTTCAGTATCTGTGATTGGGTCAGTGAATCTGGGTTCTGCTGTGAGGTTTGTCTTCAGTATCTGTGATTGGGTCAGTGAATCTGGGTTCTGCTGTGGGGTTTGTCTTCAGTATCTGTGATTGGGTCAGTGAATCTGGGTTCTGCTGTGGGGTTTGTCTTCAGTATCTGTGATTGGGTCAGTGAATCTGGGTTCTGCTGTGGGGTTTGTCTTCAGTATCTGTGATTGGGTCAGTGAATCTGGGTTCTGCTGTGCTTTGTCTTCAGTACCTGTGATTGGGTCAGTGAATCTGGGTTCTGCTGTGGGGTTTGTCTTCAGTATCTGTGATTGGGTCAGTGAATCTGGGTTCTGCTGTGGGTTTGTCTTCAGTATATGTGATTGGGTCAGTGAATCTGGGTTCTGCAGTGGGGTTTGTCTTCAGTACCTGTGATTGGGTCAGTGAATCTGGGTTCTGCTGTGGGGTTTGTCTTCAGTATCTGTGATTGGGTCAGTGAATCTGGGTTCTGCTGTGGGGTTTGTCTTCAGTATATGTGATTGGGTCAGTGAATCTGGGTTCTGCAGTGGGCTCTCTAGTCAGTGGAAAAACAAACGGGTTTGAAGGTTCGCAAGTTGAACCAACACCAGTTCCGAACCCGTTCTTTTTGGGTGGAAACGAGGTATCAGAATATATTTACACACTCGTTCTTATTGTATTGTTTTACAGATTCTTCATAGCTACTTTTGTATCTAAGTTACCCCTAAAGGGTGCAAATTATTATTTTAAGGTACTAATATGCACTCTTTATGTATTAAGGTGTAAGTGTGTATCTTTGATGGGACTGCATATGTGCTAATCTAATATAATCATGTAATGTAATATAATATAATATATGTGCAAATTATTATCTTAAGGTACTAATATCCCTTTTATGTATTGATAAGGTATAAGCGTCATTGATGCATGTATATTTTTACAGTGCATACATACACTTTTCATGGCTTTATGCAATATATATATATATATATATATATATATATATATATATATCTGGTATTTCTGGCATCAACAGGGTTGTAGTAATGAAATCTCTTCAATATATGCTCTCATTGGAGTGTTAAGATTCATGGTTTTCTTTATCAAATGCGCATCAATACAGTATAGAGCTGAAGTTGCTGGTGAAATGCAATTTCCTTCAAGCTCCCTAGAGGAAGCACTGGGTTAAACGGAGAGATGTATTCAATTTAACGCTCACTAAAAGTTGAATAAAGGACGAATAAAATGAGATTTCAGTAAGATTTGTTTTTTTTTAAAGACATTAATACTTTTCAGCAAGGATCCATTAAATGAATCACAAGTGACAGTAAAGATATTTTTAATGTTACAAAAGATTTATCTTTATGTTCTTTTGAATCCTGAAAATAGTTTTTTGTTAATAGGCTAATAATAAATGTTTCTTGAGCAGCAAATCAGCATATTAGAATTATTTCTGAAGGATCACGTAAATAATCACAGGAATATTTGAAAAATATCTTAAAATGTTTAAAATTTGTATTAATTTTCACTATATTTTTACAGCATTTTTGACATTTTTAAATGGTTGTGTGAATATATCATCATATCTGATCTTTATTAATTAAGCAGCATATCATCTCATTATCATATTCTCTCTCTCTCTCTCTCCTCTCTCTCTCTCCTCTCTCCTCCTCTCTCTCTCTCTCTCTCTCCCTCTCCTCTCCCTCCCTCTCTCCTCTCTCTCCTCCTCTCTCTCCTCTCTCCTCTCTCTCTCTCTCTCTCCCCTCTCTCTCTCTCTCCTCTCTCTCTCTCCCTCTCCCTCTCCTCTCCCTCTCCCTCTCCCTCTCTCTCTCTCTCCTCTCTCTCTCTCTCTCTCTCTCTCTCTCTCTCTCTCCTCTCCCTCTCCCCTCTCCCTCTCCCTCTCTCCTCTCTCTCTCTCTCTCTCTCTCCTCTCTCTCTCTCTCTCTCTCTCTCTCTCTCTCTCTGAGCTTTTAAAGAGCACAAAGACGTGTGCAGTTATGCAGTGGAACAACAGCACCAGTCGTTGATGAGCTTTCGTTCCCAGTGTAGTTTTTCCTCTCGCTCGTTTAGCGAGGAATCATTACGATGAGGGACAGAGTGTGTGTCTTTGTGCAAAGCGGTAAATTCTGCAGGAGGGAAATAATGTGGGTCCTCAAGGCCAGCGCCATGGCAACGGGTGGATTATCAGGCCAGTGGTGTGTGTGTGTGTGTGTGTGTGTGTGTGTGTGTGTAAGGGTGTGGGGGCTCCAAGTGGACACAAAGAGCAGCCGAGCAGCACCAGGACTCTGACTGCTTTCATTAGCCTCATCTGGCAACACACACACACACACACCACACACACACACACACACACACACACACACACACACACACACACACACACACACACACACACACACACACACAAACACACACACACACACACACCACTCACACGCAGCTCTGGATTCCTCTTCACAAAGCCATACTCTGTTATCTGTGTCCAATTAACTGAGAAACATCTTACTTGGATTGTCTGTTTATTTCCCGCTTTCTTCCTTTGTCTATCTCTCTGTCTCTCTTTCCATTCAGTCTCTCTTTTCTCTCTCCATTTTTCCCCAACAACTCTGACCGCAACTGTCACACACAACATTAACTTACAGCCATATTTTATCAGTACAGAAAAGCAGCCTTTAGTCATGAAGTCTGAACTTGATTGATACCAGACGAGGCGAGCTGTTGAAAACGCTGTTTACATTCGCTTAAGAAATCAGACGAGGCCGATCCTCTCTCTCTCTCTCTCTCTCTCTCTCTCTCTCTCTCTCCTCTCCTCTCTCTCTCTCTCTCTCTCTCTCTCTCTCTCTCCTCCTCTCTCTCTCTCTCTCTCTCTCTCTCTCTCTCTCTCTCTCTCTCCTCTCTCTCTCTCTCTCTCTCTCTCTCTTCTCTCTAATGCACACTCTGTAGTACACCATATAGACTTGTGCAATCCAATAAATGTATCACACAAATATCGAGGAATATGTCTCAATTGATTAAATATTATTAAAATGATTTAGTAAATAATTTATAAAACAATTTTAAATTACAATAAATGTATATATTAAAATGTAAGAACTATATATATATATATATATATATATATATATATATATATATATATATATATATATATATATATATATATATATATATACGATACAATGTCTCAATTGATTAAATATTGATTTATATATATATAATATATTGATATACATGATACATGATTAAAATTTAATTTAAGATCAATTTTAGATAAATAATATAATATAATATTAAATATTATATACTATTATTTTATAATTATTCAATCATTCAATAGATTATTTAAATTAGATATGATATTCTGATTATTAAAGGGGTCATATAATGCCATTTTTGTACAAGCTAATATGATTCTTTAGGGTCTAATTTAAAAGTTTGTAATATACCTGAATTAAAAATTCTCATTAGTATTATAAGAAAACACTCATTTTACCTGCTCAAAAACAGCTCTGTTTTCAGCATGCCGTTTCAGTAAATGATAATGAGCTTTGCTGACTCCGCCCCTCTGCGTACACAGTTTTTAATAACACAATAACTATAACGCGTTTCTTCATTATAAACGTGGGATTATGAATTATATTGAGAACGTCGTACATAGAAAACATGCCGTAATGTACCCTGAGTGTAAACCTTAGCCGCATTCATTGTGAAGCTAGCGATTTGCAAAGATTAATATAAATATTAATATAAAGGTTAATAAAACGTTACACTCACTTCTTCTGGAGGTGCAGCAGGGACACGAATAGTTGGTACCGATTCTTTTTTTCAGGAGCAAAACTAGGTTTATGTCCCTCCTCGTTTATAAAGCAGTCTGGTGTGAAATGATTTGCGCAAACATGAACACATTGACGTTGATCGTGGGGAATATTCCCTTCATAAACAAACTCAGCCACTGCGTCTTCAGCGGTTCGGATTTAGGAACATTAAAGTGACTGCTGTGTTCCTTATTACACCCAAGAACAGAACACCACAATCGCTTAGACGGCATTCTGCTCATAGACAGTGCTCCAGTATCAACAATGACCGCGCCGGCCCGGTCCGCGCACACTATGATTGACAGCTCGCTCACGAGCGAGGGCGGGTCTGTGTTGAAACGCTCCTGTCACACGGTCGAACGGCTCGATTTAAGACAGGGGAAAACATATAAGGAGATTAAAACAAAAACACTGGATGGATTTTTATCATTATATGATGGTTGTGTACAGACACTGTCAACACACATTTCAGTACAATCAACTTGTAAAAGTGCATGTACCATTATATGACCCCTTTAATAATTTTAATATATATTTTAGTTTTAAGAGTTGTAGTGTCTTTAGCTTGTAAATTGTGAGAAGATACATAATAAAACGTCTTTACTGTTTGATCCCTGTAACGCAGAACTGAATGAGTTCTCTTTCCCACGAGCCCAGAAGCATTATGGGTATTTGAGTGAAATACTGCTTTTGTCAGGCCTCTCGAGCAGGATATATTACGTATTATTTTCTCATTTTGAAGTTCTCTGTGTCGGTCTCTTCAGAGGATGCGTTTGACATGTCAAGAGCTTCTCTTTCTCGCTCATATATTCCTCTCCAGGCTTTCACTCTTCTGCTGAAATATATAATGCTTGTGTTCTGTTCTTCCACACAGTTCATCTTTCATGATTATGGTTTTAGCTGATTGTAAGTGTATGATGGATGTTAAATGCGTTAAGCTTGATAATTTTGCATAAATTCTATGCAACACAGTCCTCAACTTCTTAGCAGCAATTTTTTAGAATAATTTCTTCAGATTTTGAATTAAATCTTTTACTTTGCCCTGGATTATGATAATAACGGCACGTTTACACCAAGAATGATAACTATAATGATAACTATATGTGACCATCACACCAGTGGATAATAACAATGTATTATAAGCTGCAGTTTTGTCGTCTGTAGCTTTAAATGCTCGAGCTCGTTATTCTGATTGGCTGTTAATTTTTTTATCGTTCATCAACTGCAAAAATATCGTGATTCCAGCGATATTGTTTCTCGTTGCCGTTGTCATTATGGTTGTATTGTGCTTTATTTGTATCGTTATAGTTATCACTCTTAATCCGACAGCGACATACTTGGCCAGTTCTAAAATAATAATTGTAAAGAATAGAGCATGTCCCAGATTATCTATTTCTTTCCATCTTTTTTTCTCTTTCTTTCACTCACGCTCTACCTCCCCTTTCCTAGTCTATCTACACACGTTCAGAGGGGAAAATGAACAAATTAATAATTGAAGAGGAGAGCTGAAATTATTCTCCTTGCCTGGAGCTTGTTTCTTTCTTTTTTTCCTCCTCTCTCTTCTCTTTTTCCTGGAGACTCAGTTTGTTTCAGTGATACTGAAGTTTCATGAGTGTAGTCCACAGGTAATGTCAAAACACACTGTATTTGCACAAACCTTTCTTGATCTCCATCTTAATCATCTTTATTTCTGCATGTGTTATTAAAGGCGTGTGCGGACAGAGCTTAAACTGTTTATTTTCTTTTATTCGTTTGTATCAACATGTGTCAAATATGTAAATGCCACTGGTTCCAGGAAAGTGCTTATACTCACACATTCAGGGTCTGTGGCTCATAATAACCCAGTGGCATTAATGGACTGTAATGTACACGATGTGATTAGAATATTGAATTTAATATAATGGGTGTTACAAGTCATTACAGGCGTGATTGGAACAGTAGTAAAGTTTTATTTCATATCTAACTGTTACAATTGTCTCCATCCTCAGAGACTTTTCTTGATTATTTGTTCATTTAAAGAGTAATACGCATTGAATAGCAATCATTTATTTATTTAATGTATATATACTGTGTGTGTGTGTGTGTGTGTGTGTGTGTGTGTGTGTGTGTGTGTGTGTGTGTGTGTGTGTGTGTGTGTGTGTTGTGTGTGTGTGTGTGTGTGTGTGTGTGTGTGTGTGTGTGTGTGTGTGTGTGTGTGTGTGTGTGTGTGTGATTGGCACATTATTTTGGTCTATCTATTATATCTACATATGCACGTATTTACACACACACACACACACACACACACACACACACACACACACACACACACACACACACACACACACACACACACACACACACACACACACACACACACACACACACACAAACACACACACACCAAAATAATATGTAATATGGTATAGAGTGCTAACAAAGTCTTGCGCGCACACACACACACCAAAATAATATGTAATATGGTATAGAGTGCTAACAAAGTCTTGCGCACACACACACACACACACACACACACACACACACACACACACACACACACACACACACACACACACACCAAAATAATATGTAATATGGTATAGAGTGCTAACAAAGTCTTGCGCACACACACACACACACACACACACACACACACACACACACACACACACACACACACACACACACACACACACACACACACACACACACACACACACACACACACGCATGAATTTAAAACCTGGCCCCCGCCGCGCTCAGAATGAATCAGCCAGTGTCTGTAGATTGATGGAGAGATAAGGGAGGCTTTTTTAAGAGGAGAGCTGGAAACATGTGTTTTAAATAAAAGCTTCAAGGCAAAGCCTCATAGCCAGTGTTACATTACAAGCAGAAGATTAAAACACAGGGAAAAACACACTTCAGCATTTTTATATCATCCCTTATCGGCCGTACAGCTGGAAGTCTGCTGCACTTAAACTCTTCATCGTGAATACATCCCTCTTCCCTAATCAGCAGAGAAATGATACGTGTGTGTGTGTGTGTGTGTGTGTGTGTGTGTGTGTGTGTGTGTGTGTGTGTGTGTGTGTGTGTGTGTGTGTGTGTGTGTGTGTGTGTGTGTGTGTGTGTGTGTGTGTGTGGTTGTATCTCCAACTGGAGATTCGGAAGGCCTCGCTCAATGGAAAGACAATTTTTTTTCTCCTTAAGCTCCTGTGTGTGTGTGTGTGTGTGTGTGTGTGTGTGTGTGTGTGTGTGTGTGTTGTGTGTGTGTGTGTGTGTGTGGTTCCTGCATTGAGGGTAGTGTACAGCTCACAGATGAATGGAAGTTAATAGGTTTACATACTACTACTTTTCTTCCTCCTTTTCCTCGTCATTTTCTTTTTCGTCCGGTTTCCTTTTCCCACCCTCTTTGTTCTTCCCAGTCTGTCAAAGTAAACAGTGGGAAGCGTAATCTCCTTTTCACGTTGACGCGGAGAAACTAAGGGTGGCAAACTGTCTCACTCATTCATTCACTCTCTCTCTCTCTCTCTCTCTCTCTCCTCTCTCTCTCATCTCTCTCCTCTTCTCTCTCTCTCTCTCTACTCTTCTCTCTCTCTCTCTCTCTCTCTCTCTCTTCTCTTTCACAACCAAGGTCTCATTTCATCTGGCCCACCCTGTATTTCTGGTCAAGCAAACGTCCATCACTCGTCACCGTGATGTCGTCGTCATTCCGCAGTGACGCGGCTGAAAGTGTGTGTGAGATAGCGGAGGGTTTGCGAGATGGTTCATGTGAGGATGAAACAGCTGTGTGTTGTCACCTACTCACTCTTTTTATGTTCAGTGTACTTTATTGGAGGTTCCTCCAGGCCACATCATTTCCTGGTCTCACACACACACACACACACTACTCACATCAACACACACACCATCGTTTTACACGGACACACACTAACATCACACACCTACACTGCACCACACACACCACACACACACACACACACAACACGATGTTCCTGCTAACCCCTTTAATTCCTTCTGGTTTATGTGATTATAATGTAATTTGAGATCAATCTTTGCATTAGCATGCTTAAGCAGTATCAATGTACATACTCTCCTCTCTCTCTCTCCTCCTCTCTCTCTCTCTCCTCTCTCTCTCTCTCCTCGATTCTCTCATTCTCCTCTCGTCCTCAATCTGATCTCTCTCTCTACTCTTTCATCTCTCTTCATACTCTGTCGTCTCAGAATACTATATATTCTGTACACACACACTACACGAGCACACCACCACACACACTCCACACACACACCACACACGTTTGTTTTTTGATTTATGAGGACATTCCATAGGCGTAATGGTTTTTATACTGGACAAACTATATATTCTATCCCCCTACACTGCCCCTGTCCCTAAACCTACCCCTTACAGGAGACATGCTGCATTTTAACATTTAAAAAAAAACATTGTTTTTTATGTTTTTTAAGCTGTTTGAAATATGAGGACGCATGCAATGTCCTCATATTTCACGTCTAAGTTGTAATACCAGTGTAATACCCATGTCATTATACACATTTGTGTCCTCATATATCATAAAAACAAGCACACACACACACACACACACACACACACACACACACACACACACACACACACACACACACACACACACACACACACACACCACACACACACACACACACACACACACACACACACACACACACACACACACACACACACACACACACACAATAATTAGAATATATGTATTTGTGTCTATGTTACCTTTCTAGTTCATGCTCATCTCTTCTCGATAAATACACAATTTATCCACTTCAAGTTTTTCGTGTGCATTGGCACGCAACATTTTTTTAATGTAATATGCCAAAATTTGCATACATTTTTATCTGTATAATCACCTATAAATAGCAAACACTTACATTTTCTTTGGAAGATATTAAAATCTACTTTTACAGCATACTCTTGCTACTAGTAATTTTTGTACAAGTTTGTTCTCCCGAACTGTGGCTAAGTATAGACTAATCTATGCAAAGGTCTAAAAAGCATGTGGTGTTGTGTGGTTTTGTTAAAAGTAGCTACTTTTATCGCTTCTCTCTCTCTCTCTCTTTTTTTTTTGGCTGCTATGCAGAACTTCCTTAACCCCAATTTTTGATTTGGCACAAACTGAGAAAGTCTGTCTGCTTTTTGTTTTGTACTAATGAAACACTTGTTCTCAAATTGAGCTGTAAAACCTGCCGTCCGGATAAAACTGTTATGCTCTGCGTGTGTGTGAAGACAGCGTATGTGAAATCATGCCTTCTTTTGCTCTTGCCTTTGCTGAAATGGTTGGATTATAATTTAATATAGGAGAAAACTCAAATAAGCCTTATTCCCAATGATGAAACGCAATATGGATAAAAACACAGTAGCCGCTGTCCATCAGCATTCAGACTCGTTTTCATTGATTCAACGATCCCATTTAATTCGCAAAGGACTGTTTTTCATTTAATGTCAGTTTTGTTGCAGCCGTTGTGTTTACAAGGAGGGAGAAAAGACGTCTCACTATTATATGGCTGTAATCCTCCATAGCTTTTAAACCAGAAAACATGTTGAAAGCTAGTGGATGTCCAGAACACAGCTGCCGTATTGAGATGTTGTAATTGAAGGCCAGAAAGGTGAGATACGTCAATCTTCACAAGCATCTCCTACAAACCCAAGGGTGTCTTGGACATTTTTGTGGTATAAATGAATAATTTAGATTTATTTCCCAATGTTGGATCAGTGGAAGGTACAGCAGAGATCGCAGCAAGGGCCGGCACAGCAAGAATTAACTCCAATCCCCAGCGAACGGAAGCTTAAACTGTATTTAATGATAAATAAAAGATGAAGGGGAAAACGATAGGGATATGCGGAGTCGGTCTGTTGTGATTAAAGTGGAATTTGGAGCAAATCCACTGTTGCGTGGGGAGTCAAAAAGAAACTATTCCAAAAGATTCTTAAACGGGCGGATGGTGTTGATTGTGATTAGGCATGCTATGCTAATATAAACTCATTATCACATAACGACAACAGCTTTCCCTCACTTTACCCCAGACTTCCGCATTTCGCTGTCAAATTGTGAACAATTAACATTGTTTCCAAAGTCTTGCTGAAAGTTGGAAGCCTGCGATATTCACATGGGACGCAAGCAAACCAGAGTTTACACCTGCAATAGCCTGGAGTTCTGGGTTTTTCTGTTGTATTGTGACTTCTAGCTTAGCTATTTCCTGATTATTTCAAGCTTTGCACTTAGTAGAAATAGAAGCAGCTGGATGTACGATTGGATGGAGAAAGCGAAAGAGGATTGTAGGCCTGTCGCATTCGTTCTATCACAGAACAGAGTCATTATCTAGGAGCGAATAAAGTATATAAAAAACCCTGTTATAAAGATGTCAGATGTGTTCCTTCATAATAAATTATAAGTAACAGGAACAAAACTGAATCTCAATTTATTTGTATGATGATTAATCATCGGCACAGAATTCATGATCTTGTCAGGCTTAAAGCTCAAATACTTGGGTCATCCGTGTTCCACGATGGCTCGCACACGTCCGCGTGAGCAGTTTCGTGTCCGTCGTAAAACAGTAGCCTGGTTAAAACCAGAGCATTCTCAGTAGTAACTGAGTTATGGTCTGGCAAAGCTTCATAGACAAATCATTTCCAAAGGGGCGTCACCAACGGACGTCGCTCAAATGCCTCTGAGCGCAATTGGATAGAGCTAAAACCAATCAGAGCGATGAAGGAGATGACGTATGTATGCAGAGCGACGGAGAAACATCTCGAGTGTTATTCTTTTCTCGGGTTTTAACAAAAAGGAAACGTTCAAATCGCTTAAAACAGACGCGATAGCTGATTCGAACGAGTGATGTTCCCCGGCGGCATCCATCTTTGTAATGTAGGCTACAAAATCTGCTTCACCGTCGCTGCGCTGTCGTCATCGTGTAAAGCCCGCCTCAACGTTTCTGATTGGTGCCTCGATTTCGACGGATTGGAAATGGGCTTGAATGAGCTCTTTGCCAGACTTACTTGCAGGGCAAATCTAAATTTGCCGGAAGTTGTCTGGGTTTTCCCAGGCTAGTAAAACAGCACTTTCTCAAGGTGAAAGTTCAGACAGAAGAGTCCACTAGGTGGCAGTACGCAGTCGTGATGTATAGAGTGTGTGTGTGTACACACACTGAGTGGCAGCATTGGTTTTCAGCGGGAATACCGCAAAATACACACACAACACATTTAAAACTGGGAAAGAGCTTTGAGATTGACTGTTCAAATAGATTTGACAATAAATCTGAGGTGTATTTTTACAGACTGCCGAAAGCTACAGAGTAGAGAAGCAAATGGATCACGGCAATTCACAGAAACATCTGGACTCTATATAGGCAACGAAAGGTGGATTTGCAGTTATTGTTTTTGAGTAAATATGTAAAATCATATCCTATAAATTGTATTGTTATATATTGCGTTGACAACTCATCGATTAAATATTTATCATCATATATTCCAGCCTGATCTCATGAAAGTGCATATCTATACAATGAATGTTATTTCTCGTGCCATTTATACACCAAAAATTGTTTTTGCGTGCATATGATGGTTTTCATATGCACGCGAAAAAAACATTTTTGGCATATAAATGGCACGAGAAATAACATTTGTGGTAAAGATACGCTCTTTCATGAATTGTGTTGTATGTTCTGGATAATTGGATGTTTTTAAATAAACACTGACAAAAAAAAATTCAAGTTTAGGGCTGGACGATATAAGGATATTCTTTATATAATATTGATATAAGCGATCACCCGGATCTATATTGCATTCATATAAAGCGTTCACAGGCAAATTTGCTTTATGTATTTCCCCGGCGTCAAAATCAGGCACATATAAATGTCAGGAAACAGGATTCCTGTCAGCCTGTCAATATCCATGATCACTGGATCTTTGGTAAGCTGTAAAGAACACTATAACGAGTCCAACCTTTAGTTTAAATTGATAATCATTCGTTTTACTCGCGTTTTCTGAGTTTTGACACGTCAATGCATTCCCTCTATAGTGTAGTAGTAGTCGTTGCATAACACGCTGTTCCAAGAACAGTAAAGAAAGCTGCATATCGTTCTCCATCGGTTTTGTTTTACTACTTTTCTTCTTCTATCCTGAAAATGTCCTTTAAATGACACGACTCAGTGCTGCCCTCTGATGCCTTGTTGACAGAAAAGTCAAACTGCAATCTATAAATGTCGTTTAAGTTTATATTGACTTTAGTTTGCGGTCAAGAAACAGTGATGTCTTCGCGCACAGATGACTACCTGTGGGGCGCTAGGCTAATTTCACAGGCTGTTGAGTAGCTCTCGAGACGCTTAGCATGTTCTGTTAGCGCGACAGCTCGTCTTCCTGTGAGGCAGTGCGGATTCCTTCATGCTAAATCAATTACGGTAACTATTATTAATCTATCATGCTGTTCCTCCATGCTGCCCTCCCTAACGCCAACAACTCCCATTTCCTCTGAAGAAAAATGGCCGTTTTGTGTTGTGTTTTTCTTTGTGCTGTGTTAAAGAGAAAAAAGACAACAAAACAAGGCTATTGGTAAAGTGATAACATCTGTTTGGAGGCGCTGGATGCCAGGAGTAGAAATGGTTTCCTCTTGTCTGGGCCAGTGAGAGCCTGATGTTGTGCAGATGTGCAGCTGGGCCCCAACTGTAAAACTTATAAGTATTGTCATAACATTGTTCGACTTCTCCAGTATTTCCTGTCTTCTGCTTAGCACTTTATTACAGATCCTGGACAGTGTCCAGATCAGGAACGCAGAGAGAGAGAGAGAGAGAGAGAGAGAGAGAGAGAGAGAGAGAGAGAGAGAGAGAGAGAGAGAGAGAGAGAGAGAGAGAGAGAGAGAGAGAGAGAGAGAGAGAGAGAGAGAGAGAGAGAGAGAGAGAGAGAGAGACAGAGAGAGAGAAGAGAGAGAGAGAGAGAGAGAGAGACGAGAGAGAGACAGAGAGACGAGAGAGAGACAGAGAGACAGACAGAGAGAGAGAGAGAGATATGATGGGGAGAGAATGACTGATCTGCAGCGTTCACTGACTTCTATTCTTGTTTTGATAGCGCTCGAGTTGTTGGTTAAAGGTCCCATATTGTACAACTTTCTGAAGTTTTATTTTAGGTTTTGATGCCCTTAAAGGATTAGTTCACTTTTAAAAAAACTTTTGCTGATCATTTACTCACCCCCATGTCATTTATTTTTTCAATTCAAATTTATTTGTATAGCGCTTTTCACAATACACATTATCTCAAAGCAGCTTTACAGAAAGTGCATTTTGGAAATGTACATAGAAAAATACAGTTAGAGATAATCATGTATTAATTTAGGGCATAACATATCGCCGGCGTTGAGTCGTCTCTTCACAGGCGTCGAGTCGTTTCATGGTCATCCAAGATGTCCATGTCTTTCTCTCAAATACTCGCCTTGCTCTGTTCTGTGATTCGCGTTCGTGACGTTCGTTCGTGACCTTTTCAACATAATTGCGTATTACTTGACGTCACATGAACGCGCATCACAGAACAGAGTAAGGCGAGCATTTGTGCTTATAAAACTTAAACTTTTTTATTTATTTTTTAAATGACTGATGGTTTGGCTAGATAAGACCCTTATTCATCGTCTGGTGTCGTTTAAAGCCCTTTGAAGCTGACTGAAACTGTCATTTGGACCTTGAACCGTTTGGGTCCCATTGAAGTCCATTATATGGAGAAAAATCCTGGAATGTTTTCATCAAAAACCTTAATTTTCTTTTTGACTGAAGAAAGAAAGACATGGACATCTTGGTGAGTAAATTATCAGCAAATGTTTTTTTAAAAGTGAACTAATCCTTTAAGAATATTTATTCTTATTTATATTATAGTTCCATTGGTGACTGAGTAGTTGTGACATCACAAACATAAGGGAATCACAACGGCTCGTGAAAAGGCACAGCTACTTTACTCAGGCTGTGTGCATGTGTCTGTGGATCGACTGTTTTGAGACTTATATAGTAGTTTCATAGACGCTAGATCTCTGTTATCATGAAAAAAGCCAGGAAATTTCAGTTTTGACAATATGGGACCTTTAAATAGCGTTGCAGGAGTTGAGAGCAAGTGGGAGTGATTCTCAAACTCATGTACAGTGAGAGGGAGACAGGTTTACAGAGTTGTCAGGTGAGGGAAAAGATCAAGATCTTCTCTTCATAAACTAGTGAGTTACCCTACATAGTACATACTTAATTGTGCTGCGTTTTCAGAAATTTGAATGCCGCATTTATATTAAGGTCAAGTTCATTTTATTTATATAGCACGTTTTATAACAGACACTGACAGACCAACGTGCTTTACAGAACTAAAAATTAAAAGACAATAATATTAAGCATAACAGCACAGATAAGTACAGCAAAGCTAAGAACAGCCGTAGTAGCAGAAACATTGGCGGACTTAACATTACCATTCAAAAAAAATGTTTTGTTTGTTTATGCAAGACTGCATTTATTTGCTTCGTAAAACCAGTAATGTTGTGAAATATTATTACAAATTATTTTTCTATTTTCAACTTTGTAAAATGTAACTTATTCCTGATTTTTTTTTTTTTTTTTAGCATCATTACTCCAGATTTCAGTCACATGATCTTCAGAAAGCATTCTGATATGCTGATAGAAAGTTCAAATAAAAGTAATTTGAAAATGTAACTTACAGGCCCCACATTTTGAACGGTAATGTATCCTTCATGGACAATGCAATCCCAGAGTGCATTGCATCAAGTATGTCCAAGGTGACAGATGCTGTAAGAGAAAGGTTGATCAATTATTTCATTCAAGATTTATCCAAGTATGGATAAAATGTATGCATTATTTTACTCTATATTTCTAGTTTACTCTAGATTTTACTCTTCCTCATGGTTAGTTTTTAATTTAGTTTTAGAATTTGTAGCATTTTTATAGAATTTGTTTTTTCCCCATTTACTTTTTATTTCTATTTTATAAAAAAATTTGAATTTAATTTTTGTTGGTTTTTACTCTTCAGAGTTCATTTTATTTTAGTATTTGAGCGTTTTTATTGTATTATATTGTATCATTATATTGGAGTCATGACTATTTTATTTTAGTTTCTGTTTATCTCTATTTGTATTAGTTTTATTTTTTACTTTCCTTAACAGTTTTTCATTTAATTTACATTGATGAGATAACACTAGCTATGTATTATGCCGATTAAATATGGTTTACATAAAACTCCATTGAAATCAATTGTGAGTCTAGTCCCCTTGCAGAGGGTGTGTGTGTGTGTGTGTGTGTGTGTGTGTGTGTGTGGTGTGTGTGTGTGTGTGTGTGTGTGTGTGTGTGTGTGTGTGTGTGTGAAGTGAACGCCTATAGAAGCGTTTGATGATCTTATGATGTTTAGCATGCTCCCTATGAAGGCAGTAGACGGCGAGGCAGCTCACTAGGGTTTGTAAAAGCTCTTGTGCGAACAGAAAGAGTGAGCTTGAGCACCAGCTGATTCAGTCGAGGCTTGTGTTCATTTCCCGTGGATGATGCCGTCTCTAGACAACAGGAGAAAAGAGCCTTTCTTTCTTTCCTGAACTTTCCGTCTCCCTCACTTTCCTCTCACATGGACACGGCTCACTATCTCCGGCTTTAAAACTCACAGAAATGTGTTCGCACAGTCAAAACCCAACCTTTTCTCTCTTGCTTTCCACTTTGGCCGTGAGCCATTGATAAAGAAAAGAGCATTAGCACACTTGTATTCTCTGCGAGTCTCCATCTTCAGCACAGTTTTCTATCGCCTGGAGCTCTGCTGAACTCGCCTCTCCGTTCTGGCAGATTTTACAACTGGCCTTTTTCCACAACATGTGCTTCAGCTCCTTTGAGTGATCAGCATGGCAATCTTTGATTTCCATGCAGATTCACCATATTCCCAGACATTATACTTAACAAGCGTGCCACTCCAGAACGTGTCTGTCTGGCTGTCAGTCATCTTTCATGCCGACGGACTGCATTCGCAACACTTTCACAGAGAAGGGTTATCATCGCTGGAACCGATTCGTTGTATAATATCAGAAAACATTGCTGCATTGTTTCATGGAATTTGCTGATAATGTTGTTTAACAGAAACATGCACCTGGTAATAAAGCGGACAGTCCCTGTGCAGTCTTCAAGGGTGAGGGAAACACAGATGATGGAGGAGTTGTGTGTGTGTGTGTCGGGGGAAAGATCAAGTTCAAGTGGACGGACAGAAAGAAATTCACATGCAATTCATTGTGGGAAACAGTGTTTTTCCCAGCCTGATCTATCTATCTATCTATCTATCTATCTATCTATCTATCTATCTATCTATCTATCTATCTATCTATCTATCTATCTATCTATCTATCTATCTATCTATCTATCTATCTATCTATCTATCTATCTATCTATCTATCTATCTATCTATCTATCTTCTATTTATCTCGTTCTATCTATCGTTCATTCATTCGTTTGTTCGTTCTTTCGTTCGTTCTTTCGTTCTATCTATCGTTTGTTCTATCGTTCTATCTATCCTATCATCATCATCTATCTATCTATCTATCTATCTATCTATCTATCTATCTATCTATTATCTATCATCTATCTCGTTCTATCTATCGTTCATTCATTCGTTTGTTCGTTCTTTCGTTCGTTCTTTCGTTCTATCTATCATTTTGTTCTATCGTTCTATCTATCTCATCATCATCTATCTATCTATCGTTCGTTCGTTCGTTCTATCGTTCTTTCGTTCTATCGTTCTATCTATCATTCATTTTATCCTTTAGGCATATAAAGCTTCAAAAATTATCAAGCCAACAAGATTTTAGTACTTCCTTACATTGAAATTCAAATTGCAATTCTGCATCGTCTTTGCTATCTTTGCTACCTCAATTCAAATGCAATTTAATTTGAATGTGAATTTAAAAGGCAACTCAATTCTATTCTGAATGACGCACAACTCCTGGTGTGAATGTGAGTGTGTTTGACACGTGTGTGAAACCCCTTGAGAATGAATCACTGAATCACACTTTAACCATTTTACAGGATTGGAAAATAAAAATGAGAATAAACAGGTAGAAGAAAGCTGTGTGTGTGTGTGTATGTGTGTGTGTGGGATTCCCCTCTCGAAGAAATGCTGAGTCACTATGGAGGAGGTGAAGCACTGCTTGTAGTCAGTCAAAACTGTCATGTATTTGCCATTTAGAAAGTCAATCAGCAGATGAGCAGAAACTACTGGTGTGTGTGTGTGTGCGTGCGTGCGTGTGTGTGTTGTGATGAGGCATGAAGATAGAACTATCGTCTATACATATAAAACGTTGCTAGATTTGTGTTTGTCTGTTTTGGATAAAACGTACCTCTTTTAGCGCCACTATCTGGACATATCACTTTGAAAGTGTCACAAAATATGTAAACATCATTTTGCAGAAATGTTGCCACATGAGCCTAATCTGCAATCAATTTGATCTTTTTTTCTGTGTATTTAAATCAAGTTGAGAAAGGAAGATGAAATGAATACTTGACTAAGCAGGACTCCTGCACGAGCGCCTCGCCTCTGCTTTACATGTGTGAAGCCCACAGCCCAACACACTGTGTTTATAGTGGAGTATAAAAGTCTTTCTGAGATGTCACTCAGCCACAGTGTGTTCATATCTCACAGATCGCCCATCATCGTCATCATCACAGCAGTGTGTTTGTGTGCTGCTGTTTCCCAGCGCAGGGCATAGGAATGAGACATTAATATCGGATGGTTTAGTATGTCTGATACTGGTAAGCCTCCTCTCGCAGTGATGAAACCTCACTCCTGCAGCTGCAGCCCTCACAGGGGTTTTCTTCTTCCTCATCCCCTCTTTATTCTCATCAAGAATATATCACAGGGGATAAAACAATGGAATTAAATCTCAGAGACTCTGGTTCTCTGCCAGGTCTGTTTCTTACTCTTCCTCACTCTCGTTTTACATTTTAAATTTCATGTTTAGAATATTTCAACTTGTTGTAATTAGCCAGTAAAACTTGCATATGGGTGGTTGACGTGAACTCAAATCCTAAGTGGAAAAAAAATATTTCTAAAATGTATGTCAAATTATATTGCTTAATATGTGAAAAACTCAAAACTGAATGTGTCCCGTTCTAATTCCTTATTTATTTAGCATTTTATTAACTTTTTTGTGTGGTAGTCCCACATTTTGTCCACCGGTATGACAACATTTTTAATGTTAATATTGTATGACAGATAATACAAATATGCATGGTGCAAGTTTATATTTCTAAATAAGCAAGTTTTCAGCAAGTGCTTGTTGCTCTTTACAGCGAGAGTTAATGTCAGATATGGGTTTGCAACAACACGAGGATGATTAACCGATGAGTATTTGGGGTTTTGCGTGCACTATTCCGTTAAGCCGAGGCGTTTGTGTTTTTATGAACACATCTCTTTCACTCACAGTTTCGCAGTGCCTGCAAATGTCAAGGTGGCCACCTGTGAGAAGCAGAAAATCTATTCCTCCTCTCCACTCCTGCATGAGCAGTGACCCTTACATTGATTTCTGAGTTTTCTGCCTCTGCTCCGGCATCTTAACCATGCTCTGTTGTTGAGACCCTTTCCTCAGATGTTGGCCGACATCAGCACAAAACCTATCAGAGTTTTGTTAGTGTGGCTTTGTGTTTTCCCTGTTAGAAATCTCCTTTTATAGAGGTGAGAGAATCTTTAATATAAAGCACCGCTACTGTAGCATTACAGTCTTCGTCTTTTCACTTTGGTGCATTTATATAAATATGCAGCTGATTTGCATCGCAGATGTGCAGGTATATTGACTTTTTATGCTTGAATGGCTTCAAACGCGATTCATCTGATCTGAATTTATAACGCATTACTTGTTTGAGTTTTTGTTGCAAAGTTTTCCCTGTTGTGAAGCTCTGATGTCATTCTTTTGTTGGGAGTAATCTTTTATTTTTTATTTGTATCCACGCTCTAAATAAAATAAAATAAATCTAATGAGATGCCTTTCATTTGTAAAATATTTAATGCATGTTAATATAATTTTATATAGATGCGATATAAAAAAATTATATTAATAAATAATACAATATACAGATATAAAATAACTAAAAATATGTAGTTATTTTAATTTAAAATTTATATTTTATTTATTGTAAATTATTTTTTATTGTGGAAACAATACTTTTTTATGAAACTTTCCAAAGTAGTCACATGATGGGTGAAATGTGCAAATCTCACATCTAAGTGTAGAGAGGTGTGAATTTCCCCTGCATACATCCTACACACACACACCACACACACACACACACACACACACACACACACACACACACTCACACTCACACTACACACACACACACCACCACACTCACACTCACACTCACTTGCACACACACTGTCTCACACACACACACACACACACACACCACACCACACACACCCCCACTCATCACTCATCACACACACTCACTCACTCACCCACACACACACACACACACACACACACACACACACACACACACACACACACACACACACACACACACACACACACACACACACACACACACACACACACACACACAAACATAATTACGTATGTTCCGGTCTTCAGGCTGTCAGGAGTCGCACACACACACACACACACACACACACACACACACACACACACACACACACACAACACACACACACACACACACACACACGTAATTGCTCACAGTGGGATATCCAGCAGGGCAATGGAAAAAACACAAGTCATTTGAGCCAAGCAAAATAACAGAAATCAAATGATTAAATGGCTAAATCTTTGCACACCCCTTTATTTGTCTTTCAACACCCCTCCAGTCCTCCTCCTCCTATAGACCCGGTCAGTTCTGACCCAACATGAGCAGATGAGTTTTTCCTGAAGCATTTCTAAATCCCCGAAGCATCATTGGCTCTCGCTGATGTCCTGTCGCAGATGTTCCTCTCACTTTAAATACCCATTTGGATGCGTACAGCAGGTCAGCTCGTGTAATTAAGTATTGAATACTGCTCACAGAGGCCATGCTGACCTTTCACTCCATTATCGATTGAGTTTTGACAGCCTCTTGTTACAAAGGTGAATTAGGTCCCACGAGCCTCGTGATGTCACAGTCTCTTACCAGTGACATCAGCTAGTGCCGTGTCTTCTGATTGGTCCGTCGCATCCGTGACAGACAGCATAGTGTGCATCGGAGACATTCAAACCACGCGTCAGCCGAGCTTATTATGTCTGAAATGGAGCTCATGTCATCAAGGAAATAAAGTAGGTGTTGGGTTAATAAAGCTTGTAAAGTAATAAGACTATTAGCAGTTTTATTGATCTGACGGGAGAGGATTCAGGATTCCATATACTTTAGCCACTTAGCTTGATGGATCCAACAAGAGATTGCTCAGGAGAAGGACGTTCTGGCAGACAAAGTGAAACTGTTGTCATTGCTTTAAGGAAAGGTGTGGTGTGTTTCAGTGCACTGGATAAAGCACAAACACAGTCAAGGTCATGCATTACTGCGCAACTTGGATTTATTATGATTGCATTATGTATTCTGATTATATACAAATACTACGGTAATTTCAGGTGCAAATTCACATTTATAAATCTGTTTGCTGAGTGTGTCGCACGAGTTCATACAATCAATCCAAATGTATTTATCGACTTGAATGAAGGAATGCATGTGTGTATATTCTCCACGCCGTGGGTTATCAAAGCACATATCACATGCAGCAAATAACAACTTAAAGGACTGATATATCTCTGAGTTCATGTTTAGATGACATTTACAACACCCTGGGCTCTCTGTTGAGCTAGACTTGATCAAGTGGTCTACACCAGATGCCGTATGGATAACACAAGTTGACCCATGCTTTTTTGCTTAAAGGTGAAGAACCAACTTTATGTATGTTTTGTAAAATTCCCTTATCTGTCAAACATATTTTATTAGATTGTCCTGGACGTAACGCTAGCAGAATGCTCTTTTATGAAGTTATTTCATTGAAAGACATATTTAATGAGATTATGCCTGGAAATGTTTTCGATTTTTTTATCAGATGTTATATATTTGTTTTGTTTGATTGTATTTATATGATATTTGTATTTTTGTAATTTATTTTTTTGCCATGAAAATAGCTTTGAATGCGGACATGGCATTTAATAAAATAATCTGAATCTGAATCAGACTAGATTTTCTTCCACGTTGAACTCGATTTGTAACCATAGACTGTAAAAAAATGGACAAAGCGTCTGTGACGTCACCAATAGACTGTCCGAATAACGGTTCTGAAGCCGTTTATGGGGGGTATGGGCGGCGCCATCTTTGAAAATCTTGGAAAAGCCTAACCCCGCCCACCTTCTGGTAAATCCATGTATGGGTAAAAGGGCGGGCTTTGTGTGAGACTGAGCCGGCCGGTGGACGCGCCTCTTCATCCAAGCAGCCCTCAGCTATCTCTAACATTACTATTGTGAGTGTAACGTTACACAAATATAATTAAACACTTTGCAGATTGAATGTCCTGTATGAACGAAATGACGGAGTATGTTTTTATGCTTCCACTGTTCGATCGCGCCCGCGAAACACACACACACACTCTCTCTCTCTCTCTCACACACTCTCTCTCTCTCTCTCTCTCTCTCTCTCTCTCTCTCTCTCTCTCTCTCTCTCTCTCTCTCTCTCTCTCTCTCTCTCTCTCTCTCTCTCTCTCTCTCTCTCACACACACACACACACACACACACACACACACACAACACCTGCTTCTCTCTCACACACTCACTCTCTCTCTCTCTCTCTCTCTCTCTCTCTCTCTCTCTCTCTCTCTCTCTCTTTCTCTCTCACACACACACACACACACACACACACACACACACACACACACACACACACACACACACACACACACACACACACACACACACACACACACACACACACACACACACACACACACACACACACACAGAGTTCAATCGTACCTCTCTCTGAGGCGATTTAATGCTAACTGTTGCAGTGCCACTGCCCACAAACATTGATGCTAAATACAAATACTGCTAACTACATGAAATAGTAGTGGAATGTCACTTACCGGAAAAAATGGAGCAAAGTAACTGACTCCTACAGTGTCGGTTAGTGCAGTTTATAGCAGAGCAACCCATTTTATGTACAATATTTCAATACAAATGTTCAGAAAGGATACAGAGGTGGTGTGATGTGTTGTGTCAGATCATGGCCGAGACGTCAAATTCCACTCGGCGCAGCCCGTTATCAGCTGTCAATCAAAGTTAACCATGCCCTTATGTCATACATTTTATATGTAAATACGATCTAAACTAACGAGTTAGAAAAAAATTCACCCCCCTCACAGTTATCAGGCACTCGGTACCTATCGAAAAATACAATAAAAGTCCATGGGACCAACCTGTAAAAGCATGAATTTATGCTGTGAAAACAGACATTTTAACATGGGGGTCTATGGACATTTGCTCACTTTTGGGACCTGCCCCTAGTGGATTTTACATGTATTGCAGTTTTTCGCACTTCCGGGTAGGCTTCATTTATGAGATTGGAATGTTGCCGCTTGTTTGTAACACGCAATCCTTCTCGTCCAGAATCGAGGGTCAGTCTATGCATCGGAATTCAATAATTAGAGCCGCCACAAAGTTCTGTAATCAGTCATTCTTTTGGTTCAAGGTTTTACTGTCTTCTATGAAAATGAACACTGTGACCCAGCTCTCCACTTCCATCAATTCCCTTCACAGCAGTTTTGATCCTGCCCACGCTAGATAGGCTTCGATCCGCTGAGCCAGCGACGCACACTGGGTCACGCTCGAGCCCGAGCTGGGTTGTTGAGAAGACACTAACTCCACACATGCACTGAGCAGAGTGTGACACAACAGAATTGTAATTCATGTATTGATCATCGCTGCTGTGCTCATCTCTTTAGGTTTTGGTGTGAGAGAGACTCAGAGAATGGTCGTATCCCATAATGCTCATCAGTGACACTCCGTAAGATTGTGGTCAGGATTAACTTCCTTTCGTCTCATTAAAACACTGAACACTTGTTTAATCGTTTGATAATATTTTGTAAAAAAAAATTCCAGCTATATTTCCATACTGTACTGTTGCAAAGGTAATTTTTTTCAAAAGATCAAGGCAAATTTGATTTTCATGGTTGATGAAACACACACACACACACACACACACACACACACACACACACACACACACACACACACACACACACACACACACACACACACACACACACACACACACACACACACACAGATATCTGTGTATGTGTGTGTGTAACATGTATTTTATAACTATTAATATAAATATAGAAATGTTTGTTATAGTTAATGTAGGATATTTATAATAAATATACAAAGATATAATATATAAATACATTGTCATACAAAAATATGAATTGTAATTAAAAATTCAATTATATAAAATATATACAAATAATTTATAGATATCATTTTTTATATATATTTTATAATTTATAGTAGTATAAATGTTTATTATAGTTTATAGATATTAAAATTAAATACACAAAAATTTTATATAGATAAAGATATTTATAATAAATATACAAACATGATATATAAATATATAATTATAGTTATTTATAAATATAATTATAGTTATATCAAAATATTAATTATATATATAAGTGATCGTTTATTCATAAATAAAAATTGTCATAATTGACTCACTATCATGTGGTTCCAAACTTGTCACTTCTGTGGAGCACAACTGCACATATTTGGAAAGATGTATTAGTGTTTTGTTTTCTGGAAATGATGAGAGAATTTGAACAAGCTTTCGACACACACTGATCCAGCGCTGGAGTCTGTAATAATGAGCCGGCACAAGCACTGCTCCCACAGGCCACATTACACAAGTGTTACTGTCACTTAATGCTTCACGCTCACTTCCTCTGATGCAGAAGTCACATCTCATGACCCAGTGTGAGTGAAACAGTCTTTTACACGATTACACACTTTATGAGACCTGACAGCAGTTCACACTCAGAACGCCACGTTCTATCGGGGAGATTTAGCCAAAATTTGTAACTTTGCAGAGGTTAATATCATGTTTATTCAGTGCCACGTTTACGACAAGCTGCAAACATAAAAATATATTAAGTGTAATAGATATTGAATTTCATTTATCGAATAAATGAGGTTCAAGACTCTCATCTGTGCTAATATAACTCAATCTTGTTCAGTTTTTGTGTGCTTGACTTTCATTAAAATCAAAGTGTCACAAAATGCACCAAAGCCCTTCATCTGGTGTCCTCAGATGGGACTTACAGTGGCTACATTAATTAAACTCCTCAAACCAGCACTTTTAGGGGTAATTAACAATGGCTATAGCAGCAAAGGTCAAGACTGAGAGTGTGTAACTCACAGGCTGAGGGAAAGCTGAGTAGTGTTTCGGGGTTGAGAGGGTCAGTTGCACCCGATGAGAAAGAGCTTGTATATGTTGGTATCTTTTAGATATTTTTCGAGTTAGTGTGAAAGTTGGAAAGTGTTTGAGTTTGCCTGAGGGCAGACGGGTGTCTGTAAATTCAGACGCTTCCAGGTGGATTGGGAACGGACCTTAGCGCTGCTCGCGCCCATTAAAAACACTGTGGATCCTGTGGAAAAGTCCAGCATATATAGAGTATACAAGTGAAATATTACAAACCTATTTCATCATATCTGTATGTTTCAGCAATGAGTTAAGGGCCAGTTTCTACTCATTGCTGGTAAAGTTTGGTATTCTTTATATAAAATAAATATTTCCCGATTCAGTTCCAGTAACTGTTCATGCATATGAATGATTCAATTTTACTTTACAGTAAAGGCATAATGGTTGAAGGAAAGGGAACAAATGACAGCGTTCATGTCTCCATGTGTGTTTCTGAAAGTGAAGGCCTGAAATAGACCGTCCTCCTCATACTGACCCGTGACCTCTGGCCTCTGACCCGATAATAATCATAAATGTTTCTTGAGCATCAAATCATCATATTATAGTGATTTCTGAAGGATATGTGACACTGAAGACTGGAGTAATGATGCTGAAAATTCAGCTTTGATCACAGGAATAAATTACACTTTACTATAAATTCACATAGAAAACAGCTTTTTTACATTGAAATAATATTTCACAATATTACTGGGTTTGTTTTGTATTTTTAATCAAATAAATGCAGCCTTGGTGAGCAGAAGAGACTTCTTTTAACAACATTAAATATCTTACCGACCCCAAACTTTTGAACAGCAGTAGTGTGTGTATATATATATAATATATATTAGGCCTGTCAAGTTAATTAATTGCATCTATTGCAAAAGTTTGTGTTTATAAAATATGTACTTATTTGTTTGGAAATATTAATATTTCAAATGAAAGAAGTCAATTAAGCTGGCTCTATTTATCTGTTTAAAATACAGTAAAAACAGTAATATTGTGAAATTTGATACACTTTAAAATAGCTGTTTTATGTTTTAATATAATTAAAAATGTAATTTATTCCTGTGATCAAAGCTGGATTTTCAGCATCATTACTCCAGTCTTCAGTGTCACATGATCCTTCAGAAATCACTATAATATGATGATTTGCTGCTCAATTATTAATAATACTTCTTATTTTTTATCATGGTTGAAAACCATTTGCGTAATATTTTTGTGGAAACCGTGATACATTTTTTTTCTCTGAATTCTTTGATAAATAGAAATGTAAAAAGAACATTTATTTGAAATAGAAATCTTTTGTAACATTATAAATCTCTTTACTGTCACTTTTGATCAATATTATGCATCCTTGAGTGGTAGTGTATCATGTTTTCAGCGCCCCAAAAAAGAAAAAATATTAGGCAGCACAACTGTTTTCAACATTGATAATAATCATAAATGTTTCTTGAGCATCAAATCATCATATTATAGTGATTTCTGAAGGATCATGTGACACTGAAGACTGGAGTAATGATGCTGAAAATTCAGCTTTGATCACAGGAATAAATTACACTTTACTATATATTACAATATATTCAAACAGAAAACATTAAATTGTCAGCCCTGGTATTCTTATTTTATCTTTATTATTCTATTCCAGAATCTGGTAATATGAAGTGAGTGTGTTGTATTTTTCTCAATGCAAAATGATCAGATTATGATGCTGTTATTGCAAGAGTTATTATGGTCTATTTTTGCCTCCTATTTCTCCATGAAATCTCACGTCCAGGAACGTCTCTCTCAGTCAGATGTTGATCGTGTTAGTGGAGCTTCAGTCTCTCCTGCAGACTGATGGAGGTGTTGGCCTCAATCCCCCAATATGTCTTTCCCGTATTCCAGCCATTTAGCCCTGGATTTAATACAACAAAGTGCCATTCATTACCACACAGCCTGAAAACTCATGCAATTATCCAGATTTAGCACAATGAAAAATGTCCTCAACTAGCTCAAAAGTCTCCCAGTCTTTAGCAGCTAATTTAGAGAGCTCACTTGTCCAGTGTTGCTTGGCAATTACAACACACGAAACTCGACTAGTGAAGCGGATAGTACACTTTTCCCAAATTTCCCCAGTCTTGCTGCATAATCAACATGCCTTGTTCATTTGATCAAATCTTAAATTTCGCTTAGCAGGACTTTACCAATGCAAACAGACATAGAGAACTGCCTCAGTGTAGTCAATGAACATGTACTGTTAAATCACTATAATGTCTGAAATGTTCCTTATTCCTTTTCGCTCTTTTTTGATTTCTTGTAGATCTTAAAGGGAGATTTCACCCAAACCTGAACATTAAGGCATCGTTTACTCACCCTGGTGTTGTTTTAATGCCGTATGCCCTTTTTCAGACCACAACAGGAGAATTTTCATAAAATGTCACACTCGTGCTCGACCATATTATGGCAGTGAATAGCAACCATCATCAAACTTTTAAAAAAGACGTATCAAAGAATGATCCCATGTGACATGTCGTATATTCCAGGTGTTCTGTGTGTATATGATAAAACAAAGCTTTCACACTAGCTCTTTTGCTGCGCACACGGGTTCGATTGGCGTCAGAGTTCGGTTTGTTTGGATGATGTGAACGCTGTTTTCTGATCCGCAAACCATACATAGTCCGCATAAATATTATATTTATATATACTTATATAAAAAAAAACGTGTTTGTGTTTGTTCTCACTCACTTGTGACTGAGGCACTGCAAGCAGAAAGAATGTATATCTCGCTTTCAGGACTCCCACGTTCTTTACAATATGTGCAGTACATTTGCAGCAGATAGACTTTGAAAACAAAACCAAAGGTCCAAAAACCAAGATTTAAGAGTGATGTGAGCAACGCTGTGCATTTAGCTGCCTTCTCCTGCATTGCTGTAACTCAGTCACAAGCTGCTGCTATGATGATGCAAACGCTTCATGGTTCAGACCCAAATAATATAATGTGAACACAATCCAGCGGGAGCAGAGAGGAGGAATCCGACTCAGACCAGCCAATCAAATCAAGTCTGAAAGCACCTTAATGTGTTATTTACAGCTTGTCCGAGGTCTTCTGTGCTCGACTGCGCGTTCACGAGACTCGACCAGAAACAAAATACAATCCATGAATCTTGAATATTTCTGTTGTGTTCGTCGTAACAAGAAGTTATCGAGTTCAATAATCTGTGATTCTGACAAGTTCCAGTACAGAGATATTCAACTCAGTGAAGAAAGAGCACGGATACTTTCCAGACGTTGTATTTCATGTCACGTTTTTACCGTATTTCATTTACCGTATTAATACTTTCCATATTAATAAATCTTTCCTGTAGCTCAAACAGTAGAGCGTTGGATTCGCTCAAGATCTTGGGTTCAAGTCCCAGGGAAACTGATAAGAATGTAAATGTGCACCTTGAAATGCAATGTAAGTCGCTTTGGATAAAAGCGTCTGCCAAAATGTATAAATGTAATACGTTTCATGTATTTCATGTCACTATCTTGATTTCTCACAACTTGTGTGTTTTTCTGGGCGAGTCAGAGTGAACTGCGACACTAAGAGTCTCATGATTGTGACCAGGATTTTCATTAAATAATACATTAAATTCCAGTTTGTTTTTCACCAAACCCTATCGTATCCACCCAGAACACTTGGAATATACGACTCGTGTCACATGAGATCATTCTGTGAGACTTGTGTCTCTGTTTCAAAAACTAAAAGAAGGGCATACAGCATTACAACAACACCAGGGTGGGTAAATGATGACTTCATGTGAACTGTCCCTTTAACACACAAGCAAACTCTGCTGTGCTGTCATGTGTGTGAGGAGCGTTTTGTCTGAGCTCAGTGTCAATGTAAAGTGTTTTGAGCCGATAGCCGATGAACTATAGAAGCTCCACGGAGGCTTCATTAGTGTTAGTCGCTGGCTGATGGTCTCTGAGTGTGTTCTCTGAGTGTGTGAAGGATTTCTGGGCAACATGATGGAGGTTCTCAGTTGGAGTTTGTCGAACTATTGCTAATTTTAGCTTAGTGGGGCATTGCCTTCCCACAGCTTGTCATTTTTTCATCTCCTTTACCCCCTTTTCTCTCCAGTTTTTCCTGTGACTTTTGAGTCATCCATACATTCTTTGGATTGCTTTGTAACTAATGTCGTTCTTTCTCATGATGATAAGTTACATAGTGCTCCTAATATC
Organism: Chrosomus eos; assembly: GCA_036326025.1. Lineage (NCBI taxonomy): Eukaryota > Metazoa > Chordata > Actinopteri > Cypriniformes > Leuciscidae > Chrosomus > Chrosomus eos. The sequence continues at coordinate 3,289,181 of CM070827.1, forward strand.
ACATGACGACCTACCAAGTCTGTTTGATGCAATATATTGCTAATATGTTCTATATGTTTTTGAGATGTTTATAATTTAAATGTGTATGCATACATACAGTATGTGTAGTCATAAGTAGGTAATATGGAAAAATACATTTGAGGTATAAAACTGGTATGAGATATATAAATATCATCATTCATATGAAATAGCATGATATTGATTTGGTATGTGATAGTTATGGAGAGGCACATGCAAAAGTTTGTGTTAATAGCTGTTAAAATATATAAAAAATGTACATTTGTTAATATATCTCCTTCAACAGCTCATATTGGTGCATATGACATTTTTTTGGTGCTCCCTCTTTAGAGTTATGAAAGTAACTTTTCATAACACTTTTAAGTGATTACCAAGAGATGAAAGTAAGAGAACAAATAAAAGTTGAGCTTTTCAAGTAATTAAAGTACAATCAGTGAAAGGTGGTTCATTATTCACGTTCTAAAGCCAAGTTTCCAAGTATATTTCTACTAATGTGTCCCATCATGCATTGTTGTATAATATAATGATGCAAGTCTAATAAAACAATGTTGAAATGCACACATGACATGTTGCCATTAATTATAGCCTGATGCTTTCATAAAATAAAAAAAAAAATCTCCAAAATCCTTCCAAGAGTCAGTTTTATTTAGTTACCTAATGTCTGTCGCCTACCACAAACCCCTGATCCAGGATCAGCAAGCTGCTTCAACCAGACCTGACCATGTTTATCAAGTGAAATGGTGTCACCGCTATATCAGATCCCACGCAGTCACTGCCTACACCACAAAATCTCTCTCTCTCTCGCTGCTTTCCAGTGGGTACGTTTGCCAGACTGTTCTCTGAGGTGAGGCGTATGAGTGTTATCCTTGTGAATTCGATATTTTCTCTGAGCACAGTAAAATATTGGGTTCTGAGTTACAGGGCAATTATTGTGATGCTTCACGTCTGACAGTGAAACTGATATCAGCTGAAAAGCCCTGCTTATATTTTTGAGTATTTTTCCAGTTGGCTTAATTGCACATAAAATGGAAGATGAGAGTTTGTGTGCTTTTGCTAGGTGGAATACCTCAGTGTGTGTGCGGTCTACTTCTTTTCAGCTTATTCTCAACAGTGGCGTTCTCGTAACTTGTGTGTTGCAAAGCCACAGATGTACAGCAGCAGCCCACGGCTTACTTTAGCAAGCTTATGTGAAATGTACAGCAGAGAAACAGTAGTTGAGTGGAAAATGTCTGTCATTGTTAGCGTGCGGGGCAGCTCACATTCAGGTGTTGTGTAGGATAGACTGTCTCACACACACACACACACACACACACACACACACACACACACACACACACACACACACACACACACACACACACACACACACACACACACACACACACACACACACACACAGATCGCCTCACATGTCTCTGTGGCCTGTGTTTCCCCTCCAGGGCAAGGTGAATTGAGGTTTCTATGTCCTTCTTTCCACACAATATTACAGCACACACTATTAAAGCAAAGTGTGCCAAAGTTTTGCTAGTGGCAGTTCCCACAGTCTCTATTTTATATAGTTTAGGGAAGAAAATAAAATCTGATTGTTTGCCCTGGGCCTGCAGATTTAACATATTTGGCAGAAACTTTCAGAGTGAAGTCTTATTTTATAAGATACCTCTCAATCCTTTCAATATATCGGCTGTTTCTCAATCCTTCCTATCTCACTGCTTCCAATATATCTGCTGCTAAATGTCATATATATTATATTATATTATGTATTATTTTTGCAACATGCATCAGTTGGCGTGTGACATGGCTGAAGGCCAATCTAATATACAGTAAGGTCACTGACATGCAAGAGTTCATGTACAGCAAAAAGAAACATCTTTTAAAATATTGTTTACAACACGTGCCAATGTCTTAGAAATAGGGATGCAACGATACTGCTTTTTCAAAACCGATCCGATCCGAAATTAAAATTCTGAGTATCGGCCGATACCGATACCAATCCGATACCGGTGCAATTTTTTTTTTTTTTTAAATCAAGTAGAATTTCTATAACTCTGTGTGTTAAACTTATAATCACTATTTTGTGTGTTAAACACAATCTACTTAATACAGACAACTTCATTATAAAGAAAAACAACAAATCAAAAAAATACATGATGATAATCTATGGCAAAAAATCTATTATAACTAGATTAGTGGATAATTCAGCAGTAAAATTTAGTCTAGAAAAATCACGAGTGCACAATAATTGTATAAAATCTGAACATTTAGTGAAAAAAACATTTAGTGGGTAACAAATAAGAGACAATAAGTGTAACACTAAATCTGGTAAAACGTTACACATTGCTCTTTGTATTGTTGTAAAATACATTCATGAAAAGCAAGATAACAAAAATCAAAAAGATAAATTATTATATAGCCTAGGCTACTATAAAATTTAGACATGTTTTAAATGTATATCACAGCTGTTTAATGAGGCAGCAACATATGATAGATAGGACAGAACAAGAAAGGCTATTAATAATCTTTCATTGTGCAAAAGTATTATGATATGATTATGAAAGACTCCAATACAGTGCGGCACAAAGCGCTTATGCGCATCCCGAGCGCAGAATGATGTGCTTGAAGCAACACGGAGTCACAGCGCGCAGCGCGTCGAGTCCGCATTGAAAAGTTCAAATCACAAAGGAAATACATATTGATGCGTATGTATACAGTATATATCTATGCAATAGTTTGAGCCTTTTATTTTAACAGTTTTAAATTTGAGTTACTGTGCGCGTGAAGAACAATTATAGTGCTCTGACTCTACTCTATAGTGATGTGATCTAACAGGCACCCGGTAAAAAAGTAACATGATTTAGTTACAGCAATAATGTCCAGCATAAAGTTGTTTTATGTGAAACCATAGTTTCATAGTGTTGACTGTCGTACCCGAACGCGACGGGTTGTTTGATGCTGAATGGAGTATGACTGACAGCCGCAGCGGAGGGAAAATGTTTACGTGATCTTGAATTTTTATCTTGAATGACTTAAATATTCATTTATATCTCACATTATACTTATATAATGGCTTCAGGACACTTATAAGATAGTGCACAAACACTTTATGCTGCTTTATAATGTTTTTGTGCCTTTTGTGGGGCTAAACAATAACACAATAGTATACGCACAATATCGAATTTGGATCGGCCTCGTCTGACCGATACCCGATCCGGCAAAAATGGCAGTATCGGAGCCGATACAGATACTGAGTATCGGATCGATGCATCCCTACTTAGAAACTCACTCATGTTGGTTTAGTATTTTTTTTTTTAAAGAAAAGTCTCGAAAGCCTGGCGATTAAATTTGCTCTAAAGGATTCAAGTGTGCGGACAGTTTATTTATTTTTTGAGTTGTTTAGTTTTGTCTGTCTGGCACCTTGTTTATCGTGAGTGCGGTGAAACGCTTTCAAAAAGAAAAGTCTCTAAAAATACCTTGTGGCGTGTAATCAAGTAAAAATGAATGTTTTTCTTACACCATGAATACAGAAGAGTGTACACATCTTTATTATTTTTAATAAAGTAGTTTTAATAAATAGTTTTATATAGATTTAATAAAGATAAAGTTTTATTTTTTTATTCGGCTTGAACTAACCTTTATGTTGAAGGTCATATTTTTATATTATACTATTATTATTATTATTATTATTATTATTATATATTATTATTATTATTATTATTATATAATTATCTGATATTTTAAGAGACTACATTGAAACAGTCATAATTTTTCAAAAGATATATATATATCTATATATTTACCTAACTACTGTTAAATTATTGTTTTAATGAGGCTTTTTAGAATTTATATAATTGAAATTGTTGCCCTCCATAATGACCACAATCAATTTTTATTCAGAAATTAAAAATCATGAAAAGTTGTATTAAAGTTTTGTATGTATAAATTACATATTTAATGTATTTCTGGCAAAAGAAAAAAAAATAGATTCATACCAAAAAAAAAGTAATTGACCCATATATGTATTTATATAAAAATATCAGCCTATTAGAAAATTCAGATCTATACATTTATTCAGATAATATAAAAAAATCTATTAACGATTGTGTGAGCTTTTTGTTTTCCTACACATTATTTTTGCATAGTATATTTTCTTTTTTGCCAAATAATTTTGTCTGATATACCTTAATCAAGTACAGTGTTTTGTTCTTCCCTCACATTTAAAATATTTGAAAACATGCACTATTTTCCTCATATTTTGATGGTTTAAGCGTTGATTAGGTCCAGGAAAGTGCTTGTAGATCCGGCAATAACCCGTCGGCCTCTCTGACACTCGAGCAGGTGTGCTGGTGAAGTCATGCCTGAACTCTGCGCTCGCTTTCCTGCCCGTCACTTTAACCATGGTCTCGGGTCAGCTGGCCCCATGTTATGACATCCAGGACGAGTCCACGCAAACAGCATTGAGGAGAACCTTACAGAGATGACAGATGACACATTTAGAGGCCAGGATTTCCTCTCCTGTCACCGGGACAGGATTTGTCCTCGGATCTGATTCTCAGAAGAGGATACCACATATCTAAGGAAGACCTAGATAAGGGATACGGGTGTAGCGATAGTGTCAAAAGGCCTAATGTCTTTGTAGCGGTAAGGAGAGACCGGAGGATTGTTCGGCCTCTGGAATAGATTATTCCAGAATACATAAAGCCGCATTCTATTTGCAGGAGGAGGAAGGAGACCTTTGATTTTTGCAGTACAATAGGCGACTCTCATGACTGCAACCATAAGCCTTCTGAGTGCAAATGGATATCTGCGCTTCACACTTCCAGATAGAGACCCTGTCTTTGATCATGTCCTCCGATTCGATCTGATTTGGAGAGAAAGCCCAGGCTCGGATGGTCTCGTGCAGCGGGGTATGACGCAGGGCAGGACTAAAGGGATGGATGGGATTTGGATAGAGATAACAGAGGGGCTGTCTTTGAACAGAAAGCCGAAGCCCATCTCCTCTGAGAGTTTGGTGTTAGCGGCTTGAATATAAGCTGGTCAGCTGTGGCAGGTTTCTCTCTTTCGTTTACTGTACATGCATTTCCATGCGGTTTCTAGATCCTCATGGTGAATCTACAGTTGCAACTTGCATGTTTAACATGGGAAATTGAGGCCTATAGTTATCAGTGGTTCTCAACCATTGTCCACAACAATATTCAAAAGCCTTCTAGATTCCATATATTACATTTTAAATCTCTTATTAAGAGCTGAATGTTTGCTCTGAGATCCCACTTTTTTTAAAACAATGAATTTACATGGTTTTTCGATTTACTGGAAAGTATTATCCATAAGGACATAAGGAAAACTGATCCCCCCCCCCCACACGCACAATTTTTATCCGATAAAATACAGTAAATTTTTGATTAGAAATATATATTCATTGTAAAATAGGTCTAGAAATCACACTTTTAAAATTAGGCAACCTCATATATCCTGGTTTTCCAAGAAAGTGAAAACCCTGGTTCTTCAAAGAAAGAAAAAAAAGTTTTTGATGACATGAATCAAAATAAAAAACATCTTGATTTTTAGTTGTTTTAGCTTATTTTAATGCTTATGTAATTGTAAGTTATCTCGAGACCTGTTTACTGTTTGAGACCTGGTTGAGAGCCACTACTATAAGTTTCTAATTAACTAAGATTTTGAGTCAAAAGTCCAAATGCGTGTGGTTTTACTATTTACATTTCACTATTTATGCCGTTTAATGGCAGATTCACCTTTGGACCATTTTAAGTGAAAACACATTTTTTCTTTTCTGTGCAATAACAAATTTTATAGACACTTCACAGACTTTAAACTTGTAGAAAGTTTAAGTTTACAGACATTCAAAAAAGTAGAACGTACCCTGAGAAATATTATTCATAGTAAAAGGTGTGACAACTAGCCCCGCTCACCCATACCTGATTGAATAATTGCTTTTAAACTCTTCTGACTGACTACAGATGATTTGAGACCGTTCTTATTACGTTTTATAGACTGAAGCATATCGAGAGCATCATGAAGAAATGAGGATGCGATGTGGGAATATTACCCTGAACTGTGGCCTCCCAGATTCTAGAAGGAATGAAGCGTTCACAGAATATATTAAACCTTATTTATCAAACTGAATTATATAATTAGGTCTCCGTTTCAGCTAGAGACTTTGGATTTGCGTAAACCCGGTAAAACATCCACCTAAGATAGGACTTGATGGTTCGATATGTCTGCAATTGTATCCAGATGTTTGCCGATGGCGTTTCGATGGTGCCGCCTGAGCCTTGAAAAGTTGATGCAGGATTTCAGAAATTGAAATTGTCAGTAGGGGTTCACCTAATTTCCCCGCAACTGATTAAATAATTGTTTATTTAATGTAAGAGGCCCCGCGGATTGCCTAAGTGAATTACATGTAATTTCATTTCACCAGCTTTGTGTGCAAATCGCCCCCTTTAAACCAAAGAATCCTCGCTCTTACATCCAGACGGCATGCCAAATGCATTATTATCCCTTATTTTCACATATTACATCTGTGATGTGTCTCAGTCTCTAAGCATCGCTTGCTTCCCCTTATCATTTTCACTGTCTCTGCTTTTAGGCATGATTTTGCTGTCCACCTCACCAGAACTGACTGTTAGATTGACGTTGCAGAGGCCTGGAAATCTCCCTGGTGCTGAAAGCTATTATTTTCAGGTCGTTTTTCATAGACAGCGCATTGTTTAGTGCCGAAAGTTCACAATGGGTGCAAAACCGGTTGCGAAACCTCGAGAACAGCTGATTACCATAATAGGTTTAAGACAGAAAGGTGTGATGTTTCTTCCCCGCCTCTTTCACCTGAGACTTGAAGCTTTTAATGGAGAGCTTTATGGGATTGCTGGAACATGCTTGTTAAATAAATAGATGTAATTAGGTCCTGCCTCTAATTACTTCAGATTCCTCTCACCAGGACCGAATTAGTCGGACTCCCTAGAGCGCCTAGTGTTAGGCATGCGTAATCAATCACGCACAAACAGAAAGCACAGGCTACACCCACAGAAAGCACCAGAGTGCAGCACGGTCATTCATCACAGCCCGCAATGCAAACAAGAACAGCCATTTTGTTGTTTACTGCGAGAACCTCTAACCCTGCCGTACCTGTACACACATACCTTTGTCTGCATGGAAATGTAGAAATAATCCAGCTTATTATGACGCCTCATCCCGAGTGCAGATGAAAGGTATGACAAAGTTAGTTCTGATTATGATTGGTGGTGTTTTAAGCAGTGATAGTGCTGTGTGATAATGCATGGCTCCTGTAGCGAATGATCACGCAGATAAACTGGAGCAGGCCCGAGATCAGACAGGACCTGGGATCTCTACGGCCCTTCTAGCCCACTGAAAAAAAAAACAATGCATCACCTCACAGCACGTCCAGACGTGGCAGGCGAGAAAAATCGCCCCACACTTTGGGGAAACAAAGACAATCAGGGCTTTCTCTCGTTCGCCTCCCCTCCTTTTCCTTTGGTGAGCAGCTGCAGCGAGCCAGTCACATGTGCAGGGCTTTTTATTCTTTTTTCCCTTGCCAACTTGTCCTTTTCTGAGATTTAATGGAGGGAGAAAGAGATAAAACAACAGAACCTGGCAAGGCAAGGTACGCATTCGTTTTTACAGATGGCGGTCCAGTTGATAATTGAAAAGGAAGTCTGGGATTTTGCACCGTTCGACAGGGAAAGGCTATTTCTGGGCTTTCCTGTGTAATTGACCCACGACCCCCTCCTCACAGACATTCACATCTCAACTTTTTCACACTCCCACTTTATTTGACCCTGCCCTCATACTTATAATGTAATGCTTGTGCCATGTTTGCTTATTTGATGTATTTTTCCTTTAGATGCGTGTTGTTGACTAACTTTGGATTGTTTTGGAAGTCCCTCTGACCTGATATCAGTCCAGCCAGTTGTTGTTGCAATCCCTGTGTCTAGTTTATGTATATAGTTGGCCGTTTATTAGCAATTCCTGCCGAGTTGTAAATGTAAGCTGTGGAATCATCGTATCTGAATACCATGAAACTGAATCATGGTAGTAAAACTCATTTGTACATTTAAAATAATATGTAAGGCATTGGATTATACAGTGAACATAAACTAAATTACATGTTCATTTTACTGTAGCTAGTTCCAATTTTTTTTTTATAAAAATGGTGGAAATACAAGAGTCAGATTAATTCTACATTGAAACGGCCATTATCACGCAGATGCAGATACGATCAGCCTAAGTGTCGGAGCTTTTGATTTATTTCATTTTAAATCCAACACTTTTGGCTCACTAACCCTATAAGCTTTCTGGATGGCTAAACAGGAGGCCCAGCACAAATGAGTGATATTACCAACAAGATAAATGATCAGATGTGTGTAGGTTGCATGTATATTAACTCTCTGCGGCTGTTGTGCAGTGCAGGACTGCAGAACACGTGTGAGTGATTTGGCTCTGGAGCCCAGAAGGCCAGGGAGAGAAATCCACATAGCTGATGACGGACACTTTGTTTGGCTTGTAACGCTAGAACAGGATAGGAAAGAATAAATCAATCAATCATGTCTAAACTGTCAGGACTAGCATGTGGCCCTCTAAAAAACCCCACCGAGATCAGAAAATATATACATTCTCGCTTAAAGGTTGTAAGAAAGCACTGATTTTGACGTAAATGAGCCGTAATTCGATTTTGCGATAATCTTCCAGCAAGGTATTGTGGGTTTGTGTTGGAGGATATGCCTGACATCTTGCACTCTTAAAGCGATAGTTCACCCTAAAAATATGCATACTCATGTTGTTCCAATAATTTTTTTCTCCAGACCACAAATGAAGATATTTAGAAAAATATTTTAGTCTGTTTTCTCTCCCAAATATCTTGTTTCACTGAAGAATTAAGGTCATACATACAAGTCTTGAATTACAAACATATTTAATAAAAGCGCTGATAAAATGAGCATTACCATCTAAAACTATCAACATACTTTTTTGTAAGGGATAAAACTATTGATTTGGGTAAGTGTAATGCTTAAAGGGTTAGTTTTATCATCATTTACTTATGAGTTTGGTACTTCTGTTGAGCACAAAAGAAGATATTTTAAAGATTGTTGAAAGTTTACGGTACTCATAGACTTCCATAGTATTTTTTTTTCCTACCATGGAAATCACTGGCTACCATCAACCGTTTGAATACCAACATTCTTCAAAATATCTTTTTTTGTGTTCAACAAACAAAGGTTTGGAACAACTTGAGTGTGAGTTAATGATGACAAAAAGTCATCATAGTTTTTGGGAGATCTATCCCTTTAAATGTAAGGATCGAGTCATTATTGCTGCGGAGGGCCACTATAAAAGTGTTTATGAATCTTCAATGAGTAACTTTTGTTTTATGTGCACAATAAGTGCGCGAGATCCCTCCCTGTTTGCCTGAAATGCTGTGTGCATCAGAATGATGCTCTGCGGTTGCAAAGGCCAGTTGTCAGAGTGACTATGCATTTGCTGATAGCTCATGGAAAACATTGCTCCATCTCATTAAGTTATTGCCATCATTTTTATTCTTTATGGTCGTGCGGGCTACCGTCCCTCATTCTCTGTTCACATTCATTTTCTACATATCTATGATTAATGGGAGATGTCGTAGCGTAGAGTGAGCGAGCATCAGCGAAGGTGAGATCATAATTAGTTTAGCTGTTGCAGGCCCTCCAATGGCGCATCTGGACGGAAAAATTACCCTATAGGAAGCTGGCGGCGGCCCAAAACTTTTTACTGATACGTTGTGAAACACCCGATGAATCAAGTGCCCCTTTCACTGCCAAAAAAGCTCTACCGACTCGAAGCCAAAATTATGTCTGCAGAAAGCTTTCCATTCTAAATGTATTAGAGCACAATTAGGAGCATTGTACTTCTCTGGCAGGAGAAATGTGTTCCCTGCGCAAGCCGTCTGAAGTTAGGCTAAATAAATCGTACACATTCTATAAGCCTAAACGAGTTTTACAGGGGCCATAATCGAGATAATTCCTGTGATTTGCCTCGGCTGACTCTCGGGATTCACTCTTAGTTCTGTCCGTTCCCGGCGGATGATTCATGCGGCTATATCTCTCTCCTTTTTTCCCTACTTGAGTTTATGTTTTCCCCTTCTCTCACAGTAGAGTGCAATATTTCAAGCTACTAGATATTTTGAGTTGCTGCCATGTATTTAAAGGTTCCCGTCATGCATGTGTTTGAGAAGAGACATTTATTGAAAGATCAAAATATTTATGTCAGGCCGGTGCGAGCGACCCAGTTTGAAGCTGGCGGTGTTGTCGCGGACACAGTGGTATCTTACAAAGCCTATACATCACAGGAAGGATAATTAGTGTTCGAATCAGCTTGGTTCTATTAATCATGCCTTATCCTGGCTTTCTGATTGGACGCATTGTGTCTGTCACCGTCAGAGCTGTCAAAGCAGCTACACCCTACTGAGTCTTGGGATTTTTTCTACCTTTCTTGCTCTCTTTTACATTCAGCTCCCATCTCCATGCTGAGCTTGAATCTCAATCCCTCTTTTTCTCCACAGCTCGCTTTTTTTTTTAAAACTCATTTTGGCTCTCTTTCTTTTTTATGATTTCGAGAGCGGCGGGGCTCGGGGGTCTTCTGCGCCAACTGTCTGACCACCAAGACCTCACTGTGGAGGAAGAATGCCAACGGCGGCTACGTGTGCAACGCGTGTGGCCTCTATCAGAAGCTGCACTCGGTAAGGGGGAAACTAAGAAAACATCAGTGCAAACGCCTCGCCAGCCCACCCACAAATCGCAGAAACAGTGTTCAAATGAATGGAGAGGTGACAGCGTAGCAGCTTCGGTTTGATCGCTTCATTTCCGCGCTGTCAGGCGAGGATCCCGAGGGAATAGCCCTTTTGGCCTTCCCCATACCCTGAAGCCAGCTAATGGCCCTATGGAAGTAATTTTGCACCAGCTGGGAGCCCTACTTCCCACAGTCCTAACAAACACCTGACCTTAAAACCCGAGATGGACACAATGGCTCCTGGCACAACCTTAAAACCCCAGTCGAGGCGGATGAATTTCTTTCTCGCGTGGATCACAAAAAGAGACGTTTAGCAGAATAACCAAGCTGCTTTTTTCAATACTGTGATGTGAGTGGTGACTATGTTGTTTCTAGTTCCCATTCACCTTCATAGTATGGAAAAAAGCAGCTTGGGTCATTCTGTTAAATATCTCTTTCTGCATTTCAAAGCCTATAAAAGTCATATTGTTTAAAATGAAATGAAAAAAAAGAAATTCCCCTATGGAGAAAATTATTTTTAACTGACTTACTTTGAGCTACAAGGTTGTTAATCAGTGGTAAAGTCTTTTGTTAAAGTCATCAGCCCTAATCATTTATTTATTATTTTTTTAAATAATCATGTTTAACAGCAGAAAAATTATTCTCAAATGAATCACAACACTAGATTTGATTTGAAGCAGTAAAGTATATATATATATACTTTCAGATCATATATATATATATATATATATATATATATATATATATATATATAGTGTTGTGATTCAACTCGTGGGTGGTTGATTTGATTCATAGCTTATAACTCTTTAAAAATCTCTGAGAAAATTAAATTGGAAAAATTCTTTCCGGAAACAAGGCCACTGAAAAAGTGGGTGGACATGTTGCACTTTCTATACACACTCTTTCTGCTTAAATGCTTAAAGCAGCGACTAAATTATTAATATTTCGGTGAGAAAGTGTGTATTGTGCCCAAAAAAAAGAAACTGCTCGTTTCTGGACTCGGTCACAAAATGACTTAATTTGATTTGCTTGATTGCCTTGATTGTTCTCTGCCCTCTTAATTTAATTCCTATCTGAATGTCCATCTGTGGCTGTACCTAAAGCTGTGTCTGCAAGTGTTCTTCTACTTCCTTTGAAACGATGTCTGGATAAACATGACGAGTAAACAGACTCGGCAACATGTGTGTAATGAAGCCGGAGAAACAGAAGCAGTATTGTGTACGGACTTAACGTTGCGTTCGCGTTCTAATCTTTGGAGCTCCTTCAGAATTGGGTCAAGTCTGTGAGTGTTTCGGTTTTTCCTGTCCTGATATGCAGTGTTGGAAGCGCTCTTGTTCCTCAGTGGCCTCGGGCTTTCGGGAGCAGTGCCTGGGTGGCGCAGGCTTGGGATACAGGGGCCGACTGAATCAGTGTGGTCGACTGGGGTAAAGCGGTCAGGCACCGGATCACAACAGGCTCTTTCAGGGGCCACGGCACCTGGTGGCTCGAGTCCTGCTAACTCGACCCCTCACATCTGCCTCATCACAGAGCCTGCGATCAATGAGCGCTTTACAGCCAGGCCTGTGAAATACTGTACGCTCTATTTACTGCCCCACATTAAACACTGTCTGGAGTAAATACGGTTCCTCACGCCGTAAGTTTTTCTAACTTTGACGTTTATGTTGGAGTTCATCATGCATTGGTGATGCTCACATCAGTCTTTCTCTGGGTTCCTGAGACACAGAACGTGGGGTGGCCGTGGCTTTAAGCGAAACGGAAACCATTTTTGATAGCTTTACAACTGAGATCACATTGATATTAAAAGCAGAGGGAAGATGGATTTAATGAGAGATATTCTTCAGGCCTAAAGTCATGGCTCAAGTACACTGAGAAAACAATGAGACATTTATGAGAACTCTGGTACTTCTGGCTCAGATGGCTTAATTGTTCTCACTTTTTGTGCTGAATTACATCTTTCCAAGTATTTTAACAATCTAAATTGTAATGAATGCACCGATATGTATTGTTATTGGTGAATTACCACATTTATATGCAAATAGTAGCTAGGAATATTCAATTCTACTAATCTTATGTTTTTCTTGGATTGTCTTGGTTCTGATTCCAGTTACAATTAATGATTCGTCTCTTTAATAATGCTGATGCTGATGTGCTTATCTTGAAAAGAGAGAAGTTTATTTTTTTATTCACGTTTGTACGATGATTGCATCTAGTACTGGTGAATTTCCCTCGGCTTGTCTACAAAACTAGTAAAAGCGTATATGATCTGTAATTTACTAGTTCTATCTCAGTGCTACTCTTTGATGATAGTTAAACTGTGTGGTGAGATGATCTAAAGCCAGCGGTGGACTTAATGGACATAATTTTTTTGCTCTTCTCTCTGTTCTTTTATTGTAAAGTAGCTTCTGCAGTGGACCATCAGGTTGTGTACACGATCACACTCCACTAGAAGCTAATAAACACGATATAGAGACGTCTCTGGAAGCCCTCAGGATCCCTCGAAACACTGCCGATTGGATGCAGGACTTGTTTGCGTGATGTTTCTGGTTTGAGATATAAGATGCTGAGTCATCTTCAGTAGTGTGATTGCAGAGCCGAGGAAAGACTTCAGCAGAAAATGTCTTGCAGTGTTTCAGGTTCTTGGTTCGATAAATAATGGCGTGAGTGTTTCAGTGATGGCGCTGTAACGCAGGCCAGCGGAGACGGTGTCCTTCATGTCAGTCTGGAACTCAGTTTCCAGTAGTATTTTTATACTTTTGAATAAAAACTTTTATATGCTGTACAGAAATCATTTCATAATAGCACCTCATAAAAGCACACTGTAGAGAGCCCTAAATGGAGGACTGGACTCCGCATGCCAGAACACATTGCAATAATAAATGTCTCTCAGATTTTATCTTCTAATAATAGGACCCGTAGCCGTGTGTCAGTGCCCGACATAAAACTCACCGTCATGTAACTTATCTATGTGGGACGCAGAAAGAATATGTCAAGCAAACTGTAAAACATCAGGAATAGCAGAAAGGTTTTGTTGACGGTCAGCGCGGTCGAGACGGGCCTCCAGCTCATCTGAGCATTAAATACCTTTCAGTGTTTCAAAAAACTATTTTCTGTTTCACACACGAGTCTTCTTTAGCTCTCAGGCACTTAAACCACTTGCTGAGCTATATTACTACAAAATATGTATTTTTATAGAGTGTAGTGTATACAAAATGCGACTTTTTGTTATTAATACAAATTATTATTTTTTTGTGTCATGCACATTTTAGTGTCGTACACAATTCTGATTTATTGTTGATTTATTTTATACAAAATATGACTTTTTGTTGACATATGACACATTTATTATAAAAGATTGTTGTGTGTGTGGTGTGTGGTGTGTGTGGTGTTGTGTGTGTGTGTGTGTGTGTTGTGTTGTGTGGTGTGTGTGTGTGTGTGTGTTTCTCTTATTTGTTATTTATTTTATACAAAATGTGACTTTTTGTAGAATTAATTGTCATTTTGCGTCATGCACATTTTAGTGGAGTACACATTTATTGTACCATTTTTATAGATTTTTTTGTGTATGGGGGAGTTAAACATTTTAGTGTCACACACAATTATTATTATTTTCCATTTTTCTTAATTTTTTTCTTTTTTAAGAAACACAAAAAGCTATGTTTGCTAGAATTATCTGCGTTTCTACTTTTCTTCATACTATGCAATGCTTAAATAGTATTATTAAATGTGCAGAACCACCAAACTTCACCCCCCTGTTCTCAGTTGTTCTGTAGTAAGTAAATATAATCAAATGCTTTAATGTTAGACTTTTATTGTCTCTGTTCTAGTTTGATATTTAAAAACAGAAACGTCAAGAACTCATAGCCAACTGATAAATGAAGCATTGTCCATGTTAAACCCGGGATAACCCGCAGTTCTCCAGAAGAGATGTGCAGTGAGGGCCTGACAGGGTCCAGCAGTAGAGGGCACTCTTTCTTTATCTGGCTTTTATCCCGTCCTCTCTTCAGACAGACAGCCGGCCTGACGCTTGCGTTTTAACACCATCCATCACAGGGCATTAACTGAAGTTAAGCAACACAGAGAGATTAGTTTTAGCTTTAACTCCGGCCCACAGTGGTCAAACATTCTTCAAAATATGCATCTCCAGTTTCTTCCCCGAGAACATATGGTGCGGAGCCAAAGGCGAGCTTTGTTGGAGCTACATTTTTGCATAAATTATATTTTTTTATACAGCTTTTAAAGGGTACCAGAGAAATATGTTCATTCTCTCATACTGAAACACTTAGCCATCCCAAGCCTCCCGTTCTTTCCTTATCCGAGCTACAAAGGCGAGTGGCGATCATACATGATTGATTCCCCCGATGTGTCTCGACCTCAGAGTCGACAAGCAGTGGAGGTGTGTGTGTGTGTGTGTGTGTGTGTGTGGGGTGGGGGGTCTTCTGCCAATTATCTCTGGCTCTGGGTGATCGTGGGTGATCTCTGGCTTGGAAGAATGTGTCTGGCAGTGTAGCAGAGACTAGATGAGTTGCGTCACCTCACTGAAGTTTCCCCCGAGCCACTGCCTACCAGGACAGAATCCCAGCTCAGGAAAATAGATTACAGACAAGTGCTCCATTATTCCCTCCAGTTGCAGGTCTGCCACCAGAGGAAATATGCATATCTCACATCTCTCAGTCTCCAACCGCAGTATTTTCCATTTTAGCATAGACGTAGAGGATGAGAAATGAGAAGGAACATACGGTTACCTCGGGCTTTTTCTCGTAAAGTAGCACAATTGATAACGATTCCACTCTTCGATTTCTGTCTCTTTCTGCTAGTCGAGCTGAAAATCTCTTCTGTAGTTCACTCTGTGTTTGTCGACTCATTGTACCTCCTTGATTTTTGGAGCTTGGCTACTGTATGTAGTCCAGTGAAAATAAAGTTGTAATTAATAGGCATTTGATGGCAGATTATTACGCTAACCAGCCTAATTACAGGAGTGTGTCCTGTGAGTCCCAGAAGAGATGAATCATGTGACTGAAATCACAGTATTTATGAGGCATTCAATGAATCTGGTTCAGTCTCTCACACACACACACACACACACACACACACACACACACACACACACACACACACACACACACACACACCGATTACGGTTTATCTAGCAAGTGAATAATAATTAAAAACTGTACACTCTTTGTAATTAGTCTCAAAAATATTTTTTAAATATATTTTTCGAGGTAATTTTTTTTACAAATATAATTAATTATTAATTACTAACTCATACATATATATATATTTTTTTTTTACAAAAAATAAAAGATAATGCCAAACCGCTAGGTTTGATTGTCCCACTAGATTTTTTTTCTTCATTATATCAAGCTATTTTTCACTTTATTCCTCTCCTCAAAATTGTATTGTTTATTTGAATACATTTATAGATACGGAAAATGACAATCATGTCACTGAAATCAATTCCAACAAATGCATAGCTAATAATTCATAAATTTTTCGCACTGAAAAAAATTGAAGCCTTTTTTCAATATTTACACGTCAATGAATAGTCAAATTCCATCAAATTGAATTGAATAATCTTTTCATATTATGAATTAAGAAAACTAGAGCCTAATAACACATTTAATATAAATCTTAATTTTTAAACATATTAGGACTATTCAATTAAATTTGATGGATTTATACTATTAATTGAAATGCGTAAATCTTGAAAAAAGGCTTAAACATGTTTTGGCTGTAGAATGAATTGTTAATTACTATTACTAGTATTTTTATGATTTCAACCAGAACTTCAACATAGCTCTCTCTTTTTCAGACCCCCAGACCGCTGAACATTATCAAGCAAAACAACGGCGAGCAGATCATCCGTCGCCGGACCCGTAAGCGCCTGAACCCTGAGCCCGTCCCGCAGGAGCAGGCGGGCTCCAAACAGCAGCGGGTCAACAGCGAGGAGCGTCTCAACGGCAGCCCGTTAGAGAGGAGGACAGAGGAGCCCGGGTCTGACGGCTCGTTATCACGGGCCGAGACCCAAACCCAGCTGGCCAAATATGAGTCTTACGGTCCCACAGGACCCAAAAGTCACCCTAGCCCCCGCTCAACCCATGCGTTCCTCGTCAACCAGACGCTGGAGATCCACAAGCGTATGCCACCGCTGCATATGCACAAGAGTCCTGCGGACGGAGCGGCCGAGGGGAACGGGCTTGGACCGGGACCTCACGTTGGGGACGGTAAGGGTGGCTCGGAGCGGGGCAGTCCCATCGAGAAATACATGCGCCCGTCAAAGCAAGCCAGCTACTCTCCTCCGGGAAGTCCCATTGAGAAGTACCAGTACCCGTTCTTCAGCCTCCCCTTCCTCCACAACGACCTGCAAAATGAGTCGGACTGGTTGCGCTTCTGGACTAAGTACAAGATGTCAGTGCCGGGTAACCCAGGTCATTACCTGAGCCCCGTAGCCGGCCTTTCCAATCCGTGCCAAAGCTTTGTGCCTTACCCTGCCTTCAGCTTACCTCCTCATTTCCCCCCGCCGACCCCATCCGGTCCCGAAAACGACGCGCCTCTCGACCTCGCCATGAAACATTCCAAACCTAGTCCGACGCCCAACGAGACCCCCGTCGCTGAGAAACGAGCGTCACCTGTTTCCGAGACGGAGGAACCCGAAGAGGAACACTCTGCTTCCCAAACCCCCAAACCGGAGATGGTGGATCAGGCCACGCAGGACGAGCTCTCGAGTAAATGCGCTCACTGCGGGATCGTGTTCCTGGACGAGGTCCTGTACGCTCTACACATGAGCTGTCACGGGGAGAGCGGGCCCTTCCAGTGCAGCATCTGTCTGCACTCCTGCTCCGATAAATACGACTTCACAACTCACATCCAGCGAGGCCTCCACCGGGCCGTCCCCGAGGCCAGCGCCGAAACCCCCAACCAATGAGTCCCAGCACAACCAGTCCAGTGCTTGAAATGTGCCAAGACGGATCAAGGTGCCTAATGCTAGAAACTTCAGTCTGCATTTCTGTGGGAGCTCCCAAACACACACACACTTTTACTGACTTTTTGAAGACATCGGTACATGTAGCTACTCAAGATATATTTTCGTTAGTCCAGATGTTAATTTTCGACAAGGCAGTTCAGCAAGCAAGGTACATCTACTCAAACTCAATGCTTCGTCGTCGTCGTGTGTATTCACAGATTTATGACATGTTCTCTAACCTGGTTCTGATGAAAATGAGGATGTGTTTCTGCATGTGTGGGAAACAAACAAACATCCAGCATCCTCAGGGAATGTGTATGGCTGAACATTAGTTAATAGTTAACATACTAAATGTCTTACGGTTTTCTGTTTGTTTTTCTGAAGTGAAATTGTTAGGTAACTCAAGTCACAGATTTCCATCGGATCTTTTAAGCTGCTGCCTTAGTTGCTGGGATGCAATTCTTATTACTCTAGAAATTTGGGAAGGAATAAAAACCTATTTTTTTTCTAGGTTGTTAATAGTAAAATCACATTATCAGTGCCTGATATATTGTACAAAGTATTTTCTACATGAGATGTTGATATGCATCTGAATGAGGGCCTGGAGTTTGGCTCTGACAAACGTTTACATTTGCAAATGTAGCAAACGACGTAATGAAGCAACACCTGAACTTTTCTTTTTCCACGAAAACAGTAAGACAATTCATTTTCCTTTCCTCCAAAGGTGGAATATTAAACAAAAGTACTATGTTTTTATCTTTGGCCACAAAAGGGCACTATTCATTCCAAGCTTGACGTGTTCTGTTGCCTCTCCTCACCGTGTACATGTGCTTTATAGTGGATGAAGAAGCTTCTCGTATTGGACTGAAGTCTTCCTCTATGTTTCTCCTGCTCTTCTGATGCCGAACATTCAAGGGAAGCCGATCAGGCTGCGCTTTATTTGGTCCTTTGTTAGGAGCCAGTGCTCTATAATATAAAAAATATAACTTTCTGCCAGTCTAAATTTATTGTTCCACCTTTAATCCTAAAGAGCAGTTGAAAACGCCATTTTGAATCTGTTCTGTTGATGAATCGTAATAACTGCAGGTGTTTCTGGTGCCTTTCGATGGCAGTTGTCTCAAAGAGGCGTAACATTATTTATATTGTTGTTTCACCCAGCTGTACTTTGGTTTAAGCTCCTTTTGCAATTTTCATCGTGTGGAGTCGAGTGGACAACTGTCTACCTGAGCAACCGAACAAGTAATAATGAGCTCAGAAATAACCCAAACGTGATTTATCAAGTCAAGCGCTTGATATATTCTATAAAGCTGTTTATGCATCTTCACAGTTTGTTTGAAAAGGGGGAAAATATCATTTGAACCCTCGCAGATTGAGTTTTTGTTTGCTTGTAACTTGTAGTTGTTGTTGTGCTTCTCCTCCACGCTCACTCCTTTTCATGACCACAGGTTCAGTGAGTCGACTATTATTTATATGAACTGGGGAAAAGAGGAGAGATCGAGGCTCAAAATGTCTCGTTTGCTCTCTCCATCTTTCTCCGAAACTAGCCTTACAACGCTGCTTAACTGCAAATGCCTCTTAAAGATAACTGAAATTATTATAAACCGTCGCTTTTCAACAAACCATTTATACAGTTGGGTATTAAATAACATACGATTTTTTTATTTTTTTGTCTCTAAATGTTCATTTTAATTTGAAAATGTTAATGCTTGCACTTCAGTTACTCTGTTGCAGAAGAAAGATGAACTGTGTTATCCGCATGCTAAGTACAGGTACTGCATTATAATAAATGAACGAGATCTTGCCGATGTTCGAAGGTCTTAGCAATATTGAAACACAAGGAG
Source organism: Chrosomus eos (assembly GCA_036326025.1). Classification (NCBI taxonomy): domain Eukaryota; kingdom Metazoa; phylum Chordata; class Actinopteri; order Cypriniformes; family Leuciscidae; genus Chrosomus; species Chrosomus eos. Next base: position 3,308,795 of record CM070827.1, read on the forward strand.
TATTTGATGGAGCCTGGAAGCTTGTTTGGTCAAGGTGAAGGGCATAAATATGTAAATGTTTTAACCATTATTCTTAGAATGTTATTGTTTTTACACTTGCTGCATTTAAAGTGCATAGATGATGATTTTAGGATTTTTTTTTTCAGCTGCCACCTTAACTTTGTTTTATTTCGTTTTGTTTTTTCTTTCTTTCAATTTTTTTTTTTGTGTGGTAGGTTTTTAAATGCAAAAAGATTCAATAAAGATGGCAAAGATGTCTGTTACATCTAAACTTGAATAATAATGATGATGACGATGATAATAATAATGATAATAATAAAATAATAAAACATTTTAGCAATTATCTGTGTACCTTATTGTGTATCAGCAGAATGTGTTTTCTTTAAAATCATTGTCATTTGTAATAATTTCGATTTATTAATTAATAGTATTAATTCTGCTAACTAAGGTTGCATTTATTTGATCAAATAATGTAATATTGTCAAATATAATATTATTTCCATTTAAACTAATGGTTTTCTATTTTATAATGTTTCTGTGACCAAAGCTGAATTTTCAGCATCATTACTCCAGTCTTCAGTGTCACATGATCCTTCAGTAATCATGATGTTTTGTTTTTCTTTTATTTGGATTAGAAATATTTTGTAACATTATATATGAATGTACTGTCACTTTTGATCACATTTATGCATTTAGCAGATGCTTTTATCCACACTCTAAAAAATGCTGGGTTGTTTTAACCCAATTTTAGGTAATATATGGACATTTTTAATCCAACATTTGGGTTTGTCCATATTTAAAACAACCCAGCATTTTTTAGAGTGAAGAAACTTAGAGGAATATAAGCTATCTTTAATCCACCCATACATGCATGCATATTGCACAAATGTGACCCTGGATGACAAAACCAGTCACATGAGTCATTTTGTTTTATTGATTAATACATCAAATGAAAGCTGAATAAATAAGCTTTCCGTTGATGTATGGTTTGTTATGATAGGACAATATTTGGCCGAGATACAACTATTTGAAAATCTTCAACTATTGTTGTTTTATATGTTTTATACATTTACAGTAGGAAATTTACAAAATATCTTCATGGAACATGATCTTTACTTAATATTCTAATGATTTTTTGCATAAAAGAAAAATTTATAATTTTGACCAATACAATGTATTGTTGGCTATTGCCACCCATGCTACTTATGTACATATGTTAGCTTTTATTTATTTAAAGTCAATTAAAATGAAGTGAATCCTGGTTTCCCTGTACTGTTGATGCCAGCTCTATTGATAATTCTGTTCAGTCAGGAGAGCTGATATAACCTTTTGACGGTTGATACACTTTTGGTCAGAGGATTGTAGTGTCGCTGTGCTCTCCGTGTCACATGACACACCTCTGACCTCGCACAGTCTGTGAGGAACTGCTATTGATCGCTGTCCAATAGTTTTGTCTCATGTCCTACAAGACAGTTGGTTAAAGGCTTGTTATATACAGTCATTGAGGGCAGGATTCCAGTGTAAAGCACTGAAGGATTCAGCGGTATACGCTTCTACACAGATTAACTCGCATGTGTATCAAAGTCAACACTTTGATTTCAGGGTTACATCCTTCCTGACAGCTGGCATGTGAGATCTCAAAGCTCTTACAGAACATCCATTAATATGAGTTGAGCTAATTGCTGTAAAAAAAAAAAACATTCATAAAATATAGTTTAATGTGTAAACACTGAGAAAAATTGCTCTAGAAGCAATCACAAAGAAACTGCAAGTAACACATTGAATTAAACATGAGCATTTTCTCCAATAATCTGTATTTTATTTACAACTTTTTAAATAAATACAGTATATATAATATAATAAACTACATAAACTGTTTTATAGTTTACAATTTAAATATACTATATAAACTTGTTATTATTAATGCGAGTTGAGCCAACTTCAGTGAATTGAAATATATATATATATTCATAAAATATCATAAAGTTTATATACACAATAATCTATATTTTTTATGTAGTTCAACTATACTATATGATCTTTATATTTTTCTGGTGATTAATGGCGAAACTCATCAGAAAGTGAACGATGACTTCTCTCCTTCTGATTGGGTTTTTCCGTGCACGTCTATTCCACTCCTTTGAGACTCATTGTTCATGGCCTTTTGTCCCACTAGCTCACCTTCAAAGTCAAAGGCCTTGAGGAAAGTCCTGACCTCAGTGGATAGTGAGTCTTCTGGACATGAAGCTGCAGAAACTGTCTGAGTCTGAGAGACTGTCTCTCGATGAGGAGCTTCATCGTCTCCAACACTTTCATGCCAGAGATCGGCTGCCGTCTGGACCTGAAGAAGCCAAAAAGACATTCGAATGATATTAATATATCATTTATCATTCGTTTAGTTCAAGGACTTCCATCAGTTTTATTTAAAGATCTTTATTTATTTATAATATTATCTATTTAAAATCATATATTAATTAATACATTATTAATAATGACAAAGCATAGGAATAATAATGAATACATTCATATATTTTATAATAAATCTATTTTACAAGAGTGACCTAAACCTGACCAAGAAGGCAGCAACAAATGATTGTTCCTATATGACATATGACTTATGACTCCGCATGTCAAGTCATCTTTATTTTTATATAGCGCTTTATGCAATGAAGATTGTTTCAAAGCACCTTTACAGTGATAACAGGAAAATATGTTTCATCGTCCAGCTCGGTTCTCATACAGTTATTATCTGACTGTAAGTTCAGATGCTTGAGGACAGTGCACAGATCACATGATCCGAAAGTGAGAATATCACAATCAGAATAAAATCTCGGCTGACAGCACAAAGATCCGGCGGGATCACAATCTCATCTCTACTTGTGTGGTCAAGTACTCCGAGTCTCAGACTGGCCTCGGGCATGTCTATCTTTGTGTAGATAACAGTTTTGGACAAATCAATGATAGACAAACAGATTTCTGTTCCCATCTGAGCGATTAAATCAACCCCGGATCTGGTCCCATTCTCACTGCCCATTGGCTACTACCATTAAACCTCCTCAATATACTTCATACACTCCTTTACCAAGAAACACTTGACATGAAGCCTTGATTTGAGGGTAAAGCACCCAAGGCCAATGATGTTTTCCTCTCCCTTGCTTAGTTTTCATCAGCGCTGTGCCCTTGTTGAGCAGTTTGATTATCTATCAGCCAAAGAGGTCGCTTTGCATGTAAACTATATTCAGTCAAAGATGCAGGAAGTCCTTGAATATCAAACATCTTCGTCCTATACGCCACTTTCCAGGTCATCTGAGGTGGAGATATGGGCTGGTTTGGGTGTTCATATATACTTGCACTACCAATTTCAAAGTAAAAAATAAATTAACCTGATTTTTTCTTCCCCAGGCAGATGTTAAAGATTGGTCTGCATTTTGACACTTAAACTGCAGTAAGTTCTGGTTGTGGGCAATTATCGCACTCAAAACAACAAAGAAATGAATCTTGTCACAGGCCAGCAAAATCAAAACGGAAACTAATATTGTTCTTCTGGTTATTTTTGCTTTCTGCACTGTTCATAACTCGCTATCAATTCACAGGACGGTGAGGACACTGTCCCATTCCCTGATAAGAAGAAATAACTTTGAGATCCTCAAGTGCAAGTGAAGATATTCCTATCTCCTGCCTTTTTCTAATTTAAATCATAATGGACATTTGTACACAATGGGCTTTATCATAACAGGATGATTATGTACGCTGGGCACAGGCTTTATCTTGGTGAAACACGGCTACTCTACTGACCTTTGTCCGGTTTCGCAGGCGTTCCAAAGTGCCATTTCTCATTGATACACAATGCACCCTGTTCAGTGCCCTTCAGATTTATTCTTTTTTTCAGCTGTACTAATTCCTTTTTCCACTTTGCAGAAGACTAGCTAATTTGACTCAGGCCGTAATAATCACCTGGCAGTTCTGGAGAGGTGGAACACTGTGCAATGAACGACACTATAAATAATGAATGAATATCAATTGTGAGATTGTCAAACTTGGCCAGAGCTGTTGCCTTGACCTAGAACACCCTCATTTTAATTCCATTCATTTGTATTGAGCTTTTAACAATGCATACTGTTCCAAAGTGGCTTGGCAACCCTAGTTTACAAACTAACAGTGACTGTGGCAAAAAAAGGAATTTCTAAAATGTTAACTTTATAAAAGCAAATGAGGATGAAACTCTCAGACTGGCACATTTTTAAAGTCACCATGAAATAAAAATTGACTATTCATTTTTTTTTTTTTTTAAATGGAATATTGTAGTATTTATTATGAATGATTTATTCGTGCTCATCCTATTTTTCTAAAAAAAAATATTGTGCCTCATAATCTTAAATCAAAGTAATCTTGCAGGCAACCTGTCAATCACATGAGATCCACCAATAGCAAACCATCCAATCAATTCCTCATGGACAAAATCAAGCCCCTATATTTTTGTTTTCTTGTTCCTAAAGCCATTTCACTGGATATACATCACAATAGGGAAGAAAAGACTATCAAAACTTCCAGTTATGCCGACTTTGAACAAATTTACACAAAGTGGGCATACTTACTGTACATGCATAGCCTAAAACTAATATTTTGCATAACCTGCCAATGGCTAGCCTGGTAATACCAGACTCTGCTACTTCACTTTGCTTCGTAGACAGAGTCTGGCATAGCATAATAGAGAAGTGTTTTCTCTCCCGCTAGGGGGCGATTTCTGAAGTTTAAAATCATTGGTTACCCGTAAGCCAACCAGATAAGTTTGTTTATGACGTATGTTATGCGGCGACACAGCCGTATCGAACCACAGACATCATGCATCGAGCTCAAATCTATGATCAAACTTCTACTGTAAACACTTGATGCGAGCGAAATACCGAAGTGAACATGGCTGTAAACGACTTTTTTGATCGGTGATTGATGTAATAGAATGACTGCTGCACTTGACAGGGCGCTAACAAGCAGAGAGAGAGAGAGAGGGGGAGCGAGCGAGCGAGAGAGCGAGCCCCGGCCGCGCGCGCACTATCACATCAAACAAACAACACGAGCGCTGACTTGCTCTCTCTCCCTCGCAAACATTAATCAAAATCAATCGACTAGTAAAAGGTCGGAACACCGCAGTTTCACGTGGAGCATTTGGAGATTTTTAGAGATTAGAGACTCTAGGAACAACATCTCAAAGAACAACATCTCAACACTAAATTATAAAGGCCTGTCTCATATAACTTTAGACGCCTGTCTCAAATACAAGCCGGTGCAGTTCGACGATTTGGGCAAATAAAAGCCCGGGCTATTATTTGAAGTTTTACGGTATTTAAGACCTGGAAAAGAAAGGAGACACTGACCTGTCAAAAGGCTCCCCAGTTTCTCGCTGACGATCGGTAGTTGATAAATTAAACTTTTCCCAAAGGGAGTAGGGCCACAACATCACCTCCATTCAAAATGTTTAATACACACTCTTCTTGTTCGGGCTTCAGTTTGCTAATGCTTGGAATATTCTCCACAACAGAGTGAATTGCATCCGTGTCTCACTATCCGCGGTCGTTTTCGATTTCTCTGACCTAACTCTTAAACTCGGCGCTTGGCGAGTACGTCACGGCTTTCAGCCCGCCTTCTGTTTGCTGATTGGCCCGGCTGTTTTCAGGCCGGTGGAAAACAGAAAGATAGGCTGCTATCTCAGACTGACTACAGGAGTGAAATGAAATTAGCGGAAGTAGGAAGTCTGACGTAGTCAGGCTAGCCAATGGCTGGTGACTTAAGAAAATTTACCAGCCATGAAAAACAGATTAATCCTTAAGTTATAAAGAGAAGTAAGTGATTGTTCTTTGTCTTTTGTTGTTTGATTAACATTAAAAACACAGATAGCAGCAGGAATATTAGGCTGCTATCACTTTAAGAGCTGCACGGATCCATACTGATACACATGTGTTTTCAGATTAATGTGCGTGCACTTCAGTAACAGGTAATGGATTGAGTTCTCTTTCGGCTCTTCATGCGCTTGAATATTTCAATTGGCAAGGCTTAAACTTTCGGCCAGGCTGTCAACTGTCCCGAGCGTCGTTCAAGTTCGTTCATGTTCATGTTCTCACAACATTGCATCGTTAGAATTCATAAAAACGTTACCAGCCAACTGGCGATTGACACTTTCACACACTCGCCAACAAAGATTAATGACTCGCTTGCGAGTGTTCATTTTAGGCCCTGCTTACATGCATGGGTTAATTTGACCAGACCCAGCTGCACTCACTGTAATTATTTAACACGTGACAAATCTTATCAGATTAAATATGTATGCAATGAATTACATTTACAATAACACAGCAAAACAAGACTTTGGGTAACGGCTCAGATTCATAACTAATAGCCAATTTCTTAAAAATGAATAGCATAAATAATACTGCAGTGCAACGGTTACATCACTCTGAAGTGAATGGGGAAAACACTAAAAATGAAGCATGCCTGCTGATCTTTTTTTATTTTATTTGCTCTGTTTTTGACTCAAATAATTCTGCACGTCCGATAACAGCACAAACACTTTAAAAATAGCTCTTATCTTAATTCCTTGAGGTTATTCCCTGTTTTTGATATAGTCTTTTATCAAAGTGTGCAATTTAGCATTAGATAGCTCTGTGACAGCGGGTCACTGTCTTCTTCTTCAGCCCTGCGTGCGTATGTTATCTAATTATCACCTCACTAGCGGTGAGATTCTCTCCAGCTCAGGTTGTCTTGCGATATAGAGGAAGAGAATCTGAGGATGCACATCGCTCTAATGTCACAAATCACCAGCGGCCACGTCGTCCACAGAGACAGAGACATCTGAAGTTGAAGAAGCCACATTAATGATTTATGAGTGACCCAACTCGCCCTGAACTCACAGACACTTAACGACAGGCGTGACACTGCTAGGCTCTAGTATGGCACACTAGACAGAAGAGGACTGTTGAAAGGTAACCAGTTTCCAATTCAATTTACACTTAGGTGTTTTTTTTTCGTTTTGTTTTGTTTTTTAAGGAGTAGGCCTAACACTCACTTTACTTTTTGTAAAAACACAAACGACCCTTTCTAACTGTTAATGTCAGCATTAAAAGAAAGTTGTGCTAGTCTTTTCTATATTGTGAAGTATATCAATATCAAGACATATCAAGAAAAACAATTTTGTACATTTTGTCTATAGGGAATTGATTGGATGGTTGTGGGTTGGCTTTGGTTGATCTCATTTGAGTGACAGGTTGCCCCGCCCTCGCGGCAGTAAACACGTCATCAAGGAAAATATGTGGCTGGAAGAGAGAGGGGAAGTTATTTTAACCAGCACATGAATAAAACAAATATAATAATAAAAAAAATAAATAAATAAAAAACTGCAGTGGGCGCTGATAAGCAAACAATGCACATTTATTTTTGTTCATTTTTTGTTGATTTGGCAGCTATTGCATTAATTGCAAAATAAAAATAAAAACTAAATATTGCTCAGCACTCGGGTGAGGGAACATGATTGGACAAAGCAAGCCAGCAAGTTTAAAACAATTCACCATAGACACAATACAACCACAGCCAAGCGGATCTGTTAAAATGAAAATAAACTCGTTTGCTTTAATGGATATAGAATGCCAGCTGGAGAGAAAACTGGTATTTTATGGCATTGAGGAACACACTCTTCTTGGACGGAAGCAGTAAATCAGGTGAGGCAACACTCTTTTATTTCGATTAGCTTTTAAGTGTTTGTGATGCGGTTTATAGTTGCTTGTGTTTTTTAGCTCTTGTGTTGTGGATTGAGTTTGTGTAGGTTAGGATGTGTGATGTGTTCAGTTTGTTCGCTCTCGTACAGTATAGGCTACGTGTCATTAAATCCTGTATGAAACAGATGTCATAATTCATGTGTTTTTTGTACACGGTGAAATGGCTTCATTTCAACAAGCGAACAAAAGTGACAGGAAACGAGAGTTCACGCGCGCATTAAAGTGACCGGAAGTCATTATTTGCGTTCAAAATAAACGCGTACAGAAAATGTTATGAGTATGATGTTCGAATACTCGGTAAATAAATAGCAAGCGAACAATTAAAAAAAGTTCCTCATTTAATTCAGCAGGCCTACATGACAGTATGCAAATTTAGACAGTAGCCTATTGAGATTTGAGGGCATTCGCAAAATGTAGATCTAAGATATTGAAACATTTACAACATAAAGCTCCATTTCTTTCTTGAATGATATAAAGCAGGTTTTTTTTTCTACAGGACATTTGTGAACATGGAATTTTGCCATTAAACGAATAAAATGTATTATATAAACCTGACTGCACTTGTAGGCCTACGGTTCTCCAAAAGACCAAATCATAAATTGTAGGCACTTGTGAGCGGGTGTTCGTGCTCAGGGCCTCCTGACGTCATAATCTAGCATGAAATATATAAACATTTTGTTACCCTACAAAACATTTTTACAGTGTCTGTCTCTTCTTTGCTACTGACTGCAATAATTTTGTGGAAGGTCATGAGTAGAAAAAGCAATTGATACTTTTGGAGGGAGAAGTCTACTCATTCTTCAGCAGTATTTTTCTTTCTTGTTATTTATTTATTTGTTTCTTTTGCAGTACTGTTATTTATAAAGCTTTCCGAGAGGTAATAAGCTCTTTGACCTCAGAGATGAAGGAGCCGGCCCCGGATGAGATGATGACCCGTTTATCTGGGATTCCAGAGGCCATGATCGCAGCGGTGAAAAACGACTAGTAAGCGCTAGTGACACTGCACAGTATATAGATTTGACATTTGTGAGCTGAGCTAATAAATAGTGCGCTGACAATGCCGGGGTTTGGTTGTAAACGGAGACACTGTCCCGGACATTTATCTACAACTGTTGCTTTAATTTTCCAGTGCTATTTATCATTCTTTCAATTATGATTTCACAATGAAACCAAACCCTTTTTTTCTTTCTTTTTTTTGCAGCAGCAAATGTCAATTTATCATGCAGTTAAGCTATTAAGCGACATATTTTCAGTCATGGGTCTACACTCAAATAAGGAGTTAATTTCCTGTGTCAGATTTTGTCTCAAAGCCCTTTCCCCTCATTGCTCCCTGTAAAGTATAACTGGTCTGTCACACAAAACGTGATCATTAAAATCAGGTGGGCTGAAAGAAGACTGTGGTCCAGATTAATTGTGGAAACAGCTTGTTAAAATTCGCCCCGTCTAACTTATTATAAAGATAATAAAATCAAACCATCCAGCTAACATGTCTGCGAATTTGTGATTGCAGTATAAAGACATAATATAATTCCCATTCCCTAAATATGTTCCGATTCACAGGCTCTTGATTAGATTCTAATTCGATTTATTTATAATGATTTGATCCAGTGTTTGATTTATTGTTTTATAATGCCAGTTTTTCCTTGCAAATGGAAGAAATTCTCTCTCAGCTAGAATCATTTAAATTATATAAATGATTACATATTTAAATTCACTAAACCAATGGAAATATCCAGATTTCCACACATTTTTCCTGTCTTGTTACATCAGCGATTGCTGCATTTACACCAGAGACACAAGAAACATGAATCAAGCAGAACCAGAATGACTTTGTTCATTCCACTAAGAAACATCTTTATATGCTTGATGGACCACAAGATTGTTCAACAAGGCAAAGGCATCCGCATGTTTGTAAAGCAGCTCTTTAACTCTTTAAAGATGTAATAGAACATCTTTAACCCGTTCCTAAAATGTGTCTGTGTCGTCTTCTTCAGAGAGATAATGAATGGTGCGTGATCTTCTGCCAAACCCATGATTCTGTTCAGTTGTGAGAGTGTTTGAGAGCACATTTGTCATCAGGTGTGTGTAAGGAGGCAGTGCTGTAATTAGTGGCTCTCGTGCGCTGAATGCCAGTATTAATTACTCTGAGTATTAATGAGAAGTTATCATGAACAAAGTTTCAAAAATCCACAGCTCATTTATCCGGGTGGCATCTCGACAGCCTGAGTAATGCAGGATGTCACCAGGCTGGAGTTTAATTAAATGCGTAATGCAAGGTTCTGTTTGCTGTGAGTCTCCAGCCTGACTGCTAATGTCATTGCACACACTGATGATCTCTTTACTGATTTCAGTCCGCTGTTGCGACTTTCTGTTCATTATGTATAAGGCAGGTTAGTGGATCAAGGCGTGCTACAGTAAAGTTGGCATGAAATGGAAGTTGCACTGATTTTAGGGGCGGGGCTTGATTTGTCCATGAGGAATTGATTGGACGGTTAAATGAGTGACAGGTTGCTCAAGAGAAGAGATGTTGCTGAAAGAGGACGGGGAAGTTATTTTTATTCAAGATTATGATGGAACATGAATTTAAATAATGATGTGCATGGATAAATCATTTATAATAAATACTGCAATATTCCATAAAAAAACACTAAGATACAAAGCCTTTAAGAGTTGTATTTTTTGTTTCGCTTTTTGTTTCTTTCTTTCATAGATGAACTAATATTGTTTTTTTTTTCCTGATATTGGTTCAAATTTCCAATAGCCAGTAAGCATGCACAACATTTATTTTTTTCAACTAAAAAACAAAAACTTTAAGCAACAATATCTGGATTTAATGGATTTAACCTTTTGATGCATATTATACCTGACCTTTGGGTTTTATGTCACTTTGCATGATAGATGATGATCAGGGTTGGGGAGTAACGGAATACATGTAACGGCGTTATGTAATCAGGATACAAAAATCCAGTAACTGTAATTAGTTACAGTTACTTCAAAAAACGTTGTAATCAGATTATAGTTACTTTTTGAAAAAAGGGGGGGTACTTTCAGGATTACAATGGTTTCATTTAAAACTAAATAAATCTGTATTTTGGTATAATAACACTTAAGCGTTGCTTGATTAATGACTCACGAGTGCCATCCGCCGCTGGTGCACGCGCAAAATAACAGCTCTCTACAACAATCTCCTCAGACAACAGTGATGCGCGGGTTGATCCAAAATGAGCGGGTTACCCGCGGTTACGAGTCATCCAAAAGTATTTTTAATGATACGTTTGAAATAAAGATGCCAATTAAATATTTGTAATTTATATAGTAGCATATGGACGTGGCAAGAGAAAAGGTGAAGACTGGGCAGTGGAAGCTCCGCAAATAGCCTATAATACAAGTGGGAAATCCTTTCTTAGGCTGTCTTTTGAATGTTAAGCGTTATTAACTTTTAAATAAATGCTGGCGCGGGACAAAATGCCCGATTTGCCTACACGTTGAACTGAGATGTCATTGTACCATTTTATTAGGCTAATAATGCATATAGCTCAGTAATGTCAGTTTTATGTATTTTCTGAGAGGGGGTGGGATATTTGTTAGGAAAGTCGGAGGAGAGACGCACACTTCGAATAGACTGGATAAACACATGCAGAATCTTAATCGTTAAGAAAATGAAACAAAATAAATGAATAGCCTAAATCAAGCCATTATTACACTAGGCTATATTATACAGCATTCAGAAAAAGAACTGTTGGCGCTCCTAAGGGCAAAAAATGCGGGTCAGGAAGCGGGTTGGGTAGCAATAGCCTATATTTATTTATTTTTTGCGGTCCGAGTTGCGGGCGGGTTAGTTGAAAGCGTCGGTCGGGTGCGGGTTGTTTATACATTGACCCGCGCATCACTGTCAGACACAATCACTGCTGCTAGAAACGATGCTGCCCACTGGTAAAAATGCTTTAATTTCTTGGAAATTCCGCTGCTATTTTGTTTTTAAAGAAGAAAATGCCAACAACATGGTTGCACAGTGCAAACTGTGCCTTCCAGCAATGAAAACACTTTCTTAATCGAAGGACTCGACATCCAACCTAAAGAAGCATTTGCATTCTCTATTTTCCTGTTGAAGAAACATTTCCATTTTTTTTTTTCTTGTCCTTGTCAAGTTAAAAATTAAACAAAATAATCTGTAATACCATACTGTAGCCACAAGCCACTAGATGTCTGTATAGTCCTTTACATAAATATTTATTCAAGGCTGTGAAATTCTTAATAAATAAAGTTTTTTTTTTAATAATATCTATCCTTGAAGTAATCCAAAAGTAATCAGTTACATTACTTTCATATTGTGGTACTTGGATTACGTTACTGAATACTTTTTTTATGAAGTAATTTGTAACTGTAACGGAATACATTTTTAAAGTAACCCTCCCAAGCCTGATGATGATGATGTCTAAGGTTAAACTTTTAAATATTTTCTTGGTCTTGGTTATTGGTCTTTACTTTTAAACATTGTTTTATACTTAACAAAATAAAGTAATAGCATTTTGGGGGGCTTTTTTTGAGAGACTTACATAAAGGGTGCCATTTATCAGTAAAAATATGACTGACCAAATTATCTCTTTTAAGATTCATTCATTCATGCACATATGTTGTTTGGTTTGTTTAGGCTTAGTCGTTTGTCCCGCTGAGACTTTAATTTAGTCTTTCATCTAGAATCCTGTGTATCAAATTCAGACGCTTTTTTAAACATTTATAAGAATGTGCTCATGAAAGTCAAGTAGGCCCAAAATTAGCAAGGAATTGGATTTTCACAACAAATAAACGGTTGGGGGGGACTGTGTAATTTGACTTGCTAAAAGGAAGTTCCTGTCTCTGCCAAAGCTAGTAATTATTCTCCTTATCTGGGTCTTGGCTCTTTAAATACGTGTGTGGAGTTTGACTTTGGGTCCCTCTGGCACGAGTAAGTTTACATTATGCTCAACACATGAGAATGATGAGCCATATTCAATTTGCACTGAATTTACTTTTCAGTAATATACTAATTGTATATTTTTGTGAGATTTTGCTGACTTTAAGCAAACTCACTCACTGTCTGCCACGCTTTAATCCTAAACGATTCTGATGTGAGTTGACTATAGAGTTGTTCAAATGGAAGAAACCGTTTGTTTATGAGTTCCTATGTTCTCTTATATAGAACAGTCTCACGCATTTAGCAAAACAATGCTTTCCATTTCGATTCAGACTTTTTGGGTGATAAAAATAAGCTAATACTTAAAAATCAGCACTTCCTCATAATCTAATCTAAGCTCTTTTTTGACAATTATGTCAATATATGGGACAAGTAAACCGTTTATGAAGATACTGTTATTCGGAAGGAACACCCTCAAATCTTATATATATGTATTTATTTATTTTTTTATATATATTTTTTTTTGGACAAGAATTGAGGGTGTTCCTTCCGAATAGAAACAAGAAAACCGTTTATGAAGATAAATACTGATATTCAGAAGGAACACCTTCAATTCTTGTCAGAAAATATATATATATATATATATATATATATATATATATATATATATATATATATATATATATATATATATATATATATATATATATATATATATATATATATATAAATTATTTTTTTTGTGTGTATATATATATATATATATATATATTTTTTTTGGACAAGAATTGTGGGTGTTCCTTCTGAATATCAGTATCTTCATAAACAGTGTTCTTGTCCCATATCTTGACATAATTGTCTCCAAAGTTTCTGATGACAGTTCGTCATGTAAATGTAGAGTTATGGATCTGTATATATGCTTGCTACAGCGCTCTGCTCTATTATTTGATCGTGATTTGATGATTTATTGCTGCTCTGTTCAATAGACACTGCACACAAACATTTTAAAATTAAATTTGCCCTCTGACTGCTTTTTCAAAATTACCAGAGTCTTACTGATGTCTTAATATTGTGCATACAGAGTATAAACTGTGGATAGAAATCTTGTTTCTTACATGCAATTTATGAAGATGCCATGGTAAAGAAATATCTGAATCACTACAATATGGTTAAAAAAGGCTTGTGCAGGATAAAAGTTGAGCTTTATATTTTTTAGCCATTTATCTCTCCCTCATTGTGTTTCCCGCATCTCTCACTAGTGTAATATCTGCTTGCATTCAGCAGAGATTGAATGTGTAAAATTCTGTAATGCATCTCAAAAGATCAATAGTCCAAGATCAGATTAAAGATGTCATTTATTTCAGACTCCAAGCCTGTGTGCTGCTGTTTACCTGTAGTTGCTGTCACTTAAATGCTGTTATACAGGATCATGTTGTTGGTCAGCGCATTCAAAGCCAGCCTGGAATCTGGATGAGCAGCTGATCTATATCTGACTGAGTCGTAGTCAAGCGGTCAACATGTGAGGTAAATCAGCTCATCTGTATGTGTCAGCACAACTCCGACACAAACACAGATCCCGCTGGAGTTCACAGCCGCTTTAAATCACTTCAGTCATTGAGATGCAAATACACAGTTTTCAGAGCAGGCTTTGTGGATTTTATTCAGGTTTGTAGGTTTTATTAGAGTTTCCACTTTTCCAGTTTATTTTCATTTCATAAGTGTTTGTAAAAATAGAATATCAAGCTGTTGGTTCTGTCTTGACTTCCGATGCAATAATAGCTAAAAAAAAAGTATTTAGGGATGCACAACATATCGGCTGATAGAGGTTTTATTTTTTAATTAATGTTGGCTGATATTGGATATTTAATTGTGCATGCTCATTTTCTCTATTTTTACATTTACATACATTTTACACCTTTGCCGTCATCTAACACTCACTTAAAATTTATCTAGTTTTATAACACTGTTAAATCAAATCTCAAAATAAACATCCTTTTTTTCATGCTGTACATTATAATTTAGTGATGCCTACAGTAAATTCATATAACACCACTGATTTTAGTTTTTAGACCATTTATTTAGACAAAATAGTGTGAAATTTTAATATCAGCCATGCAAATATGAAAATAATAGCATTAGTCTAAATTTTAATGTATGTGCATGCCTACAATAAAATTGATTGATATTAATTGAAAATATATTAATAAAAAAAAAACACTTTTGATGATCTTGGGTTTATTATTATTATTATTATTATTTGTGTAATTTTTCTGAAGGGTGAAATTTAGCAGTCATAAACTGAATGATTTAATAAGTTGACCAAGGACATTGAAAACCTTGGGTTAAAATTATTAACTATAATTTCCAAAATCTATGTACATAACCCTGCACCACACATCCTTGGTTTATTCTCCTCTGTCTCCGCTGAAGCGTTAGCAGCCGTCCTGACAGCACAGCGAGAGGCCAGTCAACATGCCGACATACACAGACACAGACCTGTGACTGGTGTAAAAGTAAGAGTTTGGAGTAACAGCTGTGACAGTCACACCAGGAGCAGCGAGCATGTAAAACATCCACTATGTTTACATGCACCCTCATAATGCTATTATAATGAGATTTAGGCAATATCGCATTTAAAGTTTAGCTCATTAAACACAATACTTTTTGTATTGCAATTTTAATCGCAATATACAGGCATGTAATCCCATTCCATTATGTAATCATGTTGAAAGGTCACACGTGACGTAGGCGGAAGTATAGTGTTTACAAAGTGAACATGCAAAGACGAAGAAAAAAAAAAAAGTAAAACAACGATGTCGGAAGTTGTGGGAGAAAAATAAGATGGAGTTTATCGCTCTACCTTTTTGAACCGGAACACGCGTGACCTCTCAACGTGATTACGTAATGTGTGGCGCATCGCAGTGCTAGTGCAAGGCGAGCATTTGATTTGTGGTTAAAAAGTATATTTATTTTATTATTTTTTTATTAAATGACTGATCGTCTTGCTAGATAAGACTCTTTTCCTCGGCTGGGATCGTGTCGAGACTTTGAAGCTGCACTGAAACTCACATTTAGACCTTCAACCCGTTGGACTCCATTGAAATCACTACATGAGAAAAATCCTGAAATGTTTTCCTTAAAAACCTTCATTTCTTTTCGACTGAAGAAAGAAAGGCATGATGTGGTGGTGAAATATTAATTCTGAAGTGAAGTAATCCTTTAAACACACCACACCATAAGCGCTCTATCCAGTGTTGGTATCTTTCACCTCTCCATCTCACCCCCTCAGCAAGCAATCCTACACATGTTGTTGCACATGTTCAATCCTTTCCTGCAAACACACACACATCCTCTCAGCATCTGCGCTTTTTGTTTGACGTGACTGAGACACAACACAAACAACACACACAACACACACACACACACACACACACACACACACACACACACACACACACACACACACACACACACACACTGAGAGAATATGACTCCTCCGGATGGGATCAAAGAGCAAAGTTGGACCTGACGGCACTTTGAATTAGAGCTCGGGATCTCTGTGGGATCTCTGGGATCTCAGTGGAATCTCTGTGGGATCTATGTGGGATCTCTGTGAGATCTATGTGGGATCTGTGGGATCTCTGTGGGATCTATGTGGGATCTCTGTGGGATCTCTCTGGGATCTATGTGGGATCTGTGGGATCTCTGTGAGATCTCTGTGGTATCTATGTGAGATCTCTGTGGGATCTCTCTGTGGGATCTCTCTGGGATCTCTCTGGGATCTCTGTGGGATCTCGTGACTACGGGATCTCTGTGGATCTATGTGGGATCTATGTGGGATTTCGGGATCTCTGTGGATCTCTGTGGGATCTCTGTGGGATCTCTCTGTGGGATCTCTCTGTGGGATCTGTGGGATCTCTGTGGGATCTCTGTGGGATCTATGGGATCTCTGTGGGATCTCTCTGTGGGATCTCTGTGGGATCTCTGTGCGATCTCTCTGGGGATTCTCTGTGGGATCTCTGTGGGATCTACGGGATCTCTGTGGTCTTGTGGGATCTCTGTGGGATCTATGTGGGATTTCCGGGATCTCTGTGGGATCTCTCTGTGATCTTTCTGGAATCTCTGTGGGATCTATGTGGGATCTCTCTGTGGGATCTCTCTGTGGGATCTCTGTGGGATCTACGGGATCTCTGTGGGATCTCTGTGGGATCTTTGTGGGATTTCCGGGATCTCTGTGGGATCTCTCTGTGATCTTCTGGAATCTCTGTGGGATCTATGTGGGATCTATGGGATCTTGTGGATTTCGGGATCTCTGTGGGATCTCTGTGGATCTCTCTGTGATCTCTCTGGATCTCTGTGGGATCTATGTGGGATCTATGGGATCTCTGTGGGATCTCTCTGTGGGATCTCTGTGCGATCTCTCTGTGGGATCTCTCTGTGGGATCTCTGTGGGATCTCTGTGGGATCTCTGAGGGATCTCTCTGTGATCTCTGTGGGATCTCTGGGATCTCTGTGGGATCTGTGGGATCTCGTGGGATCTCTCTGTGATCTCTGTGGGATCTCTGTGGGATTTCTGTGGGATCTCTATGGGATCTCTGTGGATCTCTGTGGATCTCTGGGTATCTCTG
Source organism: Chrosomus eos (assembly GCA_036326025.1). NCBI lineage: Eukaryota > Metazoa > Chordata > Actinopteri > Cypriniformes > Leuciscidae > Chrosomus > Chrosomus eos. The sequence continues at coordinate 3,326,080 of CM070827.1, forward strand.
TGGGATCTCTGTGGGATCTCTGGGATCTCTGTGGGATCTCTATGGGATCTCTGTGGGATCTCTGGGATCTCTGTGGGACTGTGTCAGCTGGACAGTGCGATCACGAGATCAGACTCTGGAGCTCTAATTAAATCAGCTTGAAGTTGCAGCAAATTAAAAGGGGAATGAATTAAAGTAATTTACTTGTCGATCCTCCTCCCTCCTGCCATGTGAAATGAAGGCTTCGCTACAGCCTTTCACCTCTCGTTCCCACTGTTAAGGGTTACTGTAGTGACCCATACGAAGTGTATTGATGGATCTGAGGGTGCAGGACACAGTTAGAGGTTCAAAGTCTCTGTGTTTTCTAAAGAAATGGCCATGATTTGTGGTAGTTTTCATCCTCTTTCTCATAGTGGATCGTCTCAGGATGAGTTTACACTTCATTTATTAGTTGAGCGGACCTGTCTCTGGCCACACCACAAATGTATATCATGCTGCATTTAATAAGACTTACAATTATACTTGCAAATGTTTGTAAATAACTTTTGTTATTTATTCATGTTGCCTAGTCACATCCATATTTTTCTGCTTCTCTGCTTTTCAATTGTCTAGCCTTGGTGACACAAAACCAGTCGAGTGAGGATTTAGTAAATATATCCACATTCAGTTTGTTGTTCCCAAACTTTTTTTGAATGCCGAACCCCCTGAGACATTTAACATCTTTCTGCGTAACATCCCTCTCTTCCACTTGACTACAGTCATACCTTCCAGTCAGATTCCTTAAAAATCCATTCATATAATTATTAATACAATAAATGCATTTACACAGTGTTTAATGCTGCTCAGAGGTTGCTCATTACAATGGCATGCATAATATCATGAGAGGGTTTAAATAAAACATGTTCAGTATAAAATATGAAATGATGGTAATAAACAAAGTGATACTTTTAAATATTAAACTAAACTGTCAGTAGGTGGCGACAAGTCACTGTATTCATTCATTCATTCATTCATTCATTCATTCATTCATTCATTCATTCATTCATTCATTCATTCATTCATTCATTCATTCATCATTCATTCATTCATTCAAGTGGTTAATTGTATTTGTGAATGGGTCATTGAATATTGACTCTTCTGATTTGTCCAAAGCCACAGATTTGTTTGTTAACTAAACACTGTTGTGTATTGGAGTCACACAAACATCTCTGTTGTCGCTTTCGTTCGAACTATTATTTCGTTGCAAAATAAAGCAAAAAAATACTGTTTAAAAATTACATTACATGATGTTTGATAATAAATACATCCAGTCCTATTTTCTTTTAGACCCCATAAAACATAAGCAGTGTCTCAGAACAAGCTCTTTGCAGATTGTAGCTTTTGTTACGGCACAAATGTTTAGGCCCCGCCCACAACTGCTGATTGACTCCTCCCTATTAGCATAGACCCCGCCCCTTACACAGTCCCCATGTTAATATCAAATGAGCTGAAACCTCAGACACTCTGGGGACACCTCAGACTTATATTACATCTTGTAAAAACAGGCATAATAATAGGTTCCCTTTAATATTACACTTTTGTTTGCATAAAGTGTGGAAATTAACAAAAAATTGCATTCTTGCTCGTATAATATCAACATTAAAAACTAGAACTCATACGGGGTGTGTTTTTGTATCTAAGAGAGTCTGCCAAAACAAGAATTTCAGCTGCTAGAAATTTGGAGGGTTACCTGGTTTGTCATTGCCGGTTTGCCAACTAAATATGATGAGTTATTGATGTGCCACTAAAATCTGTAAACAGGATTAATGCACATAAATTATGTCAGTTTTGAAATTAGATTGTGAGTGGCTGAGATCGGCGTATTATAAACATCACCATAGCCCTGTTTTCCTCAGGGTGTTTTATATGTGTTTGTGTTGTCCAGAGATGGTTATTAATCTTGTGTACAGGTTTAGGGATCTACAGTTAAAGTATAAGGCTGGTTTGATCATTATCATATTGATTGCTGTAACTGAAGCCTAGATCAATTTAGTGATATCTGTGGCCACATAAGTCAGTTCATAATTGTGACTCTATATCTCACATGCAGTGTGACTTTACATCCAGGGCCCTATGAAATCTGTTTTTTCCCAAATTCCTTTTTTAATTTTTAATAATTTCTGGCTTCCTTTTTAATGATTTGATTTGATTTCAATCACCAAAAAGCATGTCTACACACATGAATGTTAAAAGGTTATGTAGTAATTTATTAACAATAATATTTTTTTATATATATTTTAATATTTTTTTTAATAATTTTTTTAAAAATTAATATATTTTTTTTTTTTTTTCTGGATTTTATTTTTTTTAAACAAGTGTATTATCAAAAACGTATGGAAGCCCGTTTCTGCCACGGTTGAGAAAAAAGAAAAAAAATCTTTAAGTCATAAAGAGAAACTTTCTCATTATTATCACTTAGTATCTCATTATATTGAGAAAGTTTCAATTAAAAATCATCAGTATCCTCCATACTTTTCCATGCCCACGAAAAGGTGTGAAGGTGCAATGCAGAAGCAGGATGCGGTTACCATGGTAACGAAGGATTCATGTCATGGATATTGTGTTACATAAACTTACAAAACTATCAGATTAAAGTTGGAATATTACATATATTTGTTAACATCTTCATTAAATATATGGGTATATGTGTTAATATAACACGTATTTTGCGGATGCGTCTAGGAGGTTTGATGTGCAGGTTCATCTGGAAGATATCAATACAGAAATCACCTTTAAGATGTTTATGACTGGGGATATTTACACATAAGTGGGCAGTGGAGTGGGGAAAACGCAACACAAGGTCTTGAGACGTGTTTTTAAAAGCTGAACTTTATTTCAATCGAGAGCCTCGTTGTTAGAACGCCGTGTCATGTGCGAGACGCTGCAAAAACCGTCCGTCTAGTGCGCGTTTGCCTAAGAGAGCAAAGGAAAAGCAGCACAGTGGAATGAAAAAGAGCGTTCTGTATGAACAGACCCTTATGCAAAAACAAAACTGCTTGAAAATATATTTGTACACAGATTTCCAGATGAAGCGTTCTTTAACAGATTTAAAATCCATGGATCACCCTTCTGTGTTGCTGCTTGGTAATACACAAAAATACTAATTAATATTACAAATGAATTAAAAACTATCTAGTATGGAAGGCCGTCTCATATACTGATAATTTATCATTAATGTTATTCACTGTTTGCTGTGATGCATTTACACGGCTTTGAACAGCGGATGTCGCTAGCCTGGTTTGCGCATGTGCAAGAAAATAAGTCATAATTACGAGAAAGTTTCTCATTAATATGAGATACTAAGTCATAATTACGAGAAAGCTTTTCATTAATTTGAGATACTAAGTCATTATTATGAGAAACTTTCTCAATATAATGTGACACTAAGTCATAATTATGAGGAAGTTTGTCATTATTATGACTTAAAGAATCTTTTTTTTTTCTCAACCATGGCGAAAACGGGCTTCCATTAAAAACGTGATAATCAAATGAATTTATTAAACTTTAATCAATCAATCAATCAATCAATCAATCAATCAATCAATCAATCAATCAATCAATCAATCAATCAATGATTTAAAATGAAAATGCAATAATTTTTTTATAATAAAACACAACATTTTTTGAAAAAAATTATATAATAATATAGGTGTATTAAAAAATCTCTTGATTGTTTGATATTACTTAAGAATGTTTTCATGTATTTTGTCATTTAAATAAGTGCCCTGATAATGCTTCTGATGTCATCCTCTGCTCTTTTATAAGCGTATGTGTGTGTTTGTGTGTGTGTGTGTGTGTGTGTGTGTGTGTGTGTGTGTGTGTGTGTGTGTCTGTGTCTGTGTCTGTGTCTGTGTCTGTGTGTGTGTGTGTGTGTCTCTGTCTCTCTCTCTCTGTGTGTCTCTGTCTCTCTCTCTCTCTGTGTGTGTGTGTGTGTGTGTGTGTGTGTGTGTGTGTGTGTGTGTGTGTGTCTCTGTCTCTCTCTCTCTCTCTCTGTGTGTGTGTGTGTGTGTGTGTGTGTGTGTGTGTGTGTCTCTGTCTCTCTCTCTCTGTGTGTCTCTGTCTCTCTCTCTCTCTCTCTCTGTGTGTGTGTGTGTGTGTGTGTGTGTGTGTGTGTGTGTGTGTGTGTGTGTGTGTGTGTGTGTGTGCGGCTGAAGAAAGATGCTCAGCACACACACTGTCAGCTTAGCTCAGGTCAGTGTCAGTAAATGTATGGAAATGAGCCGGTGATCCCCGCTGAGTTTCTTAATGTGTTCATCATTGACAGTGATGAACAGCCCCAGCGCCTCCATAAACTATAGTTTAGCAGAGGACACAGTGGGAGGCATAACAGGAAAACAAGATCAAGTCATACAAGGCTACTTTCTTTTCTATCTCCCACTTTCTTGTTCTCTCATGTCCGCTGTTTCTCTCACTCTTTGTCCAGTTTTACAAAGACTACAAAGGAAGCTGCTTATGCTTTGAATTTCATCTGCAAATCAATGTTATGGTCTCTTTAAAACATCATATACAATATCAAGGTTAGTCATCAGACGCAGACTGCTTTAATCCTGCATGCACTTATCAATATGCCCGACAAGCCGGACTCCGTGTCAATATACATCGTACTAATCCTTCATCTGACATCGGGGAGACGCAGCCTTTAGTCATGTCCGAGTCTTACATTCCTCCAAGAATAACCTTATTTAAGCCCCTCAGCCAGAGCTGTCCTGGATTATGAATAGGAGAAAAGCTTAAGCAAACCTTATGAATCTGATTTATGAATCCGCTGAGGTTGTTTGAGAGCTTCATGTAAGTTTGACTGTTTATACCTGGATAAGTGAACTTAAAGCAACACTATGTAACATTGTTTACCTTAAAATAATGTTTCCAAAATCTTATCAGTGGTTCATCAAGTCGTAACAGGGTGAAAGACTCGTCTGCCATCGCCTGACGGGTCTGTGTCGCTTTTACTGGCACTATGTAACTTCAGGGTTTCGGGTAGTAACCCAACCACAAAAAGAAGTACAATATTCGACTGCTTTATAAGTCAAGCACTACAATAGTCATTATTTCGTTTTTCTTCGTTTTCTGATGTCGCAATACATCATCCTTTCATGAAATCATGTAACATACTCTACCTTGTCTGTGGACATCGTTCATTCTAAAGCCGGTGCTGGGTAAACAGCGAGCGTCGTGCGACGGTAGGCTCAATTATTTACGACAGCGGTAATGGACAATTTCGTTTCCAACCAGTAGGGCGACCGAAGAGGAAAGTTACTTGGTGTTACTTTAAGTTCACCTGGAATTAAGATCAGTTTCTGGGATCAGTGGTTTGTAAAATACATCATAAATGCAAAAAAAGTTTGAAATAATGCATTGTATGTGCATTGTAAAAAAAACAGTATGATCAATATACGTTATGACAACATATGTTTTTACATTGTTTTAACTCATCAAAATAAGTAAAGTACTTTTTTATGTTATTGCAAGATTCAACTCATTTTTTAAAGTCAGTTTAATGTAGCCTAATTTAATTTGAAAAGACTTAAACATACAGGTTGATTGTACTTAATTTAAGGCAGCAACTTTTTACAGTGTGTGAATGTGTCTGTATATATTACTGTAGTGTATAGTGACCCCTTTTTTATTTATATTTAATTATATTCAATTATATAAAGATTAAATTATATAACTACAAAATGTAATATGCATATTAAAAATAAGGTTGTAATTTATAGTATATACCTTTCTCTAAGTACATATATTATATAAAATTATAGATATTATTATTATTATATCTGCACTAAGACAATAAGCAATAAGTAAATGCCACTTCAGTGTCTTTGAAAAGTTTGCTATATCCTCAGCAGGAAGACATATATAAAGACTCATGCGGAAAACAATCCTTGGTTTAACTTGGCTCTAGTCAAAGAGCGCTCACCAGCATAGGCCAGACAATTTATCATCTGACATGTTCCCTGTTGTCATGGATACATCGCCTCCTTGGCATGCAGTGGAGATAAAGCATTGTCATGTCTCTATCCGAGAGTGGTAGATCAAAGAGCAATAGTTTTACTACATGAATGGATCTCCTCATGGGAATATTAGCTTTAAGGTCTCTGGAAGGATGCCTGGCCCAAAGTTGCATTTGCATGGTCAGAGAGAAATGGCGATGAAGGGCTTCTGTGTGAGCATAGTCAAAAACAAGCCTGGGTTGATACGGATACTACCGTTGAATGTCACTGTATTTATAATGGATGACTGTACCGTTTCCTTCTCATTCCTTTTGAACCAAGTAATGTTCACAACTTACTTAAATTTGCTGCTCACTGTGTTCCTGCTGTTGTTAAAATAACCGCGTTATATGCGGCTCTTCACATCTTTAGCGGGAGAAGCAATGTGCACGAGCTGAAAGGGAAAATGAAACGTGTTTGGCTCTAGAGATGCTTGTGCACAGTTCAGAATTGAAATGAGAATGACTCCTGAATTCCAATTAAATTCTTGAATTTAAATTGAATTTGAATTGATGTCAAAAACAGGATATAGAATTACAATTCCAATTTGAATTAAAGGAAGCAGAATTGCAATTCAATAAAAATTCAAACAAATTCATATACATATTTTAAGTGAAGTGTTTAGCTTTGCAGTATATGTCAGATATGATTGCATTACATATTCTATAAATGATATTAGTTTGAACTACTTGTACAGATTACATTAACAGGAAACGCTTCCCCCAGCAAACAGAACAAATAATTAAAGTTTGATTTATTGTAATTGTAATTTTGTGGAACATGATGAAACATGACTCCATTTTCCAGAATTACTTTTTTTTATTTGTTATTAAATTACTAAATGAATGTAATTGTATTTAGATGTATTACTGAGGTAAAATGTGTAATTCAAAGTTACTAATCAAATTAAAAGGAAATTGCTTTACATTGATAAAGTAATCCAAATAAAGTAATCCAAACCACATTTATAATGGGTCACTTATAACAGTAAGCAATTACATTTTTCAAAGAAACCTTCCTAACACTGAATGTATGTGAGATTCAACACATTATTTCTGTTGTGTGACTCTGTTGAATTTCTTTGAATTGCCATGGATTTAATTCCACTTCCTGTCGTTCAAATTCAACTTCCTGTGGGACGGAGTCAATTCAATTCAAATTCCAATTCATGAATTGAATGGAGGCCAATTCTGAAATTCAGAATTTTGTACAAGCCTGGTAGATACAAATATAAACATAGAAAAAAAAAATAATAAGTAAGCTCTAGATACCAAAAGATCATTACCATAAATGACCATGAGCGCTTTTTTTTTTTACTTGCTGCTCACTTGTAGAAACGGTAAAACGGTGCAATTATGAATTTGAATGTGAATACCATTTGAATACCACTGCTTTAGAGTGATGAAACGCATGAATGAGACAATAAAGAGCAAGAAGTGCTTGATGTTAATAAGAGTTATTAAGCGCAATAATTTGTGAAAAATATTCAATACGGTGCTCTGACACACAGCTGAAGAAAAAGCAACAGCTCTCAGCATGTGATCACAAATTCAGTTCTTATTACGCTTGAATGGTCGATTACACACACAATTATGTCAAAATGGCCATCGTGAGGAGTATTCATGTAAACACAGTCAGTTATGTCTGGAATGAATGTAAACAGTTGGGTGTAAACCGGATGTGTATCAGTATAACTGATCAGTGTATTCGGTCTTAAAGGGACAGGAGACTATTATACCTGCTCTCTGTGATGTTAATGTTAATCAAACAAAAGAGGAAATAACTGCTGCTCTACACTGAATAACTTTAGTAGCTTTAATAAGAAAAAATATATTTAATAAATATTTAAAAAAAAATAATTTGATTATTATTCAATATCTGTATATTTATAATATCTGAAATATATTGAACATGAAAAACTTTATTCAATTCATATTTTTTGTTATATATTTGTCCTATTGTTTTTAATTTGCTTCTTTGTTATTGTTAATTTCAAAAATAAAATAAAAAATAACTACATTGTCATTTATATCGTTGTTGTGAAATAAAATTCCTCATATCATGAAATAAGATTTTAGTCAGGGCTTGACATTAACTTTTCGATCACCAACCCTGTGGCTAGTGGTTTTCCAAAGTTACTAGGCACCCAACATTTGCACTGGCCATTATTTTGACATGTGGAAGATACTGGTTCAAAAGCCCCCCACACTGAGAGTCGATTGGTTGACTTACTGAAACAGGCCAATCAGGGTGCTCTCTGTCTTACATGCGCTTCATGAGGCACACAAAACGTAAAGTTAGCCTACTACTCTTTGGCCGGCGCGCAAGCCCAAACACGTGTGTGCGGCGTGTCTGTTGTTGTGTTTCCGGTCTAGCTAGATCCGGTGTGGTGTTGTAGTTTCTGTGCTTTCATGTAGTGTGTAACATAGATCTAAGTGAACAAAAATATCCTGCAAATGTTTTATATATGAAAGTTCACCGTAAAAAAAGTTATTGTCTCTCAAAAGTATGAGTCGGACACTTTATGCGTTTTCCAATGAGTCATTTTCCTTTTCGTTGTGACGTCAAGACGAAAAATTATCAAATTGGCCCCTCACCCACTCATCGCGCGCAGACCCAGAGAAAACTTGAAAACATCATGTCGACAACAAGACGCTGTTCTGAAGTGCGAATCAAAAAAAGTGCGGATCTTTTTTTTCACTGCCCAGAGACGAGATTGTGAAGAATCAGTGGCTCAACATGACATCATGACTTTTGCGTAAACACACACGCCACTTGACTTGAAAGTGTTATCTATACGCATTTTGAGCTATCCGCGTGTATGCGTGCATGTCTACGCTGTTAAATGTCCGAGTGATTCCGCGTGTATGTACACGCCGTTAAATGTCCGAGCGAAACAAAGCAAAATGTAGATCTACATCTGGGTAGCGATATTTTTCCCTAGGATGGTAGGGAAGACTCATAAATGGTATTATACCATGGTCTGGGTGAATACTCGATTCTGATTGGCTGCAGGGTGTCCGTTAAAAAGTGATAGAGGACACCTAGTAAAGAAGTTCTGGTGAAACTGCCTGTTTACCATTCGAAATTAATAAATAAATGCGCTGCCTACAACAGCTGTGAGTAACCACAGCAACAGGCAGTCCACACAGGGCGCGCGCTCGTTCAGGGTCCTGGGTTGTGCGATGATGCAATCGGCTGTTCTGGGGCTAATACTAATACAACAATGAGCGACTTCATTATTTCATCTTCAGTCTCTCACACTGCTCTCACGGACTGACGGAGCCCAGTAAGCCCGCAGACTGCTCTCGCATCGATGGCCTGTCACAGACATTATTTGACGGCTCTCCAGTCCAGCATCGGAGAGTGACCTAACGTTACAGCGGTGCTTCGGAGGTTGTGGTTAGTGTAGACAAGTGTAACACATAGTGTTTTATGTGTAATAAAAAAAAAAATAACTATGCCTTTGTGTTTCATGAACTAAAAATGCATTTTTGAACCTGAAGGGTTCTACAAGCTGAGCGGACTATAAATATCTCCGGTTGCTAAATAAACCGTCAGGCAAGTTATTATTTGTAAAAACTAGATTTAGCCTAATTAAAATATAAACTAATGTTTTAAAAATGTTTTATTTGGAAAGTGACCATGGTATAAGCGGGTTAATGCCCTTCGAGGTGTCCGTTGTCAGGTTTTAATGGACTTCGGCGGAGACGTCCGCTGCGCGTGGCCGGTTTACACCTCGCCGTCGTCCATTAAAACCTGACAACGGACACCTCGTCGGGCATTAACCCTTACTTAACCCCAGTGACGGGTAGGTTTAGGGACGGGGTTGGGGTAGGTCATATATTTATATATACAGTAATGTAACGTTAAGTCAGCGGCGTTCATAAACACGCTGAAAAGCGATTATGTGTGTTGATAGCACGCCAAAAATGGAAATACGAATTGGCGTGTCATACATACGCCATTTATGCATTACTATACCACACAAGTATAGCCGAACCTTGTGCTGTGTTCGCATCATTTTCATAACGATTGCTTTACAAACACAACTGACTGGGTCATCTGACCAATCACTGCCGATTAGCGTCACGCAAAGGAGGGGTTTGGAAAAATGAGTCGTTGAACGAATCATTTGGGAGTCGGTGAGCAAATCAGGTAAAAATAAATGCATATTATAAGACAACAAAAGTGTTTTTTGTCATTGCATGCATGTAAAACTGTTTTGGGGACTCCCAGAACAATATTAGGAACATTTTAAATGCCATAATAGGTGCCCTTTAATGTCAAGCCCTGGTCATATCTCCCACCGCTACTATAATGTAATTAATTTGAATTAAAATCTTGCAGTCTTTGCTTTGTCATCTTCTCTCTTCCATCCCTGTGAACTCCATCCCAGTTCCCAGTGGAAGTCTGAGCTCTGTCACTGGGTGTCAGACTGGTGCTGATTTATTCATGAGACCAATAAGTGTGTTTAAGAGCAGCTCGTCTGGATGTCGGGTCCAGTAGATGACTGGGGTCCTCCGGAGTGTGTGGAGATCAGAAACTTTTTCATGCCACATCAGCTATTGTGTGCAGAGATATATAGATCTTGGAAAGCGAGCTTCTGCGCTCCGATGGACGTTCAGACGTGGGTTTGGCTCTGTGTGTATGCAGGCAGATGTTTCCTGAATAATTCATGAGCCACTCAGAATTTTAAGTGCTCTTTATTGAATTGCACAGGCCCACGATTTACCGACATCACGGGCAGAGAAAATTGCATGTTGCATATAAAGGAATAGTAAACGGAGACCCAAGAAAATGTAGGATGCTTATTTTACAAGTGCACTTGACTCTAGCCATGTTCTGTACATGACGCCGGTAGAAAATAGCGAAAAGGTTTGGGAAGACTGCAAGAAACTTTTTTACCTTGTTTGTTCACTGCAAGAAAAGAAAGAAAAGAAGTTTAGTTAAGTTTAAATCAGTGTTAATTTTGGCAGCCATTTTTTATTTAGTCTTAGAAATCTGGCAACCGTAAGCATGAACGCTCGCAAACAGTCTGTAATGTGTTGTATTCTCCTTTATTCGACCAAAACAAGTGGTTTTGGTCAAGTTTTTTTTTAACCCATCTCGTCTTGTTTCGTCAACGATATTGCACGTGTTGATATAGTCACAGTTATCGATTAATGATGTGGGTGTCGTCTCTCATCATCTTGTCTTAGTCAGGGGAAAAAAAAGGTCGTCAACGAACATTTTTCGTCATAGTTTTCGTTAACGAAATTAACACTGGTTTAAATCAGGACAAAAATCAGTTTTCCCCAGCGCTGTTGCCTGATTTAAGAGCAAACCCTGTTACTTCATGCAAGATCAAAAACCTATAGTGTGTTCACTAATTACCATTGCTTAGAAATGTTCTTTACAGAGCAAGCTGCTTAGCAACAAGCAAGCAAGTTCTTAAGAAGCCGTGATGCACAAAAAATATTTCACCATGATGACTGAATTTCATATATGCTTCATAATTATGTAACATCAACCATACAGTCTCACCACTTTTAGTAATTACACCTGTTTTGTCTTTCATTACAGTGCATGGGTCGTGAAATATTGAATGGCCAACAAGTTCTCAAAACATTAATGCTTTGAGTCAGTACAAAAAAGTTTACTACTCTAGGTCATATGGAAATTAAATATAACTTTTATGCTTTTTATTACCAAATTGATCAGGCTATCAATTTTAATTTGTCACAATGGCTGAGGTCCAGTGCTGTCATTGGCAAATGAACGGGTAAAAGGCTGGTAATAAAGATTCCTGTGCAGCCCATATCAATTACCAGAATTTATAAAGAGGACAAATACTGTAATGGGACAATCAGAGACATATGGAGCCCGAGATATTTAGTTGAAATCAATGTATTGTTTAATTGAAATGTATGACAAAAAAAAAAAATATGTTTATGTGAAAAGCACTGATTAATGCATTTTTATGGGTTAACACAAGCTTCATGTGAATTTATATATATATATATATATATATATAATTTTTTTTTTTTTTTTTTTTTTTAGAAACGACAGCTAGCAGATATGAATGTATATTGCTTGCTCTTGTTGATGGAATTGTACCATTTGGGCGAGTTAAATTGGTCTTTTTCTTATTTTCTTTGGCATTTTAGTTTTCACAAAACAAATAAATAACCTGTCAGACACACTTTCACAGAACATTGATTGACAGTGTTTGCGGGAAGTCAACGCTGTGTCTGATCAGATCAGCAGTCATTTACTGCTCGACTATGAACACTGTTATTGAGTTGATGATGAGATTTCCCAACAGCCTGAGATTAGCTGAAGTGAGAATGTTCTCTGTTGGGATTTGAGGAACTTCACGTGATTAACATGGATTGAATGACCTTAGAGCCACAGGCTTCTCAGATAAGATGCAAAGTTTGAAACCTAAAGAGGACAGTAAATCAATGGCGCGTCACACATGACACTTCTGTCTGATGCTGAGAGGAGGCTTCATTACACGCACAGCATCGCCATGAGCTTTGCCCTAAACAACCATTAAACCTGGAGTGAAATTAAAGTACTTGAGTTTAAGTTCTCATCTTTCTATTGGACCTGTATGTGAAGACTTCACTTGAATCAGCAGTTGAAGAGTGTGTGATGCACAGATTGACCTCATTTTGTCTCTTGTTACACAACCTTGTTACACTACTCTACAAAAGTTTGAGGTCACTAAGATTTTATTTTCTTTTATTCATCAAGGAGGCATTACATTGATAAAAAGTGACAGTAAAGAGATTTAGAATGTTACTAAGATTCTATTTCAAGTTATTTCTTTGAACTTTTAAATCATCAACGCATCCTGAAAACAAATGCATCATGGTTTCTACAAAAATCTGAAGGAGCACTCCTGTTCTCAACATTAATAATAATCAGAAATGTTTCATTAAATCTTCATATTAGAAGGATTTCTGAAGGATCATGTGACGCTGAAGACTGAAGCTTTCATCACAGGAATAAATGACTCAATTCAAATAGAAAAGTTCTTTCACAATATTACAATTTTTACTGTATTTTTGGTCAAATAAATGCAGCATTGCTGAGCAGAAAACACTTCTTTCAAAAACATGAATTAATCTTACCGATTCCAAACTTTTGAACAGTAGTGTAAAGTGTTGTCGTCATCCTCCGAAGTGATTAATCTCATTGTTTGTTGTGTCAAATTTTTATCTCTACATCATCCACCATGTTCATATGTGTCTTCTTTATTCCTTACTGGAACTATAATGTAGAGAATCACTGCTATTTGTAAATGTGGTTGTCCCTCACAAAATTTTGCAGTGTGTATAAGGTCATTTTTTTATATTTGAAGCTAAAATCGTTTGTGCTAAATACCCGAACCGCTCATTACCTGTAAAAGTGAAGTAGCCCTAAGACGTTTAGCAATGGCCAAAAAAAGACTTTCAACCCACTTTTGGTTCAATTCCTCAATGCAAGCTCTGAAATGATGATTTGCATGGAATATAATTACAACTTTAGTGTTTGTTAGAAAACAGAAGGTAAATCAGCAGGGAATTGTCGGTGATAGGAGAAAAACTGATTTGTACAGCAGTAAAATAACAGACTAGTACCTGTAAATACTGAAATTACATCCTCATCTAAAACACTGATGTCTAAAATAAAGCTTTAGACACCATTAATCAGTTTGAAAGATCCCATAAATGAGTTTCTTTCTTCTGTTGAACACAGTAAGATGTCTTAAAATAACTTGACAGTTAACCATATATTTTTCCTATGGAAGTCAGTGGCTACTGTTGTCAACCGTTTGATTACCAACGTTCTTCAAAATATATTTTGTGTTAAACAGAAGAAAGAAACTCATACATGTTTGGAACAACTTGAGGGTGAGTAAATGATGACAGAATTTTAATTTTGGGGTGAACTATCCCTTAAAATCATTTTATCAATCTAAACTTTGACTGCACAGGGTAATTGTGTGATGGAAAGATAATCTGTATCTGACAAAAACATGTAGGTTATGGTGTACAATATCATTGTCAGTTGTTTTGATGGAAACAGGATTCATATTCCTTCATTCAAGTAAATAATACAGTTCCACCCACATGAAATTTGCTCATCCTTGCCTTGTTTGACATTTGCAAAAATACGCTATGAAACTTGTCATATAAATTTGCATGTGATTACTTTGAATGACCAGTGAACAATATAAAGACAAGGGCAAGGGGAAGTTCACAGACCAGCCTGTGATATATCTTTTCTACAAACAGCATTTGTCTTTTGTGTTCCGCTGTATTTTCTTGTGTTGTGGTTAAAGGGTGTGACATGCATGCCGTAACCGGATTTGATTCTAATTCATTCACATATAAAACCCCAAGGCTTTCTTTTCTTTTCGCATTTTCCAGTGGAGATCTTTTAAACGTTTAATGCTTTTGCACTTCCAGTCTCTCCTCCTCCAGTCAGAGCGTCACCGGTGCGTTCTCATCACGGCATCTCTTAAACACCGGCCCAGTCAAACCACTGTTCAGAAACAAAGCTGTGTAAATGAGTCATCCGCTTTCATTCATGGTAGTCATTCCATTGTTAAAATAACATAATGTTACAAGGGAATTGAATCTGGGCATAAGCAACATATTTTTGCTCTTGTTTGAATTTAATTGTTTGCTCTGCGGAAATCTCCTTTGTTTTTATTTGAGAAGCTCATGAGGTTGTTGTATTGTGAAATTAAAATGAAAAAAATATGCCTGGATCAATAATTAGTTTTAGTAATTTGTACAGTTTATAAATATCCATGTCATCTCTCAATATCAATTATACAGGAATTAGAAAAATGCTATTAACTCTTTCCCTGCCATTGTCGGAATTTTTCGGCTTTCCATGTTTCCATGTTATACGGTAGGTGGCGCTGTTACGCATATGCTGAAAAAAGCAAAAAAGAGCAATAAAAACATTGCTTATGCACAATAATCTTTTGGGAAAAAAAACAACTTGATTTTCTTAGTTTTGTTAAAAATGTTGCTTTTTTTATGAAACGTACAGTGTTTTATTTAAAGCAGAGGCTCTGTTCTTTCTTTTAATGTTGCATGTTCAAATTTTCTGGGGGCCATGAACATTTTGTGAAAATGATCAAAAATGCTGACTGGCAATTTCTTTTTTTTTTTTTTTGTTAAAACGCTGTTGGGGAAAGAGTTAAAATAGTTTGACATTTTAAGTTGCATGAATGACTGTGACCAATCAGTGTCTCTCCATGGTTGCTATTGCCAACACATGATAAAAATTAATTTGAAGCTCACTTTCATCTTTGAAGATTGCATAATCAATAATATTTTCAGGCCCTCGGTTTTTTAAATGTAATTATTTAATCAGCGGAAGGTCCTCTGAGTGGCATTTTTAATTAGTTACATCGACTTCAATTATTTTCAGGATGTTCGATGACATCTTAGTCATCCTTGAGTCTTCTAACGGCATATGAGACATTGCTTGAAAGAATAGAGCTTTAGATTGGGTTTCTGCCTTTCATGACCCTCATCACTGCAATTATCATTAATGAACCTGACCCAGTATCATAATTAAAAACATAAGATTTTGTGTGTCCTTCCAAACTAGTTTCCTCTTGACAATTACTGTATCACTGATGTCTTCTCTAAACTCCACACAGTCACCAGAAATGTCAATCTTAAGTTATTAGCTGAAATGTGATGCATGTATATAACTGACTTATTATGAGTTAGCATGTTTGCAACCAGTTTAACTCATGTAATCTGGAAATCAAGCATATATTTCCAAACAAATAAGCATAATCATCAAGAAAAAAATGGGACTTTTTCCTTATACATAATATTTTGGTTCAACATCGGCTAATATTAAGATTTTCTTTTATTTATTGGTATGTTCATCTAATTGTGCATGCATATTTTTACATTTAGATAACCTTCGCTGTCATCTAACATTTTTAATACACAAATAATTGAATGAATCAAAGTTTAGAAAAAAGTATTTTCATACTGCATAGATTCTTTTTAATTAATTATTTTAAATAATTGATTTTAGTTTTATTGTTGTATTTGTTTTCTTTATTTAGACAAAATATGACGTTTAAAGTTATTGCCCACAACATGTAAATTGGTATCAGTATTTTTATGTGAGTGCTTGTCTATTTTCATCACAGTTGGATCATGCACAGTATGTGTTAAAATCAAAATTTACTTTTCTTTATGTTGAGTTTAGAAATGGCTAGATTTATGAAACCCAATTTGTTTGTATTAGTATTTTTAGTACTACTATTGATGCAGGAATCCCAGGAGTTCAGGAGGTTAGACACAGAATGAAAGAAAAGCTTTAGGTGAAGCACTTTTCAGAGCAAACATGGCGATCCCGATAAATGGATGGGTTTGCTGTGAAGCTGTTGTGTTAAGGGGAGTGGACACCTGGTTATCTCGATCAGAGCCTCGAGGTCATGCGTCTGGAGTCACGACTGATGGCGATTCTGTGTGACATGACACATCTTTGACATTTAATTTCACCCATCAGATAATAGCTAAGAGCAGGATGGTAGATCATTTGTGTCACTTCGGAATAAATCTGTAGAGAATGTGGGTTTCATAGGATAAAAACCGAGGTTGCAGACACTAAAACAATGAACAATTGAGCTAAATACGGCTCTGGCGTATTTCTCGGGACAAAATGGTGTGATTTATCTGCTCTGCATATTCTTAAAAAGATCCACTTTGAGTGTTTTTCCATGTTGTTCAGTCGACCATGCTGAAATATGGCACAGCTGTTGAGCTTTTCTCAAAGTCTTTCAAAGCATTTGTGTGAGTAAATATATCACACTTTAGCATTAACTCTGACTCTATGTAACTTGTGTTCATTCTATGGCACTTTTAAAAAGGCAAAGCGATGATGCACATAAATTAATAATTTAAAGCATGGTCTTATCATGGGGAAAGGGAAAAACATAGATCGATAGTGGTGAGATATATGTTGGTGGACAATAAATGAGCTGGCATTTGTACCAAAAATGCGTATGTGTGTGTGTGTGTGTGTGAGTGCGTGCATGTGTGTGTGAGTGAGTCATCCTCTTGGAGAACTAAAAATAGATCCAATCATTTGGCAGCTCTGGACTTTGGATCATTTAAAAAGAAAAGTAACCTCTATCACTGTAAGAAAATAAAGATTTGTAATATTTTGTATAGTATAGCAAAAAGTGATATCTGGCCTAGTCAAATTGACATCTTCACCCTTTATTTAAATATTGGTAAAACTTTAGTTTAGGGTCCAATTCTCACTATGAACTAGTTGCTTATATCATGCATTACTGGGATTTGGGCTGTTTATTAGTACTTATAAAGCACATATTAATGCCTTATTCTGCATGAGCAAATTCTACATTCCTTAATCACCCAAGACCTAAACTTAACAAATACCTTACTAACTATTAATAAGCAGTTATTAGGAGTTCATTGAGGCAAAAGTCGTAGTTAATAGTTAGTTAATAGTGGGAATTGGACCCTAATAGGAAGTGTAAACTAAATGTTATTAGGTAAAAGATTTTGTAAGAAAGTTATGCTTGGAGCCAATTGTTTTATTTGTGAAAATGCCTTTTGGCCATGCAGGCCAAAGCAGTTGCAAAAACAAGAGATAATCAGTGAAATATAGTTATTAATTATTAATATTTGTTCATAATTATGAATTATATTGGTAGTCAATGTATGCTTTTTCCTGTGAGCACCTTTGTATGCTGTAAAATAAGCTTAATTTGGTAGATAAATATTTTTAACCAATTTAGTGTTTTGTTCTTCCCTCATGTTTAAAACGTATATAAAGTATTTTCCCATCATTTCATGTAGGGTCATTAAAAACAAATATCCCCACGCAGGAGATCACCTTTGGCCACTAGATCTCTCTCTCTCTCTCTCTCTCTCTCTCTCTCTCTCTCCATCTCTCTCTCTCTCTCTCTCTCTCTCTCTCCTCTCTCTTCTCTCTCTCTCTCTCCCTCTCTCTCTCTCTCTCTCTCTCTCTCTCTCTCTCTCTCTCTCTCTCTCTATATATATATATATAATATATATATATATTATATATATAATATACATATTATTACATACATGATTATTAACTAAAAGCAGACTGTTGAGCTGTGAATTCTTCTCAAAGCCATTTTCACTTTCAAGAGTCTGGCAGCAACTCACTTTGAGGCAAATTATTACACAGGAGAAAAATATCTCCAAACAAAAAGCGCCTAATCCTCATTATTCTGCTCTTTAAACGTGAGTCTTCCGCAGGGATAATGCATTGAGCCAGGTTTGACACCGTCATTGTAAAGCTTTGCCGGTGTTTTTTCTGCTGTCTGCGTGAGACTGGCCTTATGCTCCCTCTGTAATTTTAGAGCTTTTCATGGACAGAGATGAGGAACGATGATGAAAAGCCACAGTGGTTTTCCTCTCTCTCTCTGCATCACTTCTTTCTTTCAGAACTGCATATTCTTTTGATGGATTGTATCAGGTGTTTAAGAACAAAGTGCACGCAAAGCTCATGTTGTGCTGAATTTTTATAGTACCGTAATTATATTAGGTTCTATCTATAATCTAAATGAAGTGAATTGAAAACAACTCATGCATCAGATAAACAGTATCTTCCTTAAAGTAATGATGTCTTAAAGGTCATTTTCATTTCAGCCAAAAATGAAAAACCCATATGACTTTCTCTTTTCCTTGGATCAGAAGCGGCGAGTTTTTAAAGAATATCCTTTTCAATTTCTTTTTCATTGAAATGAAAGTGAATGGAGACCATGCCTGTTCAAAAATCTACCTTTTGTGTTCCACGGAGGAAAGAAAGTTATATGGGTTTAAAGCGAGTAAACGACAACAGAATGTTAATTTATGGGTGAACCATTCCTTTAATCTAGGTTTAGGAAGCTGTTGAAATCCAATAAACCTGTCTATTACGTTAGTAATTAATTAGTAAGTATAAAAACCCGTTCACACCAAGAACGATATAAGAAGAACTATATTAGCATCCACACCAACAGACGATATTGTTCTGTTTATTATAAGCATGCGTGCAGTTTTGTCGTCTTCAACTTTAAATGCTTGAGCTCATTAAAGCAGGATGGATTCTGATTGGCTGTCAATGTTTTTATCAGCTGGAAAAAAATCTTTCTGAAAGTGATTCAAACGATATCATTCCTCTGTGCCGTTATCGCTATAGCTCTGCTGTGGATTCACTGCTATTATTTTGTATTTAGAATTTCTAAAAGTTTATGGTTATAGTGATCACCCTTGAAGTGAACGGCCTTAAAGCAGCACTGGGTAACTTTTCAACCTTCATAATATATTTCCAAGTCTCTTGTGATGGTACATCGACTTACAATAGGTTGAATGACACGTCTGCCATAGCCTGATGGGGTCTGTAGCGTTTTTAATCGTACTTTTAAACTTCGGGTTTCGGGTAGTAACCGGCGAACAAAGAGAACTACAAAATTCGACTGCTTTACGGCATATACGTCACTTCCACCGCCACCCCCACTTCCTTAAAATCGCAGGGCTCTAAGTGTCACGCTTTGAGCGTGACAGTCACTCATTTCGGTCTTTTGTCACGCTCTCCCGCCACACATTGTATTTCTCACGCTGAAAAACTATTTGTAATATATTTAATATGCCGCAGCGCCCAAAACTCTGGCCGCGCCGCTCTCACTGTGGAACCGGCAGGAATCACGCGCGTCTCCTCTGGTGTTGTTCGTCTGGTGTTGTTAGCCAATCAGAAAATAGCACTATTGTATCTGGGTAACATTTAACGCAACAATCCAATGACACCCCGTCGGCTGGGGTGTTTTTTTGTCTGCCTGACTATGTTATGGAAGCTATCTTATCCTCCGTTTATCTTCATGAATCAGGTAATGATTATTTCGATCTTGCCTCAAGCTATAATGAAAATCGATTTGTAAAATTTGCAGATTCATTTATGGTAGCGTGATATTATAATATTGACGATATATGGTTATTATCTACCACTCAAACATTGCATTGAAGTATCATATAGATTCAGTAAAACGGTAACCAATAGACTAGGCTACTATAATGACGCTGGCTTGTAAACGTGAGCATCGCGATCATTTGTCGTTAGAAAAAAAATAAAACCCATGAAATTATATTCATATGACATGCTGAAATATATGCCACTGTACCTGGGATGAAGACATTTCACATGCGACGCAAGCAGAACTCCTGCATGTGACCTCCTCCTACAGTGTTCAGGGCTATCATGGTTGTCAACAAATGCACATGTAGAAGACAGAGTTTACGACAGTATAGTAGAGGACAATACTGTTTCCCAACTGTAGGGGGACCCCGAGAGCAAAAGTTGTAAAAGTAACCTGGTGTTACTTTAACAGTTACAACTAAATTTCTGCTCAATTTTAGAAATGCTTTATTCAGTTTTCAGTTTCCTGTACTACCTCTAGCCTTTATGCATCAGTAATGTTTAATTTAGAGTGTCTGATAATCAATAACAACTTATTATTAAATTTATTTTAAAATTATTATTATATTTCTCATTTGACATAGTAACAAAATCTACCACAATAGTGAAAGCATATGCATTGAATATATTTTGTTTGTAAATTACATATGTTTGTATATTACTTAAACTCATCAAAATAATTTAAGCAATTTCAACTTTTTTTTAAGTTATATGAGATTCAACTCGATTTTTCAAAGTGTAGGTGATATAAGAACATTCACATCTATTCTGAATCAATGATTGAGAGAAAAAGCACATGATGCACACATCAGTTCTAGAAAATAATAAGTTCAATATTTACATTCACAATGCAAGTCCTTGATATACTCATGAGAACTAGATCTATATAGGCTATAACACAGCTGGTACGATCTTTGTTCCTGTTCAGAAGCTCAGGTCATCGTTGAGCCATATAAACCGGTAGATGAAGTAATACACCAATGGCAGAGAGAATAACTAAACTCACTTTGAAAACCTCAGTGATGGAAGACGAGAAGCATTTCTTTTCTTCATGGAATGAAGAAAAGAGCATCCATCATGCTATTGTGATTTTGTGGAACTATGAGCATTTATTCATGAAATAAATTTGAGATTTGAGAATTAAACTCTAATATAATATTTAAGGTGAAATGACTTGTACAGGCAAATTTAACGAAGCAATAGAATGCACATTTTTAAGTTTAAATATGTGGATTTTTTTTACAGTAATAACCAATTTTTTTGTGCATCCGCGACATGCTCTAGGTCTAGATCAGGGACCTGCAGTCTAAATCACTGGTGTTAAAATGTCTCTTCCTCACCATAAACTGATGCATGTATCACCTCAGGCCACAGTCTCATGAGAATAATTGTGGTTTTATCAAGGTGTCTCACAGCCAGCTCAATGCCACTCATTCTGACAGCGAAACCATGGGCTCACAATCCCTGTATTTGTCTTCCTCTGACAGTCTTAGAGCACTTTCAGAAAATGTTTTATTTTAAAGAAAGAATGGTTACTGTCAAAGAGTTTGAACCCATACAACAGTCAGTGGTTGTGATACTGAGACCTGAATGGGGTTTAATAGTTTTAAAACCTATAGGATCAGATAACTAATAATGAGAAGTGACCCTATAGCGTGATTTATTCAGCAATCCTTGATGAACACAGTCAAAGAACAGAGGATAATAACTGAGTTTATCATTTTCAAAATGATCTGAATATACTTTATCCTTGCACTACAACTATTGTGAAGACTGTGTTTTGTGCCTTTCAACGCATTCTGGCAAAGTAGAAAGCCTTCTTTTACACACGTCTCCCAGCTCCAAGCAGCAGGTCTTTAAAAACCTCGGGAACAAACACCTTTAAAGCGAATACCCATGGAATGGTGGCTTTCTGAGAGAATCTAGGAAAAATAAACGGAGGCTGAGACATTATCTCCCTGAAGTTTATAGCCAGAAACTTTTTAACTCGACTTCATAAAGAATAGTCAGAAATGCACCTGTTTTCCAGCAAGAAAGTTCCTGTTTTAATGTCATTTTACTTTTTGCTTGCAATTACGCCTGGAGACTTGTTTTCATCTCTTTGTCATTGACTTGCATCAGACTGGAAAACAAGGCAATTCATTTTTGTAAATAATTTTCTTTTACACACAGATGCTGAGGGAGCTAAATTAAATTTTGTGCTAATCTCTTTGATTTGACAAATATGCCTTTCGGTGACAAAAAAAAAAAAAATTCAACTCCAATCAAGAAACACTTGCTTCAAATTTTAATTGCACTATACAGTTCCTAGACAAACTCTGCCATATTGCCAGCATGCAGAGAACGACATGAAATACCACATAACTGTGCACAAATCCTCAAATTATCTTCTCAAACTCAGCGAGACAGTCTTAAAGTCAAGTGTTAACCTTACATGACCAGAGGAAGAACAAAAAAGAGCATTTTAGAATTGTTGGGCTTTGATGTTCTCACATATTCTTCCTTTGAAATGTTTTGACCAAGTTTCCTTCACAGGAAACGTTAAGGTCAGTGCTCGTCTTTCTATCCAGAGTCAATCTCCTATTCCTTTTCAAATGCGCTGTGCAAATCCCTGACCCATATCTCATTCCCTTTCACGTGCATCTGTAGTATAATAAATTAATATAAATGCATATGACAATGAATGAAAAAATAAGTGAATTAAAAAATAGTCATTTCATGAAGGAATTGAGAATGAGTGTTTTGAATTGAGAGATTGAGCTTGCAATTGAATTGTTAAAGGTACAATATGTAGGAATTTTGCAGTAAAATATCCAAAAACCACTAGGCCATTGTTATATATTTTGTTTAGTTGATTCCAACTATTTGTAAATCGTGAGAAAATTGCGATTTTAACCAAGGAAATGGGGCGTGTGAGCAGCAGTGAGGAGCCGCCAGTCAATGCATCATATCCACGTTAGCCTCGGTTTCCGCCAGGTTTGACCTTGTACTGCCGTAGTAACCATGGCGACAGACGTTGACAACTGGGTTATGCCTAGCAGGATGCTCACGCTGTTTTGTTTAAATATTATGGACCATGACAAGCAGACAAAAAGACTAAAAGGAAGATCAACATGTTTCGAGATGCCGAGAGCTCCACGTCCGCGACTAACTTCCACTCGACAGAGACGCGAGTGTCGCATGTACTTTATTAGACAGGAGAGCAAATCTACATAAAACTAATCAATGTTATTTAGTTCAACATGATGAAATGTTAGAACATGATCTGTATGTTATTCTAATGTTGATCTAGCTTACTTAGTCTCATACAGCCAACAAACAACCCAACTAACAACATTCAACACACTCAAATGCGTTTAGTGTGATAGTGTAACTGTTAGAGCGAGTGAAACAGCGCTGCGTTACCTCAAGTTTCATTCCTCTAATAAACTGACCCGTGTGAGTATTATCTCAGCACTTGCGTGTAGTTCGGTAGAATGAAATGTCCTTATTCCTTTATATCGCGGGACTGGCGTTGCGTGTGGCGCTGGTGTACGTCTAGCAATCGCTCCTGCTTCACCACAGTCATGATAAAAACATCAGTGTATTCACTCATCCATAAAAGATCCATAATTTAGCTTAATGCGGAATATACATCATCAATATACGTCTTTGTTATTGTAAGAGGTTAGTGACCCCTGGTGGTGAAAAATCCTGCATATTGTACCTTTAAGGGTGTGTGTAAGAGATAAAACAGTACATTACACAACATGCTTTTACATGAGTCATTGAAAAGTGTTATAAAAAAAGTAATTGCATGACAAAACTTTTCCTTCCTCTAGGTGTCTTTCTGTATAGTAGCAGCTGGAATGGTCTGTTATACACCCAAATAATGTTAAAGTTTTTACTGAATATAAGATTAGGTCTGTAAAACATAATTATGTAGATGGCACTGACTTCATTGGTCGAATTATTCAATTTTCAGCTTGTGATCAAGACAGATGGCTTACAACAGCCTTTAATCAATATCCTTCATTTATAATAGAATGTCTTTCAAGAAAATGTGATAATAGTTTTATGGTTGATTGTCTTTGCCTGAATAAATGACCAGTGCGGTTCTTTACCTTCAGACAACAAGTCAAGCCTCATTGGCTGGCTGTGCTGCATATGAAAATGAATTAAATTCTGTGAATAATCCCTCAGTATTTGAACACAATTTGGGAGTTCAAATAGTGGGACTGAGAAGTCATTTTGCAATGTGTTTGTGAAGTTATATATTCTGTAAGTCTCCACTCTCACATTTAATTTGCATTCATGAGAGAGAGAGAGAGAGAGAGAGAGAGAGAGAGAGAGAGAGAGAGAGAGAGAAAAGAGAGAGAGAGAGAGAGAGAGAGTGAGGGTGTGTGTGTGTGTGTGTGTGTGTGTGTGTGTGTGTGTGTGTGTGTGTGTGTGTGTGTGTGTGTGTGTGGTGTGTGTGTGTGTGTGTGTGTGTGTGTGTGTGTGTTGTGTGTGTGTGTGTCTATCTTAACTATATCTTACAGAAGTGACCAGTTTTGTGTGACGGGGTTGGGTTAGTGTACGGGGAGATAATATAAGATTGTACAGTATAAAAACCATTATGGCTATTGAATGTCCCCATTTAGAAAGCTTAGTACACACACACACACACACGCGCACACACACACACACACACACACACACACACACACACACACACACACACACACACACACACACACACAACACACACACACACACACACACACACACACACACACACACACATTTATGTATGTGTGTGTGTTTGAATTTTACATCAACTTAATGATCAATTCTCTCTCTCTCTCTCTGATGTGTGTGTGTGTGTGTGTGTGTGTGTGTGTGTGTGTGTGTTGTGTGTGTGTGTGTGTGTGTGTGTGTGTGTGTGTGTGTGTGTGTGTGTGTGTGTGTGTGTGTGTGTGTGGCGTGCGTGTGTGTGTGTGTGTGTGTGTTGTTGTTATGAATACTATTATTATAAAAAAATTCAGTCTATTTAATTAT
Source organism: Chrosomus eos (assembly GCA_036326025.1). Taxonomy (NCBI): domain Eukaryota; kingdom Metazoa; phylum Chordata; class Actinopteri; order Cypriniformes; family Leuciscidae; genus Chrosomus; species Chrosomus eos. The sequence goes on from CM070827.1 coordinate 3,351,084, forward strand.
TAGACTTTTTGTCATTCCAATTCAAATTCCACTTCAGCTTCCTGTGGGACGTGATCGATTTAAATTCAAATTACAACTCATGAATGCTTTTTCCCAACCCTGGTAACCTCTGATCCAAGGTCAGTCCCATTGTTTAGTGACCTCGGATGGCTAAAAGCCAGAAAGCATGTACCCAGCGCGTCCTCGATCCTGTGACCACACTAAACAAGATCTACAACACGTGTTTGAGACAGTGGAAGCGGACCAGTGTGTGTGTACGTGCTGTGTGACCTGAATTACACTTAACGCTCCGATTGATTAAATCCTGGAAGCTGCTGAAACTCCTGCGGAACGGAAGGTGCTCTTTCAATCACCCCATGAATTTCGTCATGCTTTGTGTATCGAGCCTCAGCCACAAGAGACGCTCATGGATAGAATTACTAAAGGCAGCCGGGGAAAGTTCAGCACCGAGTTCACTCCGATCACCCCGACAGGTTTGATTCCTTCATTAAAAGCACTCAAGTGAATTATAAGCAATTACAGTCATAGAAGCGCATTTGTAAGCATGTGGCCCGTCTCGTGTTTTGGCACAACGGCTGGTCTTTGTTGGAGAGTTCTTGAACTCGCAGCCTTGTTTCTCGGTTCCTGAAACAGTGTCTAAACTAGGTTGAGGATATGATACTAAACTGTACGGGTTTGATCTTCATTTCACCTTAATTAAAGCGTGGCTTTTGGCTCTTTGATAAGAGGATGAGAACGCTGTGACTCCACTCGTTTCCCTGCAGCTCTCAACCAGACCTGGATTACAATTAGACAGAAAGATGGCAGGAGTTTCAGATCAAGGGGCAAGTGATAATAATGATACTGGCTGCAGGAATACAAGACGACTGGTGTAGACATTAGCAGCTGAAGAAATCTCAAACAACAAGGAATTGGCATAGCAGAATCACATGTAGGACAATCTCATGACAATCATGGTCAAAAACTGAATTTTAACATGCTTTAACCAAACGTCTTAATACATTTATATTATGACAACTCTCTGAAGAATTTAGCATGGTGATGGATATGACAACAGCTGTTTTCATCCACCTGTTTTTATGCACGTTTTGAGATATCTCATAAAAAACGCTGGATGGAAACGGCAAGATGCTCATAAATCCTAAAAATGCACATAAAAAACTACGAAAACATAAACTATGATGGAATCACGTTTACCAAATAAATTCCTCAATGTGCATAAAAAAAAGAGACGTAACTTTGAGATGGGACGACCAACCAGCGGATTGATCTCATTGCACAGCATCTGAAATTCTATTTAGTATACATTAGTCTTCAGAACAACTGTTTTAAGGAATTAAAGGATTAGTTAGCTTTTAAAAAAACTTTTGCTGATAATTTACTCACCCCCATGTCATCCAATGTCCATGTCTTTATTTCTTCAGTCGAAAAGAAAATAAGGTTTTTGATGAAAACATTCCAGGATTTTTCTCCATATAATGGACTTCAATGGGACCCAAACGGTTCAAGGTCCAAATGACAGTTTCAGTGCAGCTTCAAAGGGCTTTAAACGATACCAGACGATGAATAAGGGTCTTATCTAGCCAAACCATCACTCATTTCAAAAATAAATAAAAAGGTTTAAGTTTTATAAGCACAAATGCTCGCCTTGCTCACATGATACGCAATTATGTTGAAAATTTCACGAACGAACGTCACGAACGCGCTTCACAGAACAGAGCAAGGTGAGCATTTGTGCTTATAAAACTTAAACTTTTTTATTTATTTTTGAAATGAGTGATGGTTTGGCTAGATAAGACCCTTATTCATCGTCTGGTGTCGTTTAAAGCCCTTTGAAGCTGCACTGAAACTGTCATTTGGACCTTGAACCGTTTGGGTCCCATTGAAGTCCATTATATGGAGAAAAACCCTGGAATGTTTTCATCAAAAATCTTGATTTCTGTTTGCACAGTTTGCATTACTTTGAAAAAATGTGAACATAAACATGTATTACATGATAACACTTCTACTGCAGCATTAAGCAGAAAACAAGAGCAGAATCTGATGCGCAGTGAACCGATGGCTTCCTCATTGCATCATTTCCGAGGAGCTCACATTATTATCCTGCATGAATCCTTGTTTTTTCAGTAAATGAGGGGAATTGTGAATGCACATTATTTATTTCCGTATAATTAACAGTCTGGTGTATAAGAATGTGCAAATGTATTGCTGATGCCTGGACTAATAATACACACTTCAGCCAGCATCACTTGTGATAACAGTGTCGTCTAATTAATTAATCTTTTAAACAAGTAACAGTACAGGAAGGTTTGTCAGTCCGTATTACACAGACCACTAATGACTTACAATTATAAACTGATTGCAGAAGCCTTGTGAAAAGCACATGCCTCCTAGATTTGGGGAAAAATATTTTTGATAATTAATTTATATTATTATTAAGTAAAATGGCTGAAAATAAACAAATCATGTGTCTAAATTTGTTAAGACGAGTCAAATGTTATGCATTTGTTATGCATATATATATAATAATAACATATATATACTATTAAAAAAAGATGTATTGAGTTGTAAAATATAAAATGCTTTGGGCACATGTCTTTGAATGGATCTATATTGCATTATGGCAGTGCACATATGATTAACTGTATGAAACCCACCATATGGTTTCTTATGTAGGTCAACAAACACTCAGGTGGCTCTTTTGAAGTGTGTGTCTGCTCTCCAGCCGATGAACCATTACATGCTGTTTTTCTCTTAGAGAGCGAGACCGTATGAAGCATGTCCTCTCCACAATTATGTGCACACACTCAGTGCAAGGAAGAGTTCACTATGAATGTAGGAAGAAGTGACAGGGTTACAGGAATACTGCACTGTTACATTATCATCATCACCATCAGTTTGCCGCTGGCTTCTGTTGCCGTCACCATGTTAGTACCAAGATGCCTGGCATTGAGCAAGCCACAATTCAATGACCTGTTTCCTACAGTAAGCATCTCAGGGGATTATGCTGACCGTTAGTGACCACAGGTCAAAGGTTATCTGAGTCTGTCCTTTAACTGTGTTTGTAGTCCACTATAATGTTTACAGATTTACCCCATTCACTTCCATTGTTAGTGCCTCACTGTGATAGCCTGGTTCCACCAGACTCTCGTACATTTCATTTGTACATAGAGTCTGGCATCGCTCCATTGACAAACGTTAACTTCCTTGTAGGCGGGAACTCTATTGAAGTCTAAAACTATTGGATCTGCCCAGAGTCACTCTATCTGCCATAACCAATCGCTAGCGTTTGGTCGTGACGTATGTCTTTTCCCGAACCCCGTGGGAGGATGGCCATAAACACAAAACTAAGCAAAGATTGTTCTTGCTCCGGCTTTAACTTCTTGATATTCGGCAGCTTTGCCACAACGGACCGAATGGCTTCACTCGCATCTTTCTTATTTTGAACTACAACTCAAAATAAAGCACGAGTCGACATCAACGTCATTGTTCTCAGCCACTCCCTCTGTTCGCTGATTGGTCCTACAAAAAATTGATTTCTGGAAACCAAAGTCAACAGCACAATCCCAGACGTAGTACTGGAGGAAAATGAAATTGAGCGGAAGTGCGTAGGAGGGCGGAGCCAGGCTATCACTGTGACTCAGTGACATCAGAAAAATGTTATGGCAATAAATTTTTTTTTTTTTTTTTGTGGTAATCAACATTGTTGTGAAAAGTGCACTTGTATTGAGCCCTGAATATCATAGTTGACCACATATACAGTGAGCCTGAATTACCTTGAATTTAAGAATAAAGAACTTTTAGAATAAAGTTGTTTTGAATAAAGTTTGGTTTTTATTAAAAAAGTTCTTCTCCAAACCTGTATGCATGAAACTTCTCTATTAAGGACTTATCAAATGAACATGGTAATCTTATTGAAGATGAATTTGAATGCATATTACTCTGTCCGTTCTGTCATTAAGCATGCAACAGATGCAAACAGTCAATTTATTCAGCGTTAGGTTAAATTACGTAAGGGTGTTATCACAGATTGTGTTGGTATGGCATATTGTAGGTGTTAATGAGACATTGTGATTTTTCTAAACGTGGAAAACAAAGGAAATAAAGTGTCGGACACACACACACACAACAATAATCACGGGCTTAACAATTCCCTATACAGCGACACAAGTCTATTCTCAGACACATTCTTCTTTCTTATCGTGTTGTCATTATATCCAGTCAAATACACAAGACCGAAATGAAATGAGCAGTGGCTCTTGTGTCGAGTAATAGATCCTGAGAAAGACGGAAACACACAGGCTAGATTGAACAGCCCTGAACCTTTTCGTCTAGAGTCATTGACATCTTTCTTACAAATTCAAATATAAAAAGCCTCCTCGACCCATTCACAATCGCTATTCAAATACCTCTTTAGAAATCAATTTGTCTCAGTGTTCTGTGTCTCGTTTGTGATTGTTAATTAAGGAAACTTGTTGCAGTGCGTTGTGGAATTAGACGTCGTCAGCCTTCTGTGCTTGTAATTGTTGCTCTCCATGCTTTATGCTGGTGTAGTAGCCCTTGATTACCTCTTGCATATGCATTTCAACGTGAATTACTTTCACAGCACAAGCTTTTGATCAGGCCAGCGTAAGTGGCGTCTCATCCTCTGTGGCCATTTGCATTCTAATTCCATATTGACTTGATTTCCAAGGTAATTAGAGACACATAGCAGAGCGTACTGGCAGATTCATTCTTTTACTTTTCTTTTCATTGACACTTCTTTTATTGAGCGAGGGCTCTGTGTCGCAGTAAGCGACGGGCCGTACAGGAAAATTGCGCAAAAGCAAACAGATTCCTTCAAATTATCTTGTAAATGAGAAGAAAATGGCACGCTTGTCTTCAATTACGGGAAATGATAGTGGACTGGGTAAAAACAAGCACCTTAAGCCTTTCATGGTATGCAAACGCTGCTAATTTGCTGGTAATGACTTCTCTTTAAGCCGAAACTGCACAGAAATGGACATTACACTGGTGTGCCTATTTTTCCTGGTCTTTTTTAGTGCTGGTGTAGCACTGAAAAGACTAGCCTGGTTAAAACCAGACCCTTCTCAGTTGAAACTGAGTTATGGTCTGGCAAAGCTCCATAGACAAAGCATTTCCAAAGGGGCGTCACCAACGGACGTCGCTCAAATGCCTCTTGGTGCAATGGGATAGACCTAAAACCAATCAGAGCGATGAAGGAGATGACGTATGCAGAGGGCTCTCGCTAAGACAGTCTATGGCTAAGACCCACCCATTCGTTTAGTATTGACCAACGGGGCTCGTTGTTATGGGAAGGAGGAGGCGGAAACCGGCGAACATTCACACATTTTAATGACAAAATAAAAAAAATACAAAGTCCCTCACGGTCGACTGCCGCCACACATAATAAAACAAAACATCAAATAAAATTCAGGCCTGTCCTCTGTTGTGGCAAAAACTTCTGTTAAACACCATCACTGCGTAAGAGACACTCAGAGTCAAATTAATAAAAAGAGAAATGTTTATTCTTGCAAGAAGGCCCAGTCGCCATCACAGCCGTTACATTCTGTGAAGTGAGTGGCGCGCACCAGGAAGACATGAGACAGCTTTTATACTCTTTTCAAGGTTCCTTCTCACTCGCTGTACTTTTCCACCCAGATAAGGCCCCCACTTCTGTTCAGTTTCTACTTAATAACACAAACTGGTACTGGAATAAACCAGCCAAATTTGACCATTCCTAAGGTCGAGATGTCCTGTCCTATTCCTGAAACGTCACGCACAAGCACGTACACACATATACTTTTACACATTGAATAGATTAGGAATAAATGACTATTAAAATTTTTCCACAACACCTCTCTCGATCTTCACCGTCGTCGCTCCTCCTTTTATGCTTCCGCTCCTCCGCGAGAGATGCGAGACCGGCCTCACTCACGCCGTTCTATCACGTCCCTCGGCCTCGATCGTCCTGCTCGTCACACTGGTATATCAGACTTTTGCCGAATCCAGTCGGTAAGACAGCGATAACATATTTTTTAGACATGAAGGCTTTGAGTGTTGTTCTTTACTCGGGTTATAACGAGAAGGAATTTTTTAAATCGCTTAAAACAGACGCGATAGCTGATTCGAACGAGTGATGTTTGATGACGGCATCCATCTTTGTAATGTAGGCTTCAAAAGCCCAGCGCTGTCGTCATCGTGTAAAGCCCGCCCCAACGCTTCTGATTGGTGCCGCGATTTCGGCGGATTGGAAATGGGCTTGAATGAGCTCTTTGCCAGACTAACTTTCAGAGCAAATCTAAATTTGCCGGAAGTTGTCTGGGTTTTCCCAGACTATAAAAAGACATCAAATCCGGCAAATTTAGATTTGCCCTGCAAATAAGTCTGGCAAACAGCTCATTCAAGCCCATTTCCAATCTGTCGAAATCGAGGCACCAATCAGAAACGTTGGGGCGGCCTTTACACGATGACGACAGCGCAGCGACGGTGAAGCAGATTTTGTAGCCTACATTACAAAGATGGATGCCGCCGGGGAACATCACTCGTTCGAATCAGCTATCGCGTCTGTTTTCAGCGATTTGAACGTTTCCTTTTTGTTAAAACCCGAGCAAAGAACAACACTCGGACTCAACACTTCTCCGTCGCTCTGCATACATACGTCATCTCCTTCATCGCTCTGATTGGTTTCAGGTCTATCCAATTGCGCCCAGAGGCATTTGAGCGACGTCCGTTGGTGACGCCCCTTTGGAAATGATTTGTCTATGAAGCTTTGCCTGACCATAACTCAGTTACTACTGAGAATGTTTTAAGCAGGCTAGTGCTGTTGCATTGTGAGCCTCATTGTCTGCACTGCTGTAAGTCTCAGTAGTGCTGTGTCTGATTTGATTGGGTGATCGACATGGATGTAACCTGGTGACGAAATGTCTCATTGCAGTTGTGTTGAAATCAAGGGGTCAAAGTGTATAGCTGGACAGTCCCTTCTGGTGGACAAAACACATCTTTCTCTATTGACGGACATTCAGTATGGGTTGTGTTCTGACAAATTAAATTATGAAGCAAGCAACATTAAAAATTTAAATTGAATATAACGAGGAAAAATGGTAAAATATTAAAGTTTTACTGAATGTCCTTGTATTTTGATGGTTTAATCAAACTTGTAGGGTCATTAAAAACAAATATCCCCTCTAGACGTCACTTTTTAATGTAGATAAAACATTAAACCAACACAAGGGGGAGCACTGGGACATTTGGGCAATTACATTTGACATCCAGACATGGTACTTCCTGTTATTTGAACTTTTTCATTGACCTTTTCTAATTCTTAAGCAAGTCTTTTTTTGACAGGTTATTATATTTGGTTGAAGGGGGTCATTTTCCTCACAGCAGGATCCAGGGTTTACTTCAACAAAGATTTGAACAGATGTGTGATGAAATGGAATATCCTGCAAATTATTGTGGAATTAATCTAGTCCTTTTCTAAAGAAAAGAGAAAGAAGTGGAGAAGTGGAAACGCTCTTATTGGACTTGAACCTCAGTGCTGAGTTGTTTGGTGCTGAAAGAATGTGGCCATTCGTGTTCATTTTTGTGTAAATAGTTAATGAACTGCAGGCGATATGTCTATTTGGTTTGGAATTAATAGGATTTTAATACTCAACCAATTTTTGAAAAATTATATTTTAGAATATTAGCCAAAAGTTAAGAGAATTGCTATGCTTAAATATCTGTTTTCTCCTGGATAATGGTACATTACTGGCTGTGTGTGTGTGTGTGTGTGTGCGTGCGTGCATGCGTGCGTGCGTGCGTGTGTGTGTGTGTGTGTGTGTGTGTGTGTGTGTGTGTGTGTGCTTAGCAGCGGTTTGCATGAGCCTGGAGGCTCATATCTCTTAAACCTCATGATTCACTCAGTGGTCTTCAAGGCGACTGGTCATTTTGTGTTCAAACATGCCTTGAAGAAGCTCTTTAGGAAGCAGGTGTCTGAACAGGTGTCTGCGCTCGGAACCATAACCCTTCAGACTAATGCTTTTACCAGCCAATGGTGCCTGTGTGTCACTGTCATCTATGAGAATCACTCAATCACTTTTACCCATTGTTGGGTTTTTGAATTGAGTTGTTGTTAGTCTTTTTTAGTTGTGCTTTGGTTCATAATTTTGTTTTAAAACGGAGTCATGTTAATTTGAATAACAGTATTCCCTTCACTTTTTGACCAAGGGATTTCCATGACATTTTTTGAGCTGATTGTGATCTAGAAAATAAAAAATAAACATAAAAAAAATCTAAAGAATGAATCCCTCCCAAATCATCACAATACAGTAGCTTGCAAGCAAGTTTACTCTACACAATAGCAACATTTTACCCACAAAAATGTAAAATATAAAAAAATAATTTAAAAACATTTTAAAATTAGTTACAGAAAATAAAAGGTTTATAGAACTTATATTTCAAATGATTTATCATAACATTTATGATTAGTGATTAATCATTTACACAAAGTTTGGGGCCAGTAATAATTATTTTTTAAATATATTAATACTTTTATTCGGCGATGATGCATTAAATTGATCAAGAGTAAGTAAATAAGTAAATAAATTTATATTTCTATTTTAAATGCAGTTCTTTTTAACTGTTTAACAACGATTCCTGGAAAAATAAAGTTTCCACAAAAAATACTGAGCAACACAACTGTTTTCAACATTGATAATAATCATAAATGTTTTTTATGAACAGGAATCATCATATTATAGTGATTTCTGAAGGATCATGTGACACTGAAGACTGGAGGAATGATGCTGAAAATTCAGCTTTGATCACAGGAATACAATTATTTTAATTTGTAAATAATATTTCACACCATTACTGTTTAACTGTATTTTTTATCAAATAAATAAAGCCATAGTGAGCATAAGAGACTCCTTTCATAAATATTTAATCTTACAGACCTCAAATTCTATGATATATCATTATTGTGAACTGGCTAAACAGTCAAGATTAGGAAGAAATATAATATGAACCGTTTTTTTAAATATATATAATTTATCCTTGGCTTTTGTGCCAAGTCATGCACTCTACACTCTTAGAATAAAAGGTTTAATGGGGTTCCATATAGAACTTAACGTATGTTTATGAGCTGTTCACAGCTGTATAGCAGTGCCCGTGTCTATTAATTTTTTGATTTGTTCGGTTAGAAAAGGCCAGAGAAATGAAACATTGGTTTAGGTGAGTTATTCCTGTTGCTGTGAGTGAGGGAGTTTAGCAGTGTGAGTTTAGCTCAGCTCTCTCTCTCTCTCTCTCTCTCTCTCCTCCTCTCCTTCTCTCTTCTCTCTCTCTCTCTCTCTCTCTCTCCTCTCTCTCTCCTCTTCTCTCTCTCTCTCTCTCTCTCTCTCTCTCTCCTCTCCCCTCTCTCTCTCTCTCTCCTCTCTCTCTCTCTCTCTCTCTCTCTCTCTCTTCTCTCTCTCTCTCTCCTCGTCAGTGGGATGTTGCCACTCTAAACTGGTTGGGATGCCAGTGTGTAAGAACTAATGGCCACATCTGTCAGGAGCAGGGAAGCAGGGCCAGGATTTACCTGACAGCTCCAAAACTGAGCACAAGCCAAACAAACAGCTTTTTTCCATCTGTCACATCACCTCTGACTGTGTGCCGCTGGCCGGGTTCAACTAGTGGACAACACCTTTTTACACCGGGGACCGGAGGAGAGGTTGAGATGGAGGGATAGAGGGATGACTGCTCTTCCCACAGGTGCCAGGCCAGCAGAACGGTGGATGAACAGAGCTCCCGTCTTATCCTATCTGCCAACGTGTGGAGTCAAATATGACATCCACATCTATACTGGAGATGAATGCTTGTAGTCAGCATTTTGGGGATTTTTTCACTCTTGCAGGACTCAATGATAGGAGTGAGGCTGGTTCAGGACTGTTGACAGAACCAACGCTTGCTCAAATGGGCCAGTGCTGAATTTTCTGTATTTGAAAGTCGGCTGTGTTTGGGTAATGATTCGAAAACTGGGTTGGTATAGGGCAGGGGTTCTCAAAGTCTACGTTCAAAGCTCCAAATCTGAATTTTCATCGATGTCAAAGGAACTATTCGGTATTACAAAACTTATTTTTAAAAAACATGGATAACATACAAATCAACACTCATTTATGGAATAATATGTTTTTTTCCTCTCTTCACAAATCCAACTGTCTCGTTACAAATCTAACAGAATGGCTTTGTGTTGGATTGGGCAAAATGAACGCATACCTCTCTGTCCAATCAACTCATACGCTCACTGGATGTCATGGCAACTAAATCACGGAGGAAAACATCCTATTTAAATATCTCGCCTTCGCTTTAATTTCGGACCATCTCAAAAAAAGACATAAAAATCGAAACAAATGATTTCAACATGCGTTTATCAAAGTAGGAACTCCACACTTGTAATCTCTTACACACATAAGTGCTCTTGAAATATGAAATGAAGGCGGGCCGGATTGAATTCCCTTCGGGTCCGGACTTTGAGAAGTACTGGTATAGGGTTAAGGTTTGGATTTGGTTTTAATTGAATTGCTTGTAATTATTTATACTGAATTTTTTTATTCATTTTGAAACTATTTTCACTCAGAAATTGCTAGTAAATTTCACAAATAATTACAACGAAACAGTAAGTAAAGATCCATTCACTTTAACAATAAAAGTTTTAATAATCATTCAAATTCTATTTTCTTCCAGCTGATGAACGATACAATTTTGACAGCTAATTGCAATCCACCCCACTTTTAAAGAGCTTGAGCATTTAAAGGTGTAGACGACAAAACTGCAGTGCACTTATAAGAAATCAAACGTTACGTTGGTGTGGACGCTAATAATTGTCACCATACTTATCTTTATAGTTCTCGTTGTTGGTGTGAACGGGTCTTCACACATTGCATTACATGTGAAATTTTTAAGTAGAAATAATGAAATGCTATTTACTTGTAAAATATACTCCAATAATCATTTTTTATATTTACAACTTCGAAAAAATCAGGTTTACGGTGTATAAGTACATGCAACGTGTAACTTTGTCAGGATCAAATAAAGTGTTACTGAATATTGGCTAATTAGTTAAAGCATGTTAAGATATCAGGCTAATCTTTATGGCATTCTGAAATATCAGGCTAAAGCATTTATGCATTTGGCATTTATGCATTTTGGCATTTATGCATTTTGACATTTATACATTTATGCACAAGATGTTTTTGACGTTGTGGAAATTATATTTTTGTCCCCAAAAAACTTTATCTTTAGGCTTCAGATGAACTGCCTTGAACATGCATGGGTTCATGTCAAGTGTTTATGAGTGTCAAGTGTATAATATACAGCGTATGGCAAACTATTATATTAAAGCAGCACTATAGGTAACTTTTCAACCTTCATAATATATTTCCAAGTCTCTTGTGATGGTACATCTATACTTACAATAGGTTGAATGACACGTCTGCCATAGCCTGATGGGGTCTGTAGCGTTTTTAATCGTACTTTTAAACTTCGGGTTTCGGGTAGTAACCGGCGAACAAAGAGAACTACAAAATTCGACTGCTTTACGGCATATACGTCACTTCCACCGCCACCCCCACTTCCTTAACATCGCAGGGCTCTGAAGTGTCACGCATTGAGCGTGACAGTCACTCATTTCGGTCTTTTGTCACGCTCTCCCGCCACACATTGTATTTCTCACGCTGAAAAACTATTTGTAATATATTTAATATGCCGCAGCGCCCAAAACTCTGGCCGCGCCGCTCTCACTGTGGAACCGGCAGGAATCACGCGCGTCTCCTCTGGTGTTGTTCGTCTGGTGTTGTTAGCCAATCAGAAAATAGCACTATTGTATCTGGGTAAATTTAACGCAACAACCAATGACACCCCCTCGGCTGGGGTGTTTTTTCGTCTGCCTGACTGTTAGGAAGCTATCTTATCCTCCGTTTATCTTCATGAATCAGGTAATGATTATTTGTCTTGCCTCAAGCTATAATGCAAATCGATTTTTAAAATTTGCAGATTCATTTATGGTAGCGTGATATTATAATATTGACGATATATGGTTATTATCTACCACTCAAACATTGCATTGAAGTATCATATAGATTCAGTAAAACTGTAACCAATAGACTAGGCTACTATAATGACGCTGGCTTGTAAACGTGAGCATCGCGATCATTTGTCGTTAGAAAAAAAAATAAAACCCATGAAATTATATTTAAATGACATGCTGAAATATATGCCACTGTACCTGGGATGAAGACATTTCACATGCGACGCAAGCAGAACTCCTGCATGTGACCTCCTCCTACAGTGTTCAGGGCTTCATGGTTGTCAACAAATGCACATGTAGAAGACAGAGTTTACGACAGTATAGTAGAGGACAATACTGTTTCCCAACTGTAGGGGGACCCCGAGAGCAAAAGTTGTAAAAGTAACCTGGTGTTACTTTAAAAAAGGATTTAAAGTTGTGAAGTAATGGAAATATAAACAGATGTTTTCTTCTATATTAAAGTAAAAATCTGAACTCCTGTTCTGCTGAACAATCTTTGTTGTCGAGCCCTGCGTTGTGTTGTCTTTTAGACATGAAATCTGAATACGAGAGTTCATTTTTCGAGTATGGATCACATATAACATCTCTTCAGAGGCTGGGTGCAATTTCCTGAAGGACCCTCACTGCCTCCCATTCTTGAGGTTTGAAATGCCTCTTGAAACTTCAATATATAGAGTGAAGACCTTGGGTCATAGCACTTCAAGTTTTGCACAATGTGACGTAGCAATTATCATATGCTGAGTATGATAAAGCATTCCTCCATGAATTTGTAATGGAGCCACATGTTGTTGAACAGCACCTCAATTAGAGCGCAGCTGTACAGAAAGAGATGTGAGGATTGTGACTGTTCACCCACGAGCTCTGGGTTATTCGCTCATACATCACACACACATGTGTGCATGGAAATACACCAGAGCACTTTGGACTGGACTTTGCTTTGCAAGGCTTTCTTAAAAGTTCATTTGGGAGCGTAAAAATATGATTGTGATTTTAACGGTAAACGACAACATTGCTACAGCATAAAAAATTCTACAGTGAAAAACTGTTAATTGGTTAACAGAAAGTTTCCGTACTATATACGGTAAATAACCGTGATAGATCTAATGGTACATTTAATGTAATTTTACTCTAAAATACCATTCAATTAACAGTTTTTGAAAGTGAAAAAGAACAACTCATTGTATAATTTACAGTAAAAAAATGTAAATTGACATTCCCAAAATTCCCTGCGTAACAATTCACATTTTATGTATTTTTGTTGAAATAACTATGTTTCTTCATAGTTTTCTTAGTTTTTTTTTTAAATCAGTTGTACATTAGGGTTTTATGTTACATTTAATGTTGTTAAATTAATGTTTATTGCATTTTTAAAATTTCATGTGTTGCCATGATTGTGTTTAATGTTTGTGTGAATGACACTGTGCAGCTTCTAGATATTAATATTCACTGTCTTATGGAAGAGATGCTTGTGATGAGCTTTGATTGATCATCATGACTCATCACTTGTGTGAATGTTGGTTGTTAGTGTATTACAAAATAGATATTAATACTCCAATAGGTCGGTAAATGAACATTATACCAGATAATGAAATACGGTTTATTACTGTAAATTTTAAGTTAGGTCTGTAAAACCAATAACGTTGCTACCGTATTTTTGACGGTAAAGTTCTGGCAACCACAGCTGTTGTTTTTTTTACTGTAAAAAGTACAGTTTATTTTTTACAGTGCATACATGACAACTTAGTGACATCATGGCTACAGTACATATACAATATTGTGTAAAATAAAAATAAAAACATTCAAATGTTTGATTTTATGATTTTATTGCATGCATAAAACAGCTGTAATGCAATTCCATCATTAGAACTGTATAATCCTTGCAAATATTGATGTAAACTTGGATCGACATTCATCACATTGAAGTAAAAATGTAAACGAAGAATCAGTTCACATATTTGTTGCATAACTTCACATAAATTCACATAACTTGTCGTTCTCTCTCTTACCTCTAATGCAAATGACATGCTAATGATCTTCCTTCAGGTGAAATTTTACCTGAGTTGAATGAATTTTCATATTTCTATAAAAATATGTACATCTGATAAACCATATCACACACACACACAACACACACACACACACCACACACACACACACACACACACACACACACACACACACACACCCACGCGCGCGCACAACGCAAAACACATAATTAATATTAATTGCATACAGCATTTTATGACAGGCCCATTTATTCAAAGCGATGCTTGTATTTCTGCATCAAGGCCTGTGTTTAGACTCGCGTCGTGAAAAGAAAACTGACCTTTTCTTTGTGCATTATTTGTATTGCTCCGAGGCGTCAGGGAGGGCTGTTCGCATGTTCTGTTTGCCTCTACTAGTGTTGAAGTGTTTCAGTCTGTAGATCATACCCTCAAACACCAGTGTTATTGTGCTCAAACATGAGGGCAACAGTCCAGAGAAGCACTTTATTCCCCTTTATGAGTGCACTTTATTATTCATTAGACAAAAAGAAGCCCTGTTGATTGAAATATTCTCACCATTTCTTTTCACATAAAGTGGAAATGATGGCAGCTGTGGTCCTTTTTTCTGTTGTAATGTCTCGTATGCATTACGAGGATATGAAGAGTGCTCACCTCAATTGAGCGGAACAAACAGACAGGGTTAAGGACCTGAGGAGCCGGGGTTTCATTTCAGCGCTGTTTGAAGAAGCTGTTTTAAATTTGAAATAAATCACTTTACCCAGACTCTTGGGAGACTGAGCATGGAGGGCAATGAGTGTAAAAACCCTGCCTTGTCAAACTCTTCTAAAATCAAGGTCTGGGACGGTGTATCCTTCTCTTGGGCTTTCTCTGGAAAACACTTAATTCGAAATGCAAGTCAGCGCTGTGATCAATTCCCCTGTGATTTTCTTTTTCGTTTCTGCTTTGTTTCATCAGTTGTTTTTCACACATTTGTTTACTCATTTTGTATGACTTCAGCAAAGCTAAATAAAGATTGCAACAGATGTGATGTGAGTTTGCTACGAGCACCAAGGTGTTTAGAGATGCGGATAGTTCTGTGCTGACAGAGTTTTGAAATAAACCATAATTATAGCAGATAATGAAAATTGATATCGTTGCAACTGGATAGACGCCATTCAAACGTCTGCCTGCTTTGAAGTTAACTTATTTAATGCATATATAATTTTCATTTCTTTTGAGATCAGACTGTATCTGGCGGACCCTCTTTTGAAGATCCGGTTTATTTCCCTGGATCTACTGAAGCTCAAAACTTGTCATTTGTTTGTTTGCGAGCTGATGAATGGCTCACCGCCGCCTCCGTGTTCAGTCTGGGGAGCTAATGCTACACAAGCTGATATGTTAACCTGGTTTCTTCTTCTCTTGAGAGATGCATCCCTAACAAGTCAGCTTTCATGTGTCATATCTCTGTGTATCCACTGGCTTTTGGGAGACCGAAGTCACATTTGCCTTGATCTCTGATCAAGGATTGAGATAAATGAAGCTTGGGCACAAAACGTCCTGTGGCCGTGCTAAGAGGTTAATTAGCTGAGAACGTCTCCGCACGCTGTATCATGTTTTCTATTCTGTTCCTCTATCAGAAGATAAACGCGAATGTTCCCTGCTTGTTCCTTTGGTGACACAAGATCATTAGAGCAGATATTAGCTGTGCTTTTATCATGGGTGCAGGGTGTTCTGGGACAGAACGACATTGTGTCTCTTTAGGTGTGTCTCTCTGACAGCGCATGCCCTACATTCACGGTCTATCTACAGTGACCTAAACACATGTTTGTTTGTTTGTTTGTTTGTTTGTTTGTTTGTTTGTTTGTTTTGAAAATGTTGGTGTCATATGATTTGAAGGAAACAATTTTTCATGTGAATCAGATAATATTTTTTTCCTTGCAATAATAGATTAATTTAATGGACTTTTTTTCTTTTATATACAATATGTATTAAGAATGCCAACAACACTATGAGAGCTTGTTTACGCCACAGAATGAAACAGCTTAAAGTATTTTAAATATTTTTATTAGAAATGTGAGTATAGATCTCACTTTTATATTCTGACTTCTTTTCTCATAATTGTGAGATATAAATTTGCAATTGTGAGTTGTAAAGACATTTTTGTACAAGTTAATATGAATCTTTAGGGTCTAAATGAAAACTTTGTAATATACTTTTATTAAAAATTCTCACACTAATTTCACACAAAACACTAATTTTACCTGCTCAAAAATAGCTCTGTTTTCAGCACGCCGTTTCAGTGCATGTGCCTTTAAATGATAATGAGCTTTGCTGACTCCGCCCCTCTGCGTACACAGTTTTTAATAACACAATAACCATAACGTTGTTGTTCATTATAAACGTGGGATTATTAATTATATTGAGAACGGGGGTGTAAACATTAGCCACATTCGTAGTGAAGCATGCAAGCGATTTGCAAAGATTAATATTTAAAGGTTAATAAAACGTTACACTCACTTCACTTCTTCTGGATGTGCAGGAACACGAATAGTTGGTACCGATTCTGTTTTCAGGAGCAGCTTCTTAGCAAAACCAGCTTTATGACCCTTCTCGTTTATAAAGCAGTCTGCTGAGAAATGATTCGCGCAAACATGAACCAAACGCATTGACGTTGATCGTGGGGAATATTCCCATCATAAACAAAACTCAGCCACTGCGTCTTCAGCGGTTCGGATTTAGGAACATTAAAGTGACTGCTGTGTTCCTTATTAACCCAAGAACAGGGGCCGGTTGCATAAACTGCTTAGACAGTCTTAAAAGTTAGTCATCTAATTTTTTTCTTCAAGACTGGTGCTAACATTTTAAAGTTAGTTACATAAAATGGTAGATCAGTCTAATTTGAATCAGAAAAGTAAGAGTGATTACCTCTTGACTAATTTCTAGTTGGCCAAATTAGTTATTAAGACGCAGTCTTAACATAGTGGCTAAGTTTATGCAACTGGCCCCTGAACACCACCATCGATTAGACGCCATTCTGCTCCAGTGTAAACAATGACGGACTATGATTGACAGCTCGCTCACGAGCGAGGGCGGGTCTGTGTTGAAACGCTGCTGTCAATCAACAATCGTGGGAGGGGCGTCCGTTTTATCTACGTCACTAAAACGAACGGCTCAATTTGAGGCAGGGGAAAACATATAAGGAGAGTAAAACAAAAACACTGGATGGATTTTTATCATTATATGATGGTTGTGTACAGACACTGTCAACACACATTTCAGTACAATCAACTTGTAAAAGTGCATGTACCATTATATGACCCCTTTAACTCGTTTCTCGCAATTGCAAGTCTAAATCTCAAGTTTATATAACTGACATAAAATCTATATTGTTTTTTTCAAAATAAATTGGATGTTAAAAACTAAGACTGTCAGTTGTTTTAGTCCTCGTGAAATTAGGTATTATAATGTACAGTATGAAAAAATGTCTATTATTTTGAGATTTACTAAAGGTCAATGTGATCTAAATGTTAAAGGCTGGCATACAAAGAAATTATGAACACATGCAAAAACAAGAGAGAACCAGAGATATATTAATAACTGATTATGTTTTATTGTTTCAATTGAATGCTTTTTGTTTGAGCTTTTTGCATTTTTAAAACCTAAAAATGAAACCTGTAGCTGTAGTTTGCATTTTTTGCCAAATAATTTTGTCAGATAAATACCTTAAAGGAGTAGTTGAATATCAGATGATGCGCGTTACGTAACGCGTGGTGCATCTCAGAGCGGGTACAAGATGGTATTTGTGGTTTAAAATAAAAAAGGATATAGTTTATTTTTATTTATTTTATTGTCGAGCCTTTGAAGCTGCATTGAGACTGACATTTGAAACTTTAAACCGTTGTTGCCATTGAAGTCCATTATAATGAGAAAAATCCTGGAATGTTTTCCTCAAAAACCTTAATTTCTTTTCGACTGAAGAAAGAAAGACATGGACATCTTGGATGACATGGGGGTGAGTAAATTATCAGGAAATTTGTATTTGAAAGTGAACTCCTTTAACCAAGTTTCATGTTTTGTTTCTTCCCTTACATTTAAAATATAAAGTATTATCTTTATATTAATATGTTATGGTTTAATCAAACTTATAGGGTCATTAGAAACAAATATCAATTTTGGCCTCTACTGTATATATCCAATATGAAATGAAACCACTACATTTAAAATGATGTAATATTGGGTGATAACCAAATCCCTATATGTATTTTTAAAAGATTCAGTGAGCTTCATGTTTGCAGTTAAAGGAGGGAGTGCATAATTTGCAACATTAATATGCCAAATTAAAGGATAACAAGTAGCCTTAAATAAGTTGAGCACCTTGCCAGTATATAGAACTAAATTATGATTTAAAGCAAATTTAATGACAAACTCCATGGATTTAGATTGAAGCAGGGTTGCTTTGCATCAGAAAATCTCTCAAACTTTGAAATGAAATGAAAATGGCATGCATATTGAAAGTACAGGTGTTGAGTTAAAGCATGATCTCTCCTGTGGCTCCTGTTGTGCTGACATCAGCGCTCCAGCTGTTTCCAGAGGTGAACATCACGCTGACTTTCAGAGATTTAGAAGTCAATGGCGTGTTTATTTATTCATTTATTTTCGGCCTTTCACGTTTGTCATGATTAAAAGACTTATGTGTTTACTGCAAATGTACTTAGCGGTCGAAAGAGTCAGAGAGCGAAACAAGCGTCATGATTTAATATACTAATTATCTCTGTCAGCTAATTAGAATTGAGCATTTTGCTGGTGTAAATAGAGAGCGACGTGAGCACCTCGACTGCTGCAGAGAAGAAGCTGACGTCAAGCTGAGAGCTTCACCATTCACACGCCGCTTCGGCCTCGTTCATTACGCTCAGTAAGAGTTCAGATGCCGTGCTAATGACTGAGAGTGGCTCTGAATGAAATCAAGTACACAACACGGCTCCTTTATTTCCCTTTTTCCTGAGAGCTCTTTTTATGCTTGACTCTAATGGATTTCATACTGTACTCTTGCTGTCATGCGTGTGTGTGTTTTGCAGTGTTGGGTAAGTTAAAAAAATAATTAGTTATAGTTTTTCTTCTCACAAAAAGTAACTGAGTTAGTAACTGAGTTTCATCATTACAAAAGTAACTAATTACCAGGGAAAGTAACTATTGCATTTCTTTAAAAAAAAAAAGTTTAAATATGTGAAATAACTTGGATACCCCCAATATTAAGTATGTTGAATGAATGAAATGGACACTAAATAGAATACATTATTATTATACAACATTGTACTCTAATCTTCACTGTGCATGGGGCAATGTGAGAGAAACCTATTAACTTAAATATTAAAATATTATCATAGTGGTAAAAACAAAACACAATAAATGGTTTAGAACTTTTAATATTTATTGCACAGACCACAACTGGCCTAGAAATAAGTCTAAAAATAAATTATGCTTCTTAAGAAATGTAGCCTACCAAAAATAAATAAATGGTAATAATAAATATACATACACATACACTCTTTGTAGTGCAAATTAAAATGATAAAACACACACACCTTTACAACTGGTAGACATTGTGTATGGCCTACTTGAAGTATTTTCTTCCTCACAAAAGAAAACAGTTTAACAAAAAGTGTTCTCAATATAATACTGAACAATGTTATATTGGCCTACTACCAACATAAATAATAATAATAAAATATAATATTGTTGGGTTTTATTTTTTACAACATACAGAGAACGTCATCATCAGAGGTTATTTAAGCGAAATTCTAGTCGTGTTTGCCGCACGTGTTCACAACCGGTCAAACAAAGATGTTTTCTTTGAACGTTCCCTGCTTTTGAAGTTTTATTTTATAACCATGTAAACTAATTAAAACATTTCAGATGATGCCAATATGCTACAGAGATTATTAGAATGCTGAAATGTGTAATTTGTTTATAAACTAACTATATTATGCTCGGACACACTCGGTCTTCTCTTCTCGGTGTCTTTAATTTCGACGAGAAAAGCAATGTAGGCCTATCTGTGTTCTTGTCTGCAAGCGTTCTTTTTTCACAAAAGAAAGTAACGCGAGTACCAAACTAATTTAAATTTCAGTAATTGTAATTGCGTTACTTGTTTAAAAAAAATATTTAGTTACATGCTTGTTACCGCTAAAAGTAGTGGAATTACAGTAACGCGTTACTTTGTAACACTGGTGTTTTGTGGGTCTCTTGACTTGTTTCTCATCAACATTTATAATAAGTACAACATTATTATTTCCTGGTGTTGTCTGATGCAGGTCAGCAGGGTCATCGTCTCTGACCTCATCGAGTGTGTGCTTTCATAGCTTCAGCCATGATTTATTCATTACACAGGGTTTTGGTGATCAGTGACTGTATGTCTGTGAGTGATAAAGCTGATACAGCGTGAATAGAGATTTACGGCATTAACCGAAGGATCCTTGACCTTTTCATGATTGTATATCAGGGCCGTGTCTTCTGAAAGGCAGAAGCGAAGTCTCTTTCTCTGCATTTTCTTATTATGTAAATTCATGTCCCAGTTTCATTTGTTGTTTACATGGTTTCTGGGTTCAAAAATGTGGTGTCAGTAAAATGATTTAAGTCTCTAATGCTCACCAAGGCTGCTCAAAATATACAGTAAAAAAGGAAACATTGTGAAACATTATTACAATTTATTTAATATAGCTCTTTTCTATTTTAATATATTGTAAATTGTAATTTATTCCTGTGATCAAAGCTGAATTTTCAGCATCATTACTCGAGTCTTCAGTGTCACATGATCCTTCAGAAACCATTCTAATATGATGATTTGCTGCTCAAGAAACATATCTGATTATTATCAATGTTGAAAACAGTTTTGCTGCTCAGTAAAACATTATACATTTTTTTCAGGGCTCTTAAGTTTAAAACAGTGTTTATTTGAAATGAAAGTCTGTGACTGTGTAAAAATCATTACTGTGACTTTCAATTTAATGCATCCTTGCTGAATATAAATATTAATTAAAGTAACACCAAGTTGCTTTTCCTCTGCGGTCGCCCTACTGGTTGGAAACGAAATTGTCCATTGCCGCTGTCGTAAATAATTTAGCCTACCGTCGCACGCACGCTCGCTGTTTATCCAGTACCGGCTTTAGAATGAACGATGTCCACAGACAATGTAGAGTATGTTACATGATTTCATGAAAGGCTGATGTATTGTGACATCAGAAACGAAGAAAAACGAACTAATGACTATTGTAGCGCTTGACGTAAAGCAGTCGAATTTTGTAGTTCTTTTTGTGGTCGGGTCACTACCCGAAACCCGAATTTACATAGTGCCAGTAAAAGCGATACAGACCCTGTCAGGCGATGGCAGACGTGTCATTTAACTTATTTTAAGTCGATGTACCATCACAAGGGTCTTGGAAATATATTATGAAGGTTGAAAAACTACTTCTTTAAGATCATTATTCTGCAACTGACCAATCGGAATCAAGTATTGCAGACAGGTGTGTAATAACCACATACTGAGGTCATATTTTATTCTCATATTCTCTTATTTCCATTCTTCGAGATCTTTGCACCATGATGCATGGTTGTGGAGTGCATGAAACATTTTCTTTCCTGCTTCTACCAAATGCATCTTAATTTTACATTTTCAAGGAGCAATGTTTTGGATGTAAACAAATGAAATATTTTAATTAGGAACAGAAGCTCCCCTAATCAACCTGAATCAAGAAAAGATTAAAAAGTACAGATTTATTTGTTTGTTTGGGAAACATTTCATGAGCAACTTTCAGGATTTTTTTTTTTTTTGTGTGTGTGTGTGTGTGTGTGTGTGTGTGTGTGTGTGTGTGTGTGTGTGTGTGTGTGTGTGTGTGTGTGTGTGTGTGTGTGTGTGTGTGTGTGTGTGTGTTTGTGTGTGTGTGTGTGTGTGTGTTTCATTCCCTGTTGGAGGCAGAAGAAGAGAGAATCTCGTTTGTGAGCATCAGCCTCCTGTGTCCCTGTGATTCCTCTGAAGGCCAAACACCACGTTCTTCTTCAGCTGATGCTCGTGGCCCTCAGTGACCCCTGTGAGGGCCAGTCTCTCTTTCCTTTTCTTTCTCCCCTGTGTACTTGACTACCTTCAAACAGAACAACTCCAGCTCGCTTCAAAGTGGTCCTTTTTGTCCCTCTAGCATATGACGCTTGTTTTTGAAGTTTTAAATGTCTTGTCATTTACGATAGAATGCAAATGCACCGAAGTGCCAGACTAGACATGCATGTGTGGGTGATTTCCTTATGTAATATGTCCATCTGGAGAATCAGTCTTAATGTTTTGATATGTTAAAAGCAAACGAATATTACATTTCATAAAGGCTAAAACAACACTAACTGAGAACTACATTTACAGTAAATTGCAAGTACTGCTATGTTTGACACACTCAAAAGGACTAGTTCACCTGTAAATTTAAATATTGTCACCATATACTCTCAACCCTATGTTGTTTTTCTCGCGTCAAACACAAAAGGAGATTTTAGGCAGGATCTCCGAGCTTTTGTGAGTACTAAACTAAGTTTAGATCTTGGCTTAATAGAAAAAGAGAGATAGAGGTTCTCGTTTGTTAACCAGCTCCTAAAAACGTCCTTTAGTGGTTTATTTTATAGAACCGAAAACTAATGTTCCCAGAACATTGTGGATGAGTGAATGTATATGTATTTACAGTATGCTTCATGTATTGCTATAGCACATTTTCTGCTGAAAGTCCTGAACGTTTAACTTAAGTATCTTAAGAGCCTCAAGCTTTTCTTTCAGGGGCGTTAATAGGGGATTAGAGGAATCCTCTGGCCAGAGCAAGTATCTGAATTTAATCCAGCTTGTAAGATTGTCTTTAATTGTCATAACCTGACAGAACGGAACAGCGGAGACTAATGCCAAGCTCTAAATTAGCCATAGAGAATTAAAATATGTCAACCTGGTGTATCCGGTCACGAGTATCTGCATCCTTATAAACGCTGAATAAAAAAAAATGGACAAAAGGACCTGATTGGTCTGAGACAGCTCTTCCCACATCAGAATTACAAGCTGATGTTATGAATACACTGGAAATTGTCATGCAATAAGCAGATAAATGCTGAGGAATACATTATATGTTTTCATTTGTTTTAATCCCTTTGTGTTTTTTTTCTTCGCTGCTGAAAAATTAATTGGAATATTTTAACGCGAGCCCGGACTCTGAAGGACTCTCGAGCCCAGCGCGTGCCAGATATTTAACCCTTTAACCTTTTCTTCTGATTGGAGATCTTCTGCGGCCTATCATAAAAATACCATTGCTGAGTTATCTTCTCTCTAAACGTAGGTATAAATTAAATGACCAAAATTACTTTGGTTGGATAGCTATGATAATGCACTTCACTGTGATGAAAAAAAAAAGCCATCTTAGATGGAGTGGATGGAAAGAGAGCGAGATGGAGAGCAAGTTAGATTACATGATGAGAGGTCTGCTGTTCTTTTAAAAGCACTTGACAGTCTGGTAGAATAAAAACACCTTTGAATTTTTTTTCTTGGTGTCATAATCTTATGTTCATACACTTATAGTAAATTTGAATCTTTAAAAAATAAGTTGTTTTAGCAACATGCATTTTAATTCTTCAATACCCTTTGCACACATGCACTTGCTTGTGTTAATGATGTACTGTATGTGGTGGGAGACTTTCTGTCGTCTTCTTCTTCTGGTTTAATCTGCTTCAAGCTAGCAATTTCACTTTGAACTGGTGTAATGATGTCATGCTTCATCTAATGAGTCATTTTATGCTGACATATTCGAACTCCACGGTGTCACTTCTAATGAGTTTCATAAACATTTGCTTTGAAATTTTAATTGAATAACCCTGTCATTCTGCAAATGTGTCATGGACATATATATTTTTTTATAATTCCAAAATTATCTCAACCCTTTGAAGCACCTTAGGCATGTGCAACACCACTTTCTCTGAATATTTATAAATACATTTAATTTAAACCTTTAAATGTCTCTACAAGAGATTTGCAAAACCAAGCGTTTTTCCTCCTTCTGTGACCAAATATAAAGTGACATAGCTGATAAAATTTTGCACTATTAATGATGTTTAAAAATGATGTTTTGCATACTCTGATGAGCACAGTTATTCATTAAAAAAAAATATTGCATGTAATAGAATAATACTCCATCCCAGTGATTAAACAACATCGTTAGCCAATTTTTTTAATTAAATTGGAAGTCCTGATTGTCCATGACCCCCATATGAACAGTTTTGTGAAATTAACCAGGCTTTTTCCTAGTGCCTAGCACTTTCTTTTTATAGACTTTGTTCTCTCAAGACACACTAAAAATGTCTTTTTAGGTAAAATCATGCCTTGACAGGGAATTGATTGACGTCCTGGTATTTTTGTATAATCTGTCCAAACAATCGATTCATTGGGATCTAAGCTAAAGCAGAACTTGGTTTGGTTTGTATCCTGGGTGATACAGTAAATCAGATTCTTCTTAAAGCATTTACTCAGAGACAGTGAATAGATTCCTGGGATAAAGGTCTAAGACATATGAACTGTAGAGAGCTTAAAGGATCCTTGTCTAAGGTAGAGGGTGGTGCTGATTTCAAGGGTGTCCAATGATCCATGCAAGACTTTGCACCCAGTCATTTACTCATTTCAACAGGTATAGATGACAGAAACGGTCTCCCATTTGCTCATTTTAGACTTTGCTGGCAGTGCAGTCAGTGAAATCACTATCATTAGCTTAAATCTCCTCTACTTGTCCTTCCTCTTGTGTTACTGGAGGTTTAATCACATAAAGTGAAGCTCAAAGGTCTGAAACCACATTCGAAATCTGGGATTTTTTTTCCTATTTCAGTTTGAATTTGTAAACATTTTAAGGAAAAAATGGAAAATGAATAAGAACTATTAAGATTCCGCACTTTTTCTGAGTTGCTTTTCATAATTTTTCTAAAATGCTGAATAACATGATCATCAAGTTTTCATGAAGCTCAAGTGCGTGAAAAAAATTAAGGTATTATTATTTGTTTGTTTACTTTGTCATTGTTATGCTGATATTATTATTTTATTTTGTGTTATAATATATATATATATATATATATATATATATATATATATATATATATATATATATATATATATATATATATATATATATATATATATATATACACTCACCGGCCACTTTATTAGGTACCCCATGCTAGTAACGGGTTGGACCCCCTTTTGCCTTCAGAACTGCCTCAATTCTTCGTGGCATAGATTCAACAAGGTGCTGGAAGCATTCCTTAGGGAGTTTGGTCCATATTGACATGATGGCATCACACAGTTGCCGCAGATTTGTCGGCTGCACATCCATGATGCGAATCTCCCGTTCCACCACATCCCAAAGATGCTCTATTGGATTGAGATCTGGTGACTGTGGAGGCCATTTGAGTACAGCGAACTCATTGTCATGTTCAAGAAACCAGTCTGAGATGATTCCAGCTTTATGACAGGGCGCATTATCCTGCTGAAAGTAGCCATCAGAAGTTGGGTACATTGTGGTCATAAAGGGATGGACATGGTCAGCAACAATACTCAGGTAGGCTGTGGCGTTGCAACGATGGTCAATTGGTACCAAGGGGCCCAAAGAGTGCCAAGAAAATATTCCCCACACCATGACACCACCACCACCAGCCTGAACCGTTGATACAAGGCAGGATGGATCCATGCTTTCATGTTGTAGACGCCAAATTCTGACCCTACCATCCGAATGTCGCAGCAGAAATGGAGACTCATCAGACCAGGCAACGTTTTTCCAATCTTCTATTGTCCAATTTCGATGAGCTTGTGCAAATTGTAGCCTCAGTTTCCTGTTCTTAGCTGAAAGGAGTGGCACCCGGTGTGGTCTTCTGCTGCTGTAGCCCATCTGCCTCAAAGTTCGACGTACTGTGCGTTCAGAGATGCTCTTCTGCCCACCTTGGTTGTAACGGGTGGTTATTTGAGTCACTGTTGCCCTTCTATCAGCTCGAACCAGTCTGGCCATTCTCCTCTGACCTCTGGCATCAACAAGGCATTTCCGCCCACAGAACTGCCGCTCACTGGATGTTTTTTCTTTTTCGGACCATTCTCTGTAAACCCTAGAGATGGTTGTGCGTGAAAATCCCAGTAGATTAGCAGTTTCTGAAATACTCAGACCAGCCCTTCTGGCACCAACAATCATGCCACGTTCAAAGTCACTCAAATCACCTTTCTTCCCCATACTGATGCTCGGTTTGAACTGCAGGAGATTGTCTTGACCATGTCTACATGCCTAAATGCACTGAGTTGCCGCCATGTGATTGGCTGCTTAGAAATTAAGTGTTAACGAGCAGTTGGACAGGTGTACCTAATAAAGTGGCCGGTGAGTGTATATATATATATATATATTCACTCACCTAAAGGATTATTAGGAACACCATACTAATACTGTGTTTGACCCCCTTTCGCCTTCAGAACTGCCTTAATTCTACGTGGCATTGATTCAACAAGGTGCTGAAAGCATTCTTTAGAAATGTTGGCCCATATTGATAGGATAGCATCTTGCAGTTGATGGAGATTTGTGGGATGCACATCCAGGGCACGAAGCTCCCGTTCCACCACATCCCAAAGATGCTCTATTGGGTTGGGATCTGGTGACTGTGGGGGGCATTTTAGTACAGTGAACTCATTGTCATGTTCAAGAAACCAATTTGAAATGATTCAAGCTGTGTGACATGGTGCATTATCCTGCTGGAAGTAGCCATCAGAGAATGGATACATGGTGGCCATAAAGGGATGGACATGGTCAGAAACAATGCTCAGGTAGGCCGTGGCATTTAAACGATGCCCAATTGGCACTAAGGGGCCTAAAGTGTGCCAAGAAAACATCCCCCCACCATTACACCACCACCACCAGCCTGCACAGTGGTAACAAGGCATGATGGATCCATGTTCTCATTCTGTTTACGCCAAATTCTTACTCTACCATCTGAATGTCTCAACAGAAATCGAGACTCATCAGACCAGGCAACATTTTTCCAGTCTTTAACTGTCCAATTTTGGTGAGCTCTTGCAAATTGTAGCCTCTTTTTCCTATTTGTAGTGGAGATGAGTGGTACCCGGTGGGGTCTTCTGCTGTTGTAGCCCGTCCGCCTCAAGGTTGTGCGTGTTGTGGCTTCACAAATGCTTTGCTGCATACCTTGGTTGTAACGAGTGGTTATTTCAGTCAAAGTTGCTCTTCTAACAGCTTGAATCAGTCGGCCCATTCTCCTCTGACCTCTAGCATCAACAAGGCATTTTTGTCCACAGGACTGCCGCATACTGGATGTTTTTCCCTTTTCACGCCATTCTTTTAAACCCTAGAAATGGTTGTGCGTGAAAATCCCAGTAACTGAGCAGATTGTGAAATACTTAGACAGGCCCGTCTGGCACCAACAACCATGCCACGCTCAAAATTGCTTAAATCACATTTCTTTCCCATTCTGACATTCAGTTTGGAGTTCAGGAGATTGTCTTGACCAGGACCACACCCCTAAATGCATTGAAGCAACTGGCATGTGATTGGTTGATTAGATAATTGCATTAATGAGAAATTGAACAGGTGTCCAATTAGGTTAAACGTTTTTTAGGTTAAACGTTCAGAATACGATTCCATATAAGGTTATATTTCAGCACTTCGCGAATGGACAGCGATGCTTAAGTAGCACGTAGAGCGCGTTCTCGCGCGTTCATGTTAAGTGCATTTTTGGGAAATTGCCGCGAGCGTTCGTAACCTTGCACGTAGAGAGCGCTCTTGAGAGCTAAGATACATCGTTATCGGGAAACCCGGCCCTGTACAGTAAAAACTGGGATTCATCCGTGAAGAGAACATCTCTCCAAAGTGCCAGATGCCATTGAGTGGCCTTTTATTGTGGCCAGCCTAAGGCACACCTGTGCAATAATCATGTTGTCTAATCAGCATCTTGATATGCCACACCTGTGAGGTGGATGGATTATCTCGGCAAAGGAGAAGTGCTCACTAACACAGATTTAGACAGATTTGCGAACAATATTTGAGAGAAATAGGCCTTTTGTGTACATAGAAATGTTTTACATCTTTGAGTTCAGCTCATGAAAAATGGGGGCAAAAACAAAAGTAATACGTTTATCATTTTGTTCAGTGTATATATAGGGATTGGTCTAGGTTTAGTTGCATGTAATTATGCATAATTTACTGTCATTAGTATGTGTAACATGTAACAAGGACAATGTAAAACAAATAATAATTATTGTATTAGTTTATGTTAAATTATTATTTACAAATACATTTGTGTCATATTTTTTACCATAGATTTGTAAATATAGCAGATCAGGTAATTGCAGCGCATACAGCACAATTAACGATTCATGATGAGCTGCAGTAAATATATCTTAGTTCAAATATAATTAGAGAAGCTGAAGTCTAATTTACATTCAATGTTTTAGTTTTTTTATTCTATTACTGTTCTAATATTATTAATATTGTTTATCACTGCTGCTCTAAAAACATCAAATCAAAAGTAGAATCATGTGCAGGCAAAGGTTTTCGGCTGATATGTTTAAAAAGATCCTCACTTTTTAAAGCTAAGAATGCGTGTGTGTGTGTGTGTGTGTGTGTGTGTGTGTGTGTGTGTGTGTGTGTGTGTGTGTGTGTGTGTGTGTCTGTGTGTGTGTGTGTGTGTGTGTGTGTGTGTGTGTGTGTGTGTGTGTGTGTGTGTGTGTGTGTGTGTGTGTGTGTGTGTGTGTGTGTGTGTGTGTGTGTGTGTGTGTGTGTGTGTGTTAGGACTGCAGATGTGAAGGGGTGAGAGAGGACTGATATAGAGTGAAACAGTGCACTTCTCTTGGCAGAATCACATAAGTTGGATATGTGGCTTTTTTCCCCTTTCCTCACACAGTGCTCTTCAGATGGGATTATTTGTGACATGTGGGCCATCTCTCCGCAGAGCCTGGCTCTCATTAAATAGGGACCTTGGGTACGTAACCATGGAGAAGATGGGACTGAGTCTGACCGGTCTCGGCTCCTGGGACCGGTCATGAAGCGCTGAGCTCGAGACAGCCGGTTACCCAGGCAACGCAGAGACCCGTTTCACTCGCAGTGTGAATCCAAGAGAAAAACAGATATTAGAGTGTCAGCGTGTTTGTTGGGACGAGGCCCATCTGCATCTGCACTGATTGTTTTTAGGGATGCACAATATATCGCTACCATATTGGTTATTGGCCAATATAAGCTTTTTGTATAGTTGTCTATATTTAATATTTAAGTCACCATGAAATCAAAATGTGTGTATATATATATATATATATATATATATATATATATATATATATATATATATATATATATATATATATATATTTGTATGAAATATTGCAGTATTTATTATAAAATATTTACCTCTGAGCTCTGCTGTACTTTTAGAGTTATAGGCATGCAAACTTTAGAAAAATAATATGGATTGGAAAATTCGAAGCAACTGTGTTGATAGAAAAAAAAACTACCGGTAGATACATTTCTAGATTCAACATTATTTGTTCTTCAGACTTTCCTCGTTAAAAGAAAAAAGTATCAGCTTTAAGCAAAGTGACAATGCAATGCAATGCAACAAATATTGCTAAAGTCAACAGATTTGACTAATAGACCAACCAATCTCTGTGTAAAAATAAAATAATGATGCTGCCGTCTTTCTAAAGTCATTTTTAGCCTCTAAAGCCTGTAATTTGTCTCAAAAATCTCAGATTTTTACCCTCCTCTACAAAACTGTGAATTACTCAGTACATTTACATCCATGACATTTAATATTTTGGCCTCTTCATTTATGTATTTCTTTCCTACCAGAATTTTTATTAATTTATCAAAATCTAAATATTTAGCTGGGGGCCTCTGGTTGAGAGGATAAAAAAAATCGTGTGGAAGTTGCTTTGATAAATTACAAAAGAAAAAGAATCCGAAGTTGAATGAAATCCCCAGGCGGTGTTGCTGAAACTCTTCTCAAAAAGTCCTAGTAATAAACAAAGCATTATTGTGCATAAAACAGTTAATCTGTAGTAAATTATGACAAAGACTAAAATTACCACTACAATAAAACACCAGATCATGTTCTCATTGCAGATAACAAGGTCGAGCAGGCCTCGTGTGTGACTTTAACACCAGCAGGAGGCGTATATTTAAGAGTGTTTTTCCAAAAGCAGACAATGTATTCCCCTAAACGTGACAAACAATAAAACATGCCATCTGTCATGGGTCCCGCCGATGATAAACCAATACACTTGTGCGTGCCGAGTTGCACTTAGGCAAATAAATGATTGTCTATATGTCTGGCTCTGTGGCTTTATAAATGCCTCGCAGGGCTTCTCCGAGTGATGACTTAAATTTGCCCACATGGGCTTTATTTGTTGATCCTTGGACTCAGACATGCGTGCCCACTGGGTAGAAGTAAATGGAAAATTTGGAGAGCAGTGCATGTTTTTAGCTGAATTACAGTGGAATGTTTCCCATCTCTCCGTCTCCCCAAACACTGCTCTTATTTCTCTCATAATGATGATGGATCGGTTACGAGGACAAAACAACAGCAATGGTATTCGACACTGTCTGTATTCCATTTTCAACGCCGGCTCCAGAATGTTGTCGGGAAGTTCTTTGTTTAGGCTCTTGTTTATGTGGTGTTATCCTGTTTGAAACTGAATATAGATGTGTAATTGCTTTTAAATGTCTCTGCGTTTGTAGTTCAAAGAATATTCTTTTTTCTATTGGATTAGGGGTAAAATACACTGATAAAATATTGCAATTTCCGGTTAACTTATAACAGTCAAATTCCATCAGAATAGTAGCAATGATGGCCCCTGCTTCAGACCTATGATTATATGTATTTTCATACAACAGAGTGAATGATAGATGATAAAACTAATGAAAACTGACAGCTAGAGGCCTGAAGGACAGAGTCTGTTTGGCACATGACATATTTAGTTTTCTCTTCTGCTCTGCAAGTGCAAGTCATAATTCCTAATCAAAATCAAATGTATATTGACCTATATATTAGGTAAACTTACATCTTTGTAGGGGATGGTGTGTATTTTTAATACCAAATTGATTTGAGCAATTTCATTTGTGCACAGAAATGATTTTCTAATATTTTACATGTATCTTATTGTCCATTTTATGTTTCTAAACAGTTAGGAATCCAGCACATCTGAAACTTGTGCTGCAGGAGGGCTGAGCTCCAACAGTTTATCATCACAGGTTTATTGCAATGATGCGCATTGATGTTAATGTGCTTAATGAGGGATACAAGTAAATACATGTTTCAATACAAGTTTCCCAACTTATCTGAGGCTTCTAGTGCAACCTCTACAGCAGCAGAATATATAAAACTACAGAGACCATCCATCCACTCTTCCATGCACTCATCCATCCATCCACTCTTCCATGCACTCATCCATCCATCCATCCATGCACTCATCCATCCATCCATGCACTCATCCATCCATCCATCCATGCACTCATCCATCCATCATGCACTCATCCATCCATCCACTCTTCCATGCACTCATCCATCCATGCACTCATCCATCACTCTTCCATGCACTCATCCATCCATCCACTCTTCATGCACTCATCCATCCATCCATCCATGCACTCATCCATCCATCCATGCACTCATCCATCATCCACTTATCCATCATCCATCATCCATCCACTCTTCCCTGCACTCATCCATCCATCCACTCTTCCATGCACTCATCCATCCATCCACTCTTCCATGCACTCATCCATCCATCCACTCTTCCATGCACTCATCCATCCATCCATCCATCTCCACTCTTCCATGCACTCATCCATCCATTCATCCACTCTTCCATTCACTCATCCATCCATCCATCCACTCTTCCATGCACTCATCCTCCATCCATGCATCCATCCATCCATCTTTCCATCCTTCCATGCACTCATCCATCCATCCTTCCATCCACTCATCCATCCATCTATCTATCCATCCATCCATCCATCCACCCATCCTTCCATGCACTCATCCATCCATCTATCCATTCATCATCTATAGACTCATCCATCTATCCATCCTTCCATCCACCCATCCTTCCATGCACTCATCCATCCATCTATCTATCAATTCATCATCTATAGACTCATCCATCCATTGATCCATCCATCCATCCATCCACCCATCCTTCCATGCACTCATCCATTCATCTATCCATTCATCATCTATAGACTCATCCATCCATCATCCATCCATCCATCCCATCACTCTTCCATGCATCCATCATCCATCTCCATCCATTCCATCTTTCATGCACTCACAATCCATCCATGCATCCATCCATCCATCTTCCATCCTCCATGCACTCATCCATCCATCTATCCATTCATCATCTATAGACTATCATCCATCTATCCATCCATCCATCCATCCACCTCTTCCATGCACTCATCTCATCCATCATCTACTTTCATTCATATCTATAGACGCATCCATCTATCATCCATCCATCCATCCATCCATCCATCCATCCCATCCTTCCATGCATCATCACTCATCTCATCTATCTCATCCATCCATCATCCTATCATCCATCCATCTATCCATCCACTCCATCATCCATCCTCATGCACTTCCATCACATCCATCCTCTTATCCATCTCCATCATCATCACTATCATCTGCACTCATCATCCATATCCATCTCATTGACTCATCATCCATCCATCTCCATCCTTCCATCCACATTCTTCCATGCACTCATCCATCCATCTATCTATCCATTCATAATCTATAGACTCATCCATCCATCGATCCATCCATCCATCCACCCATCCTTCCATGCACTCATCCATCCATCTATCCATTCATAATCTATAGACTCATCCATCCATCCATCCATCCACCCATCCACTCTTCCATGCACTCATCCATCCATCCATGCATCCATCCATCTATCCATCCTTCCATGCACTCATCAATCCATCCATGCATCCATCCATCCATCTTTCCATCCTTCCATGCACTCATCCATCCAT
This sequence comes from Chrosomus eos, assembly GCA_036326025.1. Classification (NCBI taxonomy): domain Eukaryota; kingdom Metazoa; phylum Chordata; class Actinopteri; order Cypriniformes; family Leuciscidae; genus Chrosomus; species Chrosomus eos. Next base: position 3,384,197 of record CM070827.1, read on the forward strand.
CTATCCATTCATCATCTATAGACTCATCCATCCATCCATCCATCCACCCATCCTTCCATGCACTCATCCATCCATCTATCTATCCATTCATCATCTATAGACTCATCCATCCATCTATCCATCCATCCATCCACACATCCTTCCATGCACTCATCCATCCATCTATCCATTCATCATCTATAGACTCATCCATCCATCCATCCATCCACTCATCCATCCATCTATCCATCCACTCTTCCAGGCACTCATCCATCCTTCCATCCATCCATCCACTTTTCCGTGAATCAGTTACATACTGGGTGAAATTTAAATCACCTAATTAATATAAATGAGGCAGGCTTAAAGCTTTTCACATCATTCTTAGAACCTTGGCGTTATAACACCTATTGAAAGCTCAGTTAACATTCACATTCATCTCACAAGTACATGCCCACCATGTTCCCATCTTTGCTTCATCTTTGCTCACTTTTTGTGAGAGCCAGTCACTGGAGATGTACAGTAAATGCTGATAATTCACAGGAAAAAGACATCCTGATAACACTGATTGGTTTGTGGCACCACAAAAATCCCCAAGCCCTTCAATAGTGACGCTCCTGTGCTGTGGCATCAGTGGCCGCAGACACTAATGAGTCCACGTTTACACTTTTAGAAAGAAATGGACGTTTACTATGGGATTGCTCTTAAATAAGTATTTAATCACAATGCACAGCTACTTTTGAATACCTGGCATTAGAGAAAGATGCGTTTTGCCAGTATAATGGTGTAGTTTCTGCATCTACCAGCAGAGGCGAACTGGTCCATGTTAACCAGCTAAACTTTGCCCATTTGGGTCAAACGGAGGAAGGCTTGACCGAAATCCGCATCCATCTTGACAAATCACTTTTATTGATACGAGTTCAAATAAAGCTGTCACCCTTTGAGTGTCCAGGTCTCAACATTGATCAGATCTCCGCATGTTGCCGTGCATCGGTGTCCTGAGCAGACGCTGTCATGAGGGTGAGGGGTGTGCGCTGTAGATTTGACACGTGGCCCAAGGGAGCCATTTCTCTCGGTGTCATCCTCATTAGCACTCTCTTCTTTCTCTTCATTTCAGTCGGCTGCTGTTTCCAGGGCTGAAGGTCAAGGAAATGTCAACCTCTCTGGATGTGAACCGTTTTACTGTGTGCTTCATTAGAATGCACATATTCACTTCTGCTCATACCTCTCTTTCCCTCTTCCTCACCGTTATCACTCCATCTCTCCTCCCTTCATTCTGTAGCTGAAATGAATATGCACCTGATAACAGTAATTCCAAAGAAGAGTGGCAGAAGGGACCCGAACGGCACCGGGGCTTTTTAAACACCGCACGGCTAATGCAGGGAGAGATGGCAAATACATGAGCTGAATATTCTGGCATTGTTGCAGTCAGAGATCATGTGGCTTATTGTATTGTTTGTTGGGTGCTTGTGAGATGAATATAAAAAGACATAAACGGTATAAAGGCAGTCGTTTGTGTTGTAATATCATTTAGATGTGAGTAAATGTCTTTTCAATAAGTTTTAAGAATTGGCACATTTTTTGATTCATGGATTTGAATTACTGGCAACATAATGCAGGATGTTCCTTATTGTAATTGAATTTGAAAGAGAAATATATTAAATTGTAATTCAATAAATTCAGTATAGTCGCACAAGAGTGGAATCTCATTATCTCAACATGGTTTTTTTGTGCCTAAATATGCATATGATTTCACTGATATGTTGAATATTTTTCTCAGCCAATTAGGCAGATAGAATACGACGTAACATCTTGTCAAAATAATTAACACAGCTATCAAAATAGAAGTTGATTAGCTAATGCGAAACTGTGGTGGACATGTTTCTATGTTTTGCATGAGATAGCTAATTAACTTCTATTTTAATGGCTGTGTTATTTTGACATGGTTTTACCTGATATATGTATAATATATTTATATATATGCAATTATTTTCAGGGAAACACACGGCTAAAGTTGTTCAGGTTTTGACCCCATTATAGTCATAGTTATTTCAAACTGGGTGTGCGTTATGTTCTAATAATTCAAACAATTGTCCGTCATCAATTATTCCTTGCATCTATACATACACACAATATATGTGTGTTTATGTGCCATTTTTAGTTGAGTTGTGAATGCCGCACCATCCAGGTGCACATGCGTATGAGAGCAGAGCATTGATATGTGAAAGCAGAGAGACTGAGCGTTGAGGGAGGCCAGCAGAAGAAAGGCTGGGATCAATATGCCTCTTTGTGTTGCTCGTCACTCTGGCATTATTGACGTGACCTGTGGATCTCTTTAGAGATGTCATGTCAGGGACTCATCAACACATTGTTCCAAACCTTTTTCACTTGGTTCTTATGTGATGGTTTCATCCTCTAGATGTCATTCAGCATTGTGGGTGAAGAATTGTCTTCTTGTTCAACTCAGTGTTCAATAAAAATGTGTCTCCTTATATTTTTACAGATCAACATTGAAAAAAAAATTGAGTTGTGATAAAATTAATTGTGAAATTGCATATCAGATTTGAACTTTGAAGATCTGCTGGAAATATCTTGCGATCTGGACACTTTTGACAAAGTATTTTGAATAGTAGGCCTACAGGTTGTGAATTGTGATTTGGTCTGTGTGCCAAAGAAAACTATACTGAAAATAAAAATATTTCCCAAGTCAAAAGCTCCCAGCTCCAGCAACCCTCATGCTACATTCCTCCCTAAACTAAATGTCCAAGTGGCTTTTAAAAGCTTGTCTCTACACCAGTGCAGCTGGCAGAAATTGAAGCAATAATTGCAAAGGCTCTCTCAGCGGTGTACGAGACGGCGTGTGCACAGAGTGATCAGTTCCTTCATTACACACTGGATGCGCCCACATGCCTTTCTAGCACAGAAACAAGACAAAGAATTCACTCTACAAACCGCTGGGTTGAAAGTGACCCAATTTGGGTTGTTTTGCAACCTTCAGATGGGTCGAATATGGACAAACCCAACTGTGGGTTATTTTAACCAAGGAGAATGGTTAGATTTATGCCAGTTAATTGTACTAGCTTATTTTTATTTTAAATGCATGGGTTAATATTGCTAGGTTAACTTAAATCCTGTACAATTTTATACATACACAATACATACTTTATATTGGTTGAATGCTGTTCTAAATGCAGCGCATTTCATACAGTTTTTATTCGTGCACACAATATCACCTATATTTAAACTTGTTTTACAAACATTTTAGAAATAAAATGGCAACATGTATCTATTATGCCTTGGGTGAAATCTGAGCCGGTGCCAGGCTGGTGTTCTGGGGAACTGCCAACCTCACAACATATTTAATTAGATTCAGTATTATAATTAATAAGATCAGTTCATTTTATGCATTTTTATTTTAGGCGAAATGTGTTTCCATCATGCAGAATGGCCGATGCTGACTGACATCTCATCCCTGTACAATACTGGCCAATAGTGATGTCCGGCCTAGGAAAATTAACATCTTCACCCTTTATTTAAATGTTATTAAAAACGTGTTAAAGCATATTGCATAGTTATGCTTGGAGTCGATTGTTTTATTTGTGATAATGCAATGAAACGTCAAATTATGCAGACATCATGTTTGGCCATGCTGTCATACAGAGAAATTATGAACACATGCAAAACCAGAGAGAACCAATGAAATATCAATCTTGTGAGCTTTTTTTTATTTTTCTATTTGTATGTTGTTTATAACAGTATATATACTCTCTAATATATATATATATATATATATATATATATATATATATATATATATATATATACCTGCACCTGTCTGTCTTAGTCTTCACTACACTACCCAGAATCCTTCTTGTCTCCACACCTGTACTCACTCCCTCATTACCCACCTGTTCATCGTCATCTGTGTGTGTCACCTGTCCTCACCTCATTAGTGTTCATTTGTATCTGTATTTAGTTTCCCTCTGTTCAGTCAGTCCATGTCGGTTCTCGTCTGTGTAATGTTGTTGTGCTACTTGCCAGTTTATGTCTCTGTGAGTAATTGTAATTAAAATAGTTTGTATTTGAACCTTCAGCCTTCTCGTCATCTTCTGCCTGCACAAACCGTGACTATATATATATATTAGTTTTAAAAAACTAAATATATAAGAATGCAGTGTCCACATCTCAACTATAATGACAACATAACAGAGAAACAGTATTGTTGGAATCACTTTCAGAACTTTTTTTTTTTTTTACAGCCGATGAACAATAAAAAAAACATTGACGGCCAATCAGAATCCCCCTCGTGCTCTGGAGCATTTAAAGCGACAGATGTTTAAACAATATCATGATAGCGCTAATATAGTTATATACCGTTCTTGGTGTTATCAGGACAGAAGACCACTGCTGAACAAAAGCTTCTCTCTTTACATTAACATCCGTTTAAAATCAAAGCAAATTGCAGTAAACTAATTACACGGAAAGTTCCCTTCAAGCAACGTGAGGTTTTGACTATCTGAAGGACACAGTGCCGATTGGAGGACTGCGATCTCAGTTACTCTCACATTCCAGGGTCACCCTTATTGGAAATTAATAATGTGGAAACATATTACTGTTGCCATGATGAATATCTAAGTATTATCACTGCATTTTTAAAGCTGACTGAGACACAAGCAGAATAAATAAGTGGGACAGACGAAGAAGCTTATAACTGTGAAGTGTGGATTCTCTGCTTTATCATATTTCAGTTTTCATACGCAGAGACTGTAAATGAACCAGTTTAGGTTGACTCCTGAAGACTGTCTCAGTGACCATCAAATCATAAGCAGTTCAACATGCCAATTTATGGTTATGGTTTAGGGGAAGGAATTTTGAAATTGTAAATCTTGCAAAATTATGTTTAATATATGTTGATTTGTGCCGCCAATCTGCTTACATACTTGTCCATTAAAAGTATTTATATAAGAGAATAATTTATATTTATTGTGTAATATAGAGGTTGCACATATATTTTCCATGCTTTCAACATGGAGAGAAAAAAAAAGGGGAAAAAATCCTAACAGGGACTTTAATATTGATCAACCGAGAGAATCTCTTTCTCGCTGCTTTATCACGCAACGGCTGAAGGCTGGATTTCATCATGCTGGAGTTATCTCAGTATTTTTCTTTTTCAGCACCAGAACATTTATTGTACATCAGAAATATCACAACTTTATTAAAACAAATGTTTTATGTTTTTTTTTTTTTTTCAAATTAAAGTCAAATTAAAGAAAATAAGATGATCAGTTACTGCATGTTAATGTGTGTACACTGTAAAACAAAATGTAATTTTAATGGTAAATTATGTAAAATACTATTGTAAAACCTGGAAACTGACATTCCCATAATTCCCTGCGTGACACTTTACATTTGATGTTACTGTATTTTGTTTAAAGGGGTCATATAATGGTACATGCACTTTTACAAGTTGATTGTACTGAAATGTGTGTTGGCAGTGCCTGTACACAGCCATCATATAATGATAAAAATCCATCTAGTGGTTTTGTTTTAATCTCCTTATATGTTTTCCCCTGCCTCAAATCAAGCCGTTCGAGCCTGTGACGTCACAAGCTCGCACGCCCCTCCCTTGACATGATTGACAGCAGCGTTTCAACACAGACCCGCCCTCGCTCGTGAGTGAGATGTCAATCATAGTTCGTGAATGGCGAATGGCGGCCGTCTAATCGATTGTGGTGTTCTGTTCTTGGGTGTAATAAGGAACACAGCAGTCATTTTAATGTTCCTAAATCCGAACCGCTGAAGACGCAGTGGCTGAGTTTTGTTTATGAAGGGAATATTCGACGAGCAACGTCAATGCGTTCATGTTTGCGCGAATCATTTCTCACCAGACTGCTTTTTAAACGAGGCGAGGGTCAATATAAATCAGGTTTAGCTTAGAAGCTGCTACTGAAAAAGGAATCAGTACCAACTATTCGTGTTCCTGCTGGACCTCCAGAAGAAGTGAGTGTAACGTTTTATTAACCTTTATATTAATCTTTGCAAATCCCTTGCACGCTTCACGATGAATGTGGCTAATGTTTACACTAAGGGTGCATTACGGCATGTGTTCTACTGTATGTAACGTTACGACGTTCTGAATATAATTCATAATCCCACGTTTATAATGAAAAACGCGTTATAGTTATTGTGTTATTAAAAACTGTGTACGCAGGTGTTACAGTTAACGTAACAGGAATATTAACAGGAATATCAATGCAGTTACAATACTATAGATGTACTTAAAAGTTTTCTTAAAACATAAAACATTTTCGTACTGCACTAAACATAAACACAACAAATTCTTAGGTATCCTTCAACTACTGCTAGAATCATTAACATTACTGACATGACATGACCTCACGTCAGTTTCAGTCACGATAGTTGTATCTAACACTGAGATAACGTCACGCATCAAGCCTACATTTACAAAAAAAATAATAATATTTTTTCAACATAAATCTGTCAACGAACTAACCTATAACTTACATTAGTAACGTTAAACACATAGCGTTTGTATCTCACAACTCTAACGTTAACTTACCCTGCCAGTACATACAAAAATAGATCAAAGTGACATTGTTAACCAACCATTCAGAAACGTCCTGTTCGAGCCTTATTGTCGAACTTCTTCGGGGCCGTCATCTTGTTTCGGGTCCGACTCCGGTTCAAACTGATACGGTTGCACAGATGTGTCCTCAGAGAGAATCCCGCTGCCATAATAAACCCTCAACTGTTGTCAAGTCAACGTGCAATGTGTCAAGGCGCCCACAGAACAGAGGGGCGGAGTCAGCGAAGCTCATTATCATTTAAAGGCATATGCACTTAAACGGCTTGCTGAAAACAGAGCTGTTTTTGAGCAGGTAAAATTAGTGTTTTCTTAAAATACTAATGAGAATTTTTAATAAAAGTATATTACAAAGTTTTCATTTAGACCCTAAAGATTCATATCAACTTGTACAAAAATGGCATTATATGACCCCTTTAAGTTACATTTTATTTAATATTTATTGCATCACGTGTTGGTATGGTGTTTTGTATTTGTGTGTGTACATATATAAGTATTACCTCAGCTTTAATTAATTGTGTCTCTTTTACCACCTGTATTATTATGGTGGTTATTAGTGTATTATACAGGTACAAAACAGATTTTATTACTGTAGATGGAATAATAAAGAGGACCTATGATGCTTTTTTACATGTTCATCTTTCTTTAGTGTGTAATGATGTTGTTTGAGCAGGAAAAAGCTCTTAGTTATTCTCTATATCAGTGTTTCTGAACTCCTGAAACGCCTCCATTGTAGTCTTGAGTTTCTTCCGGGAACGAACACGTCACAATATTCCTCATTATAATAATTCATACGCAGAATAAAGGGGCGGGGCCTGGTTGAGTTAGTTAGTAGTGTGTTAAACTGGCGGTTATGGTAAGAGGCGGGACATTTCCCAAACACACTCGAAGCGCTCGACCAATCACAACACACTGATCCAGCCGACCAATCAGAGCACAGTGTGCTTTTCAGGAGGAGGGGCTTCATAGAGACAGGAAGTAAACAGAGCGTTACTGACAGACTGGGAAGAGAGGAGCCGCAACAATGGAGAATATGAGGAAAATAATCAACATTCCAGCAGGAAAACCTGTTCTAGTAGAGCCTGAAAACATCATTAAGACTTTGTAAAAGAGCATAATAGATCCTCCCATTATATCAGTTAATGACCTACACAGTTTTCAAATTTCACAGGTTTATTCAGTGTAGTATAGGCTTCTGAAAAATATATGAAAAGCAGAAGATAAACAAAAATCATCGTGATATTCATAATAGGCCACCTTCATGCATCCATGCCGATAGGTGTCAGTATAAATTTGAAGAGCTAGTCAAGCGTAAAGAGTTCGCTTCTGACTGCACTTTCAGGAGCTCATATCATCAGTCACTCTTTGCACGCAATCACATCAGAAACGAACAAATCAAAGTCCCAACAAAAGCGTCCATAAGCTGTCTCTCGAAGGCCTGGCGCTTATAGCTTCCATTATGAAACTCGTATGGTTCATATTTATTCTTGCATGCATCAGTGCATACTGTGATTCTCAAATTTGGATTGCAGAAACACACTCCTGCAGAAGCGCTCAGGTCATCGTGCGGGACGTCTCTGCGGCGTTAAAAAGAGGACACAGAGTAATTAAACAGCAGAAAGAAAGGGTCATCTGTGTAAATGAACATGTGTTGGCGGAGCAGGGGAGACGGAAAGACACCGGTGAACGTGTGGATGGAGGAGAGAGTACAAGTCCTGTGACTCTCAGGAGAAAAGAGCAAATAAAGAGATCGGAGCCTCAGTTGCGGTGGGAGATTTCAGTGAAGGCTGGAATACTAAAGAGCGTGATTGCTGTAATAACCAAATGAGCCTGAGTCGTGTGTTTTAGGATTTTGACAGGCCAAATAAACAGGTTCATTGCTTCTGAAATCAGCGCCTTTGCTTCTCTCGGAAGAATCCTTGGCATTGTGTTGCATCGGGCCGCATTATAGTCTGATACACAAATGTTTGCCCTTGATAAAAATGTCAGTACAAAATGATGATATAAATGTTGTAACTCCAAGAAAACAAGTTTTTTTTTACACACAGATGATGTATCTAGATCAACATACGCAGGATGTCTTATTTGTTGCATTTTGCTTTATCACCCACCTTGGTAACACTTTATAATAACTGCATGCTATTAATCATTAGTATTAATAAACAGTTAATTTGTAATTTATAAAGCATTAATAGAAATTAATAAGCAGTTTATAAATACAGCTATAAATGCTTTATTCTTGATTTACAAGCATATCTATAATGTGATTAATAATTGTATTTTCATACTTTATTAATGATCAATTTATCATTTCTAAATGAAGTATTGCTTTATTTACAAAGCAGTTATTTAGGAGTTGTCAGTGGTTCGTAAGATCACTTAGAAAGTTCAAGTAAATGATTAATACACTATTTAAATGTACATTCATACATCTTAAATACTTTTATGTTCTGAATCACAGTGTTGTTTGTTTACTTATTCTGTTAAGAAGATAACTAACCCTTAAATCTCCTTTACGTGGCATAACTAGTCCTCACTTTAGATGAGCTCACAAAAAAGGTGAACCGACTAAATGCTTTATACTACCTGAATTAACCATTAATTACAGTAGAAATACATGCTCATAAAGTATCTATAAACACACTAAGTAACTATTATTATATGTCTGAATAATAAGATGTATGAATGTACATTTAAATAGTTTATTAATCATTTACTTACATTTGCTAAGTGATCTTACAAACCACTGACAACTCCTAAATAACTGCTTTATAAATAATATAATACTTCATTTAGATATGATAAATAATCATTAATAAAGTTTGAAAATAAAAATATTAAACACATTACAGATATGCTTATTAGTTGTAAGCACAGGTGAGACCACCTGCAAGGCATTTCTGCCTGACGCACTTCCGCCAGTGCCTTTGGACCGGCTGCAGGGTCGTCAGCCGGGAGCCGCCCTTCACTGGTGTTTCGCTCCTTTAATCCCGGAACACCTCCGGGTGGTGGAGCAGCGGCAGGGACGTCTCCCTGCCGCCCCCTGCAGTCAGCCTTAGGATCCGTCTTTGCCCCAAGCCTTGTCCTTTCTTCGGAGCCAGAGCCAAAGACTCCCTTGCTCTGCCTCTTCTGCCAGCTCTTTGAGTACTCTCTCCAGTTTGGCACCTCTGATGCCAAGGGTCTTGAGGAGTCGCTGGATGGAGGTTCCAGTGAAGCCCCTGCAACCAACTTCCACTGGGTAGGTGTATGCTCTCCACCCAGCTTGTGCGCATGCAGCTGCCAGTTCCGCATACCTCTCCTTTTTTCTTTCAAAAGCAGCCTCCAGCCCATCCTCCCATGGCACAGTCAGTTCGGCCATAACGACGGTCTTCGTGGTGATGGACCAAATCACGATGTCTGGTCGGAGGGAGGTTATGGCGATCTCCTGGGGGAACTTCAGCTGGCGATCCAGGTCAGCTCTAAGGGCCCACTCGCCTCCGGGTATCAGCAAAGACCTCTCGCTTACTGTGCTACTGAGTGCCTCTCCCCCTTGTCTAACAAACTGGATTGGCGGGTGAGATGTTGTTGGGCTGGCACGGTTCACTTCGAGCCTGCGTGCTTCGATGGCTTCTGCTAGCTTTCGCAGGACTCTATCGTGACGCCACCCGTAGCGCCCCTGGGTCAGCGCAGTCTTACAGCTGGAGAGGATGTGCTGGAGGCTAGGGCATTGGTGGCCGCAGAGCTGGCAGGGCTCCTCTGTACCATACCAGCGGTTCAGGTTTTGGGGGCTAGGGAGAGTGTCATATGTGGCTCTGATCAAGAAACTTAGCCTTGCTTGGGGCAACCTCCATAGATCAGACCACGTGATGGACCTGTCGGTGACAGCCTCCCAGGTGGTCCATCTGCCTTGCTGGGATTGGGTTACTGCCATGACCTTGTATCCCTCATCTTCCCCCCTTCTGACTTCTGAAATCACAAGCTGTTTCCTTTCCTCCCTCGAGGCTTTGGACCATGGCTTGGGTGGTGTTCGCCATCCAAAACCTGCCGTGCCATATTGCACCGCCCCTACGACTTCCTGGTGTTTCAGCCGGGTTATGGCCTGGTCTAACGCCTGTGATGCGTCCCATCTTCTTCCTGTTCTGACTTGGACTTTGGTACTCTGTACCACTGGGTCAGGTGAATCTTTTAGTTCGAACAGCAGTCTCACCTTCTCCAGTTTATAGCCCAAGCTGATGGTTTTCAGCGGAAGTCTTAAGGTGTTCCTTCCGAATAGAGCTGCCCTTGACAGGCATCGGGGAAGGCCTAGCCACTTCCGGATATAATTGTTTGCCTTAGCATCCATCTTCAGAACTGCTGAAGAGGGGATGTCACACAGCTTTAAGGGCCACATGAGGCGGTGGAACAGGGTGAACTGATAGCACCAGACCTTAAACTTGCCAGGTAGAGGGCTTTGGTCGATCTTCTTCAGACCAGCAGTGAGTTGTGCAGTCACCGAGAATGCCATGTTTTTGTCTGACAGGTCAGCTGTGTATAGCCTTCCTAAGCTTTTCACCGGCTGTTCTGCCAGGCGTGGAATCTCCTCGCCATCCACTGTGAAGGAGATGTCGTCTCTCCTGGCTCCTTTGCGGATTGAGACACTGCGGGATTTGGATGGCTTTATCTTCATCCTGGCCCATGTCAACAGTTCCTCAAATCTCTTTAGGAGTCTGTGAGTGCACGCTGCTGTCTGTAGGAGTGTGGTGACGTCATCCATGTAGCATCTGATGGCCGGAAGTCGCTGCCCTGCTGGTGATCTGATTCCTTTAACCATCTGTCTTCCTCCAACTAGGATGACCTCAAAGGCTGCTGTGAAGAGAATTGGGGAGATTGAACAACCCATGGCTATTCCCTTCTGCTGTTGGTACCACCCAGTTGTGGCTGTTGATGTAGAGTAGCACACTTGGAGGTTACTGAAGTAGGTGGTTATGAGACTCTGGATGCATTGTGGGATGTGGAAGAAGTTGAGGGAGTACCAGATGAGCTGGTGGGGAATGGACCCATAAGTGATCTTACAAACCACTGACAACTCCTAAATAACTGCTTTATAAATAATATAATACTTCATTTAGATATGATAAATAATCATTAATAAAGTTTGAAAATAAAAATATTAAACACATTACAGATATGCTTATAAATTAAGAATAAATAATTTATAGCTGTATTCATAAACTGCTTATTAACGTCTATTAATGCTTTATAAAATATGAATTAACTGTTTACTAATGCTTAACTAATGAGTAATAGTGTGCAGTTATTATAAAGTGTTACTATGACCTTTCTGTTGACTGAGAGTACAGTGTGCATACTTGGAAATAAGTATACGTTAATGAAATCTGATCATTAGTACATTCATCACATTTTTTCTCTTGTAAAGCAAGGCTGAAAAATAATAATACCCGTAACGTTTCTAGAGCATCTTGTTGTAATAATCAATGTAATATATTTGGTTGTGTCAGCATTACTCAGTGGAGGGGTTTTGCAGCATCAGTGTCGACATCCAGAGCATTCCTGTGTTTTTATTGTGCATTAGAAGAGAAGGAGGGCGATATATGGCAGGAATGGCCTGTGTTCTGGGCTCCAGATCTGCCACCGGCAGCAAATGAGCGTCAGGAGCTTCCAGAGGAATGCAATTACTCGTAACAATCCGGCCAGTGGCACTGTGAAAATTCATGACATTCATACCATGAATCTAACTTTCAGAACTCTCGGTACCAGCGAGCACTGGGAGCATCCCAAAGCAGAAGCAGGAGAGGATATAAACCTGTCACAGTTACTGGAATAAGCTCTCTTAATGCATCAGGTGGCGAGTGCTAGCACTGTTATGAAGGACAAAAACTTTTGACTTTTCTTTTTACAGTGGGTATGTGTGCATGCACAGCATTGTACTTGATAACACAGATTATGTGATGTCAATGTGTTATTTTATTCTAAATATCAGTACAGAAGTAATTGTGATTTTCTCTTTGCATGTGAATGCAATGTTCACTGGCACTCGACATTTTGCATTATTCTGCAGGCCATAACTGAACATTAGACATGTTCTGACTCTCTGAATGATCTCAGTGATCATAACATGCACATTTTTTGTTTGGATGTTAACTGAAATGCACAATATGACTGCATCTAAAACAAAGGCATTTACTTATGAACAGCTTTATAGCCTAAAAATCTCCAGAAATCCTGTACATTGAAATTGAAATTATTAAAATATTTCAAGTTACATTTTACTATTATATCCATTTACAAGTTTGGGGTCGGCAAGATCTTTAAAATGTTTTTAAATTAAGTCTCTTCTGCTCACCAAGGCTGCATTTATTTGATAAAAAAAAAAAGAGAGAGAGAGAGAGAGAGAGAGAGAGAGAGAGAGAGAGAGAGAGAGAGAGAGAGAGAGAGAGAGAGAGAGAGAGAGAGAGAGAGATTGTGATATATTATTACAATTAAAAACAACTGTTTTGTATACTTTAAAATATGTTAACATGTAATTTGTTCCTGTGATCAAAGCTGAATTTTCAGCATCATTACTCCAGTCTTCAGTGTCACATGATCCTACAGAAATGACTATAATATGATGATTTGATGCTCAAAAACCTTTCTTAATATTTTTTTGTGGAAACGATGATTGTTTCAGAATTCAGAATTTCAGAAATAGCATTTGAAATCAAATCTTTTTAATGCCACTTTTGTTGAATTTAATGCTTCCTTGCTGAATAAAAGTGTTTATTTCTTTAAAAAAAAAGATTGTATTGTATGTATTGAATAGTTATTTAATATCATTGATTAAATACAATAAAATTAACCTAATTAATCCATAAATTAAATATTCTCTGAACCTAAAAGGATTCTTGAACATTTGTGAATTTCTAAAGTTGTTCATAAATACAATTCGTACATTTTAGATGCTGTACATTTCAGTGTTTCCATAAACACTTTACGTATGAATAGAATTATAGAATTATGTTGCTGTAAACCAGACGTTAGTGTCTTTCTCCAGCAGAATATCTAACAGAGCAGAGTAAGAGAAATTAACTTAATTCAAAGGGAAAACAAAATTATTTTTATGACCCCAGATATTTATTTGTTGAGCACAAACTCACCTAATTTTGATGATTTAAAAAAAATAAAAAAATAAGGCTTAATATATATATTTTTTGCTTTTTTGTAATTTTGTTTCTCAAGTAAAAGTATCTTAATTTAAGAATGTTTTTTAAACTGGAAACCAAGACAATAATAATGAGAAAGAAAATCCCTTTTTGCAAATGAAATCCCTCTGCTGTTTCCCATCACTGTCTACTGGCCGCACTGGGAAACATGTAAAGTGGGCTGGTGTGGATCATTTAAAATGGTTAGAACAAAGTTGTTTTGCGAGTTGCTTTGAATCTAAGCCTCTAACGCTGCTTCCAGGCTCACAATCTTTATATTGACCTTTTGAATGTCACACACGACATATAATGTAATTGGCTACTTGTTCTAAGAGGTTTAGAAACTGGGAAAGGTCAGCAGGATCATATGTGATGATTACATGGTCTCACGCTGACCGAGACGATGTCTATCGGTCATCGAGCTGCTAAAAGCTCTGCGTTCACTCGTCGTGTTGTTCTCCACCTGTGGAGACACTCGTACAGAAGAAACTTATCTCAGCAAAACACCTGAACACAAGCAAGCAATGCCGTTCAGAGGGCTTCAAATACATAATGCCAGTTTGCAGGTCAGCCTCAGGATTTGCACACAATTGAGCCCCAAGGCATATTTTGAGAGGTGGCACTTAAACCTCCATTAAGTTTGAGAGAATTACACAAGTCTGAGGCGAGACCCTGGAGGGCCACGTCATTCTCTCCAACATTAAGATCATTTATTATTAAACGCTTTGTGCATCTTTTAGTTCATGCTCTGTAATGAATGCATTTTCACTCAAACTGTCACTTGGAGCACTTTTTAGAGGTGAAATGTTATGACTTGTATGTTATTTCATTGGTTGGGAAAAAAGTGTGTGCAGCCACAACACAAGTGAAGTGTTCATGAAGCATTAAGCATGACATTTCCTTGAAAAAAAAAAAAAAGTAAGCTTATAAATGACTGTAATTGTAAGGTGTTCTGTGAACGAGGCACCATGACAGAAAGATAATGTCGTTCAGCTGGTGCTTAATGAAATGTTTTTGAGCTTTCATTTCAGTAGATGTGCCGTGTATCTCTTGATCTGTGAGGAAGCTTGAATATCAAATTCCCCTAGAGGAGTTCAGGATTTCAAGTGTTTGTGATTTTTCAAAAATCTGGCAAGTGTCATTGAGCTGTGTGCTTTTCAGAGCTCTGAATAAGGATATAAATAAACTTGTTTTGTTTTTTGGGATAATATATTTCTTCTTTGTTTTGCGCTAATCTACAGTGAAGCACTCAGAGATAGAATTTACATTTAACCATGTTGCTAAAATACAAAACGTGTATTATTCTGATTGATGTGAGCCTTTATTTATTTAGTCAAATTTATTTATTTAGCATCTTCCAATAAGCAATGCTGCTTGATTTTGCCTGACTTCGCACATCACACTGAAAAATGTTCCTCTGGCGTGGAAGGCGAGGGAAAAGGGGAACACGGTTTGTGAGGGAGTTAAACAAGAGTGAATCAGAGAAAAAACATGAATCTCTCTCTTTTACGAGATATAACCTTGAGTTTCTGTGCTGCTGTCCTCTTTTCAACCAGCCTGATATATCCTGACATGGAGCCACTATAAAACAATGACGTATTTACTATGTGCGTAAAACACGTTACAGCAGTTTTATTTCTGTCTCTGAGGCTTAAAGGGGATTTGTGAAACAGGTTTTCTAGGCATGGAGATTTCATTAAGAAACTCAAACCATGTCCATGTGTCATCGCCATGCACATTCACATACCTGCCTCCAATTTTTATATAAAGTATTATTATTATATTATGTTCTATATTTTTGTTTCGAAATATTTTACATTTTATGCAGAATTATTTTTAAAGGATAAGTTCACTTTTAAAAAAAACTTTTGCTGATAATTTACTCACCCCCATGTCATCCAAGATGTCCATGTCTTTCTTTCTTCAGTCGAAAAGAAATTAATGTTTTTAAAGAAAAAATTCCAGGATTTTTCTCCTTATAATGGACTTCATGGGACCAAACGGTTCAAGGTCCAAATGACAGTTTCAGTGCAGCTTCAAAGGGCTTTAAAACGACACCAGACGATGAATAAGGGTCTTATCTAGCCAAACCATCGCTCATTTCAAAAAGAAATAAAAAAGTTTAAGTTTTATAAGCACAAATGCTCGCCTGCTCTGTTCTGTATGCACGTTCGTGACTCTCCTGTTCGAAACTTGTTCAGCAAAATGAACAAATCTTTTTTCGAGTCATTTCATTCATTCAACGAACGAAATGACTCGAAAAAAGATTCGTTCATTTTGATGAACGAGTTCGAACAGGAGAGCTTTGATCCTATCTTATCAAAAAGTATTTGATGAGAAATCAAGCGGCAATATTCTAATCTGAAAAATGAAGCCTATCCGGAAGTGCGAAAAACTTCAATACATGTAAACTCCACTAGGGGCCGGTCCCAAAAGGGAGCAAATGTCCATAGACCCCCATGTTAAATGTCCGTTTTCACAGCATAAATTCATGTTTTTACAGGTTGGTCCCATGGACTTTTATTGTATTTTTCGATAGGTTACGAGTACCTGAAACTGTGAGGAGGGTGAATTTTTTTCTAACTCGTTAGTTAAGATCGTATGTAGATATAAAATGTATGACAAATAAGGGCATGGTTAACTTTGATTGACAGCTTGATTGACAGCTGATAACGAGCTGTGCCGAGTGGAATTCCTGAAATTGACGTCTCGGCCATGATCTGACCCAACACATCATACCACCTCTGTATTCTTTCTGAAAAGATTTTCCAAGATGGCGCCGCCCATACCGGCCATAAACAGCCTCAAAACCGTTCTTCAGAATGTTTATGGGTGACGTCACAGACGATTTGTCCATATTTTTGTGAGCAATACAGACTTAAACTTTTGACCGGTACTGTATAAATGTTTAATTATATTTTTAACATGTCATATCTCTTTAATCAAAGCCAGAACTGTCACTGTCACTCATAAAGTTTTGCGCATGAAGCCTCTGCACTACATGCTGCAATCCAACGTATAATTCCATTAATAAGCAAATTGCCATGACACCAGTATTTGAAGTCTTGATTTGAACTCATATATCATCCTGACTGTCTAACAGGTGGCGGCACAGCCCATGCTCTCGATCGCGTCACTGACTGAGCTGTCTCTACGAATTTATTTCTATGCTAAACATTGGTTTTCCCTGATTTGGCAGGCCCTTCGGAGCCGCACCAGCTGGGCGTCTCAGGGGAGTGCTGACTCTATTCATCATTTGGTAATTAGCCGGTTAACTCCATTAATGAACTCTCTACCCACAGTGATTGAATTGGGAAGGCTGGGGATGGGATTTCGGTCTCGTCCTTCTCTCTCTTTTTATCTGTCTGGCTCTCTTTGCCTCTCTCATTAAGTTCCTTTATCGCTAATAAAGTCAGTGTTTTGATGCATTGGTGCACGATAACTATTTAGGTGCACAGAAATTAATCACTCACGTCACCATTGTCTGCGGACTTGTGCGTGCTTAGTGTAAGCCTCAACTACACTAGAAAATGACAACAAATCTAATGTACATGTAAATATACCTTTAATATTGCCCCTATAACAAGAATGGTACTATATACTACATACAATGGATATACTATATCCCTATATCCAACGCATTCTCATCCTAGTGCGTCATATAGGTGACGCCATATGACATTTTGTCGAAATCCTACGCACATGGCACCCTTTAGCGTCAATATAACACGCACTGTTATGGGTAGGTTTAGGTCTGGGGTAGGGTTAGGGCGTTGGATTTAGACGAAATCCCACAAGCGTCAACTGTATGACGCCTTGGGATGAAAACGGGCTGCTATATCCCTAGCATCTCCCCCATTTTGCTTTAATCATGTGCCCTAGAATGTAGATTAACCAATCACAGCGCAGCCAAGAACGAGCTCCCACAGAGAGGTCCGACACTTTTTCACAGCGCTCCATTGACTTTCAACACAGGCGTCTCATATTTTTGGTCTCGGCAGGCTATTACCGTCGTAGGTTTATCAAAAATATGGTTAAACATTGTGCCTGGGTCATTTGTAACACAGATACGTGTTTCCCAGAGAGGTTGGAGGGGGTGTCCGTTTTTTTCCCTTCCCAAAACCGAAGTCAAATCCTGACAAGTGTCGTCTTTGGATTAAACTGTGTGGACGTCAGCTAAACCCTCAAAGATCAACAAGCACACCTTTGCTTTTAACCTTACTGTGAAGTTATACTAGTTAGACAGTTTTATGCTGTTTTAGGTTATGATTTCGGTTCTCATACCGGTTGTTGATACGCTAGCACACGCTGCTAATAAATACGTTATACTCGCGTAGTTTGTTTGCTTACGATTATAGAAGTGAATAGCGACCTACCGAGCTCTTCATGAATAGTGTTGCTGCTTGATATTGTTAGTCCCAGCCTCCGTCTCCATTAGTAGGATATGCGGTGCTTCATTTTTTGACTGTGACCCGGTTTGCCTCTATTTGGATGCGTTGTTGTTCCTTGCGTTTCACCTGTATGTCTTGAATATAGCCTTCGAAGGTATATTGCAGCCCCTTTTGCCTACTTCTATCGGTTTGATGAAAATTTCAGCAGGAAGAGCCGTCACAGCAATAAGCCATGTTGATACCAAACCAGAGCCCAGATGAAGTTTGTCGGACATAGCAACAGTAACTAAGGGGGGCGGGGCTTAGCCAAAGGTGAATTGAGTGCCAAAAGCTGAAAAAAAGTTGGAATTTTGAATCCTTGATTTTCCATGTGGTCTTAGATGACCCAACAGTATACTTTAATAGGTATGGACTTCTTGAGCTTTATCCTCAAACAAAGCACAGTATAAATGTTACTGCCACAGACACAAATAGACACTATATAAACGTCTATCGGCGAGACAGTCACTCCAGATTTTCCCACACTATCACTTTCATCCGATTGGCGTAATTAATTTGTATCGTCCCTCACAGTTCATGCAATAACCTAATGCATATGAACAGGCCCAGATGTGTCCAAAACCAATATGTCATGCTAAGATATTCAATTATGTCTGTGTTCTGGAGACAGTATACCTTACATTAGCACTCTGGCATTCATAGGTCATGTGGTGCGTCTGGAGTGTAAAAAGAAGATGAATTTGTAATGACCTGTCAGTGAGGGGGAATAAATCTAATCAGCATAAGCTGTCAGTGCTAGGAGCTCGCTCTCTGCCCTATTTATATTCATGCCTCAATTGATTGGCATCAGCTCCTCTGGTATGCCCATCATATTCTACCATGTTGCATTGCCCGCGTTCTTTCAGTCATGTTCGATGGCCCACCGAAGGACACACATACCTCTGTCTTTCAACCGCTAATCGGTAGAATTTCCCCGAGCTGTTTCTGTAAAAGTGATAAAAGAATAAATGACAGGAAATACCTTGCCAATATTGACCTTGTTTAGTCCATGCTTGGAGTATGCTGCATTTTCAAAGGCTTGGTAATGAATATATGGCTCGAAAACCTTTTACCGTTACATTTACGTATATGTCAATTGACAAAGTGCTACTTGCGTGCAATGACTGATATTTCTATAAGCATTGTCAAATCATAATCTCCAGCATAAAAATGTACAAAAGCATATAATCTAGTTTTTTAAGAGGACCTATTATGCCCTTTTTGGGCTCTACTAGAACAGGTTTTCATGCTTGAATGTTGATTATTTTCCACATTTTCTCCATTGTTGCGGCTCCTCTCTTTCCAGTCTGTCAGTAACGCTCTGTTTAGTTCCTGTCTCTACGAAGCCCCTCCTTCTGAAAAACACACTGTGCTCTGATTGGTCGGCTGGATCAGTGTGTTGTGATTGGTCGAGCGCTTCGAGTGTGTTTGGGAAATGTCCCGCCCCTTACCATAACCGCCAGTTTAACACACTAACTAACTAACTCAACCAGGCCTGCCCCTTTATTCTGCGTATTAATTATTTAAATGAGGAATATTGTGACGTGTTCGTTCCCGGAAGAAACTCAAGACTACAATGGAGGCGTTTCAGGAGTTCAGAAACACTGACACTGATATAGAGAATAACTCCCGCTGCAGGGACTTTGTGCTTTAAAACTTTGCAGAACTTTTTCCTGCTCAAACAACATCATTACACACTAAAGGCAGATGAAAAAAGCATCATAGGACCCCTTTAAGTGATTCATAAACAACCAACGTGACAATTTGTTTCAGAACACATTCAAATTCGTGACATTTGAGATGTGACATGTCGTGCTCTTGCATGTCGATCTGAATGTAAATGGGAATGAAGGTAAGCAGAATATGAAAGATAATGTAGATTGACTGATATCTGACATGCCCTTATACAGGCCATGTTTAGCTCATGAAACGTGACAAACCTTCAAGTCAATCACAGGTCTGTCAATCTCTGCTGAAGCTCCATAGGTCAGTGTGGCGCGGGGTCCAGCTAAAGGCCTGTAGGTTTGAGTCTTCGCCCAGGTTTGTCACAGTAGTTGCCAGAGTCACTACAGAGATGTCAAGCGTCAGAACATAACTGCAGATTTTCTGGGTTATTCCTGTCATGCAGCAGCTTTTGTACTTTTTTTCTTTTTTAGCTTTTATAACATAAAAATGCTTCACGGTAAAATCGAATTAGTTAGCCTTAAAAAAGCATGCAAACCGATTGCCTTATAAACAACAAGTACAGTGAAATATGAATAGTGGTACTGACAAATGCTTAGTATAGTTCACTTACACAAGATAAATAAAAAATAACTGTAGAGAGTACTTGATAATTTACTTTAATTAAATTATAATTGTTACCATTGTTGTGTTTTGCATGCTGAATATTAAAGTCTGTGTGACTCAAGCATGATCAATTGCAAGATTGTCACAAATATAGAGGTAAATAAATAAGTTTCACAAGGTGTTTAGGACATAAGTGTTAGCAACAAAATTATAAACGATCGTTAATTGACATGAAATATAGTTGTTATACATCATTCATTCATATGATTACATACAGTATCTAACAAAAGTGAGTACACCCCTCACATTTCAGCAAACATTTTAGTATATCTACTCAAGGGATAAAACTATAGAAATGAAACTTGGATATATTTGAGAGTAGTCAATGTGCTGCTTGTATAGCTGTATATATTTACTGTACTCTGAAAATAACTCAACATACAGCCATTATTGTCAAAATAGTTGGCAACAAAAGTGAGTACACCCTAAGTGATATTTCTTTGTCTTTGTGAAAACGTTCTGGTGAAGTGAAACACTTAAACTGTATTAATTTATTACTTGCACAGTGGCAAGAAAACAAACAGGATATAAATAAAGAACGAAAGTTGACCAGTTCTCTGTTTGCTCATGTTCAAGGTCATTTTTATATTTTTCCTCTTAATTGTGAAAAAAGATAAACTTGCAATATAATGCATATAATATCTCAAATAATTTTATTCAGCTGCATTAAATCGATTTTTATAAGGATGCATTTAATTGATTAAAAGTAACAGTAAAGACTTTTACACTGTTACAAAAACAAAATCTATTTCAAATAAATGTTCTTTTGAACTTTCTATTCATAAAATGATCCTGTGAAATGTACAGTCATTTTCAACATTGATAATCATAATATTTCTTGAGCAAAAGGATCATGTGACACTAAAGGCTGGAGCAATGATGCTAAAAATGTATTTTTGATAATAAGGTATTTCGCAATATTACTGTTTTTGAATAAATACATTTCTGCTTTGGAGAGCATAAGATCCTTCTTTCACAAATATTAAAAATTCTAAAAATCTCAAACCTTTGAACTGCAGTGTAACTAATTATATAAATAAACACACACACACACACGCACGAACGCACACACAGTGGTATAAATATATATCAATAGACACAGAAACAGTAATAACATTATCTCTTTTCATTATTTCATTGTGATGGCATATATCTATATCCTAATTAACATGGTATGAACTGCATATTTCTTTTACTGAAACATCATTTAGTCCAATTTACATTCTCATTTGAGCAGAGAGCAGAAACAAATAGCCTCGTCCCAGAGGAGAATAAAAGTAAGCATAGCGTAATATGATGAAGACGGCCGAAATGATGAGAGGAAACAATCAGCAAAGCCCGAGCAATCACACGTGTAAGCTCATCTGATCCCTCATCTGCAGCTCGTGTCATAACCATTGATTTGCTCATGTCAGGGAAGTGAAGTCATCAAACAGCAAATGGGGATTTTTGATACAGATGACTGTTTGAATGGGTTTTTTTGCACACTGTGGAGTGGAGTGGAGAGAGAGAAAGAGAGAGAGAGAGAGAGAGAGAGAGAGAGAGAGAGAGAGAGAGAGAGAGAGAGAGAGAGAGAGAGAGAGAGAGAGAGAGAGAGAGGAGACAAAGGATAGCTGGCCTTGAACGTACTTCTCTCACTTCTGCAAGCCATCCTGAAGAGAGAGAGAGAGAGAGAGAGAGAGAGAGAGAGAGAGAGAGAGAGAGAGAGAGAGAGAGAGAGAGAGAGAGAGAGAGAGAGAGAGAGAGAGAGAGAGAGAGAGAGAGAGAGAGAGAGAGAGAGAGAGACTAAGGATAGCTGGCCTTGAACGTACTTCTCTCACTTCTGCAAGCCATCCTGACTGCCTCTGAATATGGAGTGAATGTGAAACGGCATCAGAGAGCGATATAAGGCCAGCTGTCCGACAGGTAGCAGAAGATCACCTCCGGCACTCTCACCCATCCGCTCTCGCTGGGAAGAAGAGAAGAGGTTTCTTCCTCTCTGGCCTTACTCTGTAAAACATTTGTCTCTCTACAGATGAGACCACTCGTGTAAGTACTTCTGATGTGAACAGGGGAATACTCTTTCACATCAACATCCCAGCAGATCTCAGCGATCTCAATGTGATAGTGCAGATGCTGCTCAGAGCCTTTTTTCATGAGTTTGAAATTCAGTTCTCTTAGGTTATTGATTAATGAGGAATAGAAGTGATTTAGAGATTCTGTGACGTAATACAAATATTTAAAGTCCTCCTGCAGTTTTTTTTCCCTTTGAAAATAGTTTCTTCATGTCTTAAAATAGCTAATTAATTAATTAATTAATTAAAATAGCTTGAATGTACTACACCCTTGTTTCATTTAGTATACACAGTCATTAATATGCAAATTAGTCCCCGCCTCCACTCACTCACAGCAGCTTCAACTATAGTAAACGCTACACAATGGCCAGTGGAAATACTGGTTTAATTCAGCCATATATGTTCGAAGCATAAACTGATTCAGAAGAAGAAGAAGAGGAAGAGTGATTTATACAAGGTCGTCTACAAGTCCATGTATCAGAATGATGTGTTTGAGTCTCTACAATGTCTGACACATGACAGTAATTGATATGATTAGCCTTTAGCTTGACTGTTATTAAACAGCTAATAATGTGTTGCTAATGTTACACCGTTCACCATCTCAGAGTCGGACATGTCTTCTGAAAATACCAGAAACACTTTAACATTCATAGAAAGTTGTGGAAAGTTCATCATAACATCATAATAAACATCATATACATAATTCACCCGCTATATTGCTAAACGCACCCGATTTTTCCAGTCTCCTCTAAAGGTGTTCTGGTGCTCACTGTGGAAAAGCCCCGTCCCGCACGTTGACAGGATTGGTTACTTGTTTGTGACGGTTGGAAACGGATGTGTTTTTGGTACATTAAAGTTTTAAGAAGAAAATATTCAGCAATAGTGTTGACTGATGCATTTGCACATTTGTCTTAAAGCTATAAAAAACAGATGATACTCTCACAAGCTTTAACTGTAAATGTCATTCTGTGTGTGAAAACACTCTTCTGTGTACTGTATAAATAATGCAGACAATGGTTAATGTTATCTGTATTGTATGAACATTCAGATACGTTTTTATAGTTTTTCGCACAATATTAGTATATATTTGCACTTTTTGCATAAAAAAGACTTTAATCTGAGCTTTAATCTGCTTCACAAACTATTCAAATCAGACTCTTTTTCAGGAAATAGCATTTATGATCGTAAAAGTAAAGGTGCATGTTTCTATGAAGGACATTTAGCATCCAAAATACAATCCAATTGCATCAAAGGTTGTTTAGACAATAAAAAATAGTTTAAAAATAAAAAATAACTCTGTGAAAAATAGTTTTTTATGGAATTAAGAAAAAATAATTTATTTTAAAGGTGCCCTAGAATGTGTTGAAATAATACTTAAATTTTGTCTCTGATATCTACATAGAGGGTATTGGCTTATTTAAGGGCATTTAAAATGTCCAGATATGGTTTTACAGGTCCATTTCTAACTCTAGAAATTGGCCCTATGAATGAAATGGTCTATTTTTACCTTATTTGGAAGGATCATGAATACTAATGAGGAGTTCTGCTCTGATTGGCTGTTTCACTCTGAAATACCTTACTGTCTATGTGAAATACACGCGTGCAAAATAATCATACGTCAGTTTCAAAAATTAAAACATTTTAACAAATGGACTAACGTTAGATGCCTTGTCAAATAAATACAGCTTCATCTTATGTGGTGGAGAATGTGACGTTAGTTAGAAGAAGGATCGAGTGAGCTAACATTATCTGTGAGCAACTAAATTAATGTAGTTAGCCCCTGACGTGTTGTTGATGAAATAGACGAAAGTAAAATTATTTGACAAAAGGGAATTTACATATAAATCTACAAAATAATACTTTAGATGCATATGACAACAAGAAATATTAACCTCAGCGTAAATACATTTTTTACATACTATTTAGTTATGTATGCTCGTTACTTGGAGTTTGCTATTTGTTACTGTACTAGTGTCACAGTCTTCGTCTGCACCAGTCTGTCCTTGTCTTCCCAGGATCCCACTCGTCTCCTCACCTGAACTCACTCCCTCAATCATCCACCTGTTCTTCGTCATTATCATCTGCGTCACATGTCTTCACTAATCAATGTCTGTATTTAGTCCCTTCAGTTCAGTCACTCTTTGTCGGTAGTTAGTCTTTCTTATAGTGTTGTGAGTTGTTTTGCCTGTTTGCCTGCTTGTACCTGTTTTTGAGTTTACACTTAGTAAATGTTTGCATTGGAGCTTTTGCCTCAGCCTCCTTCTTCAACCCGCACCACAACCCTGACAACTAGGATCTTGCGCTGGATCTAACACAGTGTAAATTATCGTTAAATAAAATCACCACTTACCGCTTGCGGGAAAATAGTTGGAATTACCCCCTTCTTCAGTTTGAGACGCTGAAAGAAGCTTGATATTGTACCAGGTTAGAAAATAAGTCTGTGGTGAAATGGGCAGAGCAAACTAACAACTTCGAATTAAACTGTTGTGGTATCCGATTATATATAAACATTAACCACGCCTTTTGACATTTATTTTCTGTGGGAAGGGTATGAAAAGTCCTCACAGCCTGGAACATAACATTTATTTCCGTGATCTGCTATTTTCCCTTTGACCCTCGCTTGTTTCGATGACTCGGCTGCACAGTTCTGCCTGGCATTGAGGGCTGGCATATGCAAATCTTTGGAGGCGTACATATTAATGATCCCGACTGTTGCGTCACAGTCGGTGTTATGTGGAGATTCGCCTGTTTTTCAGGGGTGTTTTTCAAAAACGAGATTTAAATAAGAAGGAGAAAACAATGGTGTTTGAGACTCACTGTATGTCATGTCCATGTACTGAACTCTTGTTATTTAACTATGCCAAAATAAATTCAATTTCACATTCTAGGGCACCTTTAAGAACTTTTCAGTGAGCACCAATTATTCTGCTCTGGCATCATTGTGAAACCCTCTTTTTGATGCTTTCAGGCACCATTATTTTTAAAAATTTACTATGTTTCCTCTGTATTACATCATCGGGATTGGCAGGCACATTTTTTGAACCCTGAATAAGGTTAATTCTTGCATATACTGATTATGCTTAATAACCAAACAATGTGTAAAGTCATGTAAAAGCAGAAGTTCCCAATCCTGTTCCTGGATGGATTGCGAACCACTACTTTAAACTGTTGCTTTTTTTTAATCAGTTATAAGTCATAAACGCACTCAATTGTGCTGATTTTTCCTTTGAATTGAAGCACCTTTAGCAGTGTTCTGACAGCTTATCCAATGTGTGCGTCTGTTTACATTCTGACATCAAAACCCGGAGGAAAAACTACACATTTTCTTGAGGTTGTCATCAGAGTATTGTTGTGCATGAAAAAGAGTCTGGTTTGTATAGTTTGCACAGCAGATTAAACACCCTCGTTGACATTTAATTGTAAGTTATTATCTGTCATCAAGTACAGAATACAGCAATTTAGTAGATTTGTGCAGCTTAACATCAGCAAATGCTCCCTTTGTACTATAGTTTTGAGTTCGGAAAGTGTGTTTTCATAGTATAATGTTGCTTTTATCTGGAAAGATCAAGGGAAATTTGATTCCACATAATGTGACCCTAATGTGATTGTGATTAAAACTGTTTTAGAATGAGCGTATTGTATTAATGCTCAGATGTTGCAATACTTTTCAACAATGTGAAATGTGATTGCCAGACATTTGGACAGGAACAGTGCTTTTCAACCTCCTGTGGGTCTGGAATGAGTCAGTATGTCATTATTTTACTTCTGCAGACTTATTGATGATTTGAAATCCCCAAACATGATAAGTAAAAAAAAAAACAAGTTAGTAGATTGCTGTGGTTTGCAAAAGCGCCTCTAGTAGTTTTGCATATTTATAAGGCCGATGAGACTCTGTTACAAGGAGCAACTCTTTCTAACCATTAGTCAATTTTCTTTTCACATTTACAACTACTGTATATCTGGATTCATTTATAATCATGGCATGCATAATGGCTTGTTTGCTAATGGGTTGTGATTTCCGTGTGCAAATTATCTCACTATGGCGTGTAAAAAGTAAAATAGTGTCAAAATGCTCAATAGAATGTGTGGCCAGCATGTTATATAAAATAAATGTCTTGCTAACACGGAATACCACTCAATTCCCTTAGACATCGGCCTCATCAGTTATTTAAGCACAGAATTATTTAATATCTGCTGGATGTGCGAGACGCTCAGTGTAGAAGCCCATGAGCAATGAAGTGGAGTAGGAGACATATTTCTGCTTGTAACCGTAAAGCAAAGTCAATGAGATGATTAGCAATGGTTTGTTTATGATTGCTATAATATTAGCTTAAAATAAATAACTTTTTTATTTATTTTATATTTTAACGTTTTTAAAAAAAAATTATATAATTAAAAATATCAATATCCATATAGATTACACTTTATTTCGATAGTCCACTTTAGATATTCTATGTCAGCTAACTCTCATTAGAGTATTAGTAGACTCACTGTAAAAAAAAAAGTTGGATTAACTTAAAAAAGTAAGTTACCTGGTTGCCTTAAAATTTTTAGTTAATTGAAATTAAAAGTTTGAGTTAATACAACAAAGGAGATTGGTTTAATAAATAGAAACTCAAAATATTATGTTATCTGAACTACATTAATTATCTAGGTTGATTTGACAAAATATAAAAAGTTGTGATAACAAATCATGAAAATAATTTTTTACAGTAGTATAAATGGACATGTTGCAAAGTTACTTATAGTTAGTAAACGTTTTTTGGGGAGCATCAGAATAGACTTATAGGAGATATTAAGAAGATTTTTTTAAAGATTTTTTAGTACAATCAACTTAAATTACAATAAACTGACAAAAAAATTGAATCTTGTATAGCTTGAAAATTACTTATTTTGATGAGTTAAAGCAATGTAAAAAAAATAAGTTGTCATAACTCATTGATCAAAAACATTTTTTTTTACGACTGCTAGTTGACATGTAGTTGCGAAGTTAATTACAATATAGTTAGCAGAGTGTTTGAAGTGGACTTTCAAAATAAAGTGTCACCTTAATATATAAATTTAAGGTCCCACTTTGATTAGGGTCCAATTCTTATTATTAACAAACAAACTACGACTTTTACCTCAATAAACTCCTAATGGCTTATTAATAGTTAAAGTAGGGTGGATTAAGGGATGTAGAATATAGTCATGCAGCATAAGGCATTAATATGTGCTTTATAAGTAAAAAACAGCCACAAAACTAGTAATATGCATGTTAATAAGCAACTTAGTCTATAGGACCCTAAACTAAATTGTTACCCAATTTAATATATCAATACTTTTTCAACTTTTGCCCAAAACAGTTTCAAAACAAATTATTCTCACCAATACCTTTAAGGCACAAAATAAAAAGTTCTGCATGTTAGATAGAATAGCAAACGAGTTCAGTTTAATTCATGCTTTTCAATGAATGTACTTCTGAGTAAGTTCATTGAATTCTACCAGAGAAATGACAGAAACAAATAAGTAAAATCCCTTCTCACTTTGAAGACCTGTTCTTCATTACTTTAGACTGAAAGATTGTGTATTTTAGTCATCTTTAGTCAGATGCGTTTACATTGTTACTGTGTCTCAAGATGCAATCAATTGAAACGGTTTGTAAAGGTGTGAACCAAATAACCCATAGCTGATCGGTGTAGACCAGACGGCCCACACAAATCTTGTGTATTGAGTCTCTTTTATAAAGTTTGTCCCACAGACAAACTTTGGGTTCAGATTCTGTGAGGACTCTGACATCGCTGCTGAAAAACTGCTACACTTCTACCTTCGATAAACTCTTCTCCCCTCGAGAACTCTGGTCAAGCTTACTTATTTTATGTATTAGAGAAATCGAATACATTGGCGAGCCTCCCACACAATCACTCGGCCAAAAATCTAACAAGAGGGGAAAAAAAGAAGCACTTTTATTTCACATTTTCTTATACGACATTTGACACTTTGTTCCAAGAAAAATAATGCGCTTATACTGTTTGTGTTTCATTCCTGAAACTAATGTCCCAATGTTCTCTCTCGCTCTGATTCATTCAACCAATCTGTTCTTCTCATAGAGTGCCACTCATTCTGTCGCTCTGACATCCATGAGAGGTTATGTAGCGCTGGGAAAGTGTGGACCGCGGGGATTGACCTGTCACAGATTCGCTTGGCTTAATGTGTGTGATCTTATTTAGTCCCCTGACTCCCTCCATTGAGAGATGAATCCCAGGCCATCATTGTCCATGAGCTGTCCGACAAGAAGGTATTAAATATATATCTCCCCTCTTTTGCCAGACATCCCAATCCTTATTGTCAACAGAATATTGCAGTTCATAGGGGCGTATCCCATCAAAAAGTCAGTATTATATTTCTGAAGCAACAGAAACTGTTTACCTTGATAAAAAAAAAAAACTACACTGGTTTCAGAAAATCAGATTTTATGTTTGCTTTTAAAGTGTTTAAAGCATTAAATAAAGTGTAATTTGGGACTGACATGAGCAATGCAATCAGATGATCGCCATAATGCCAATCTTTCAGGGCCAAGGACATTGTGTAAAACCTAATTCTCGCAATTGCAAAACTCAAAACCCTTCACATTTGAACTTCACCTTGTCAGCACTGGTCAATACAATGTTCGGTGAGAGCTCTGAAGAGGAGGAGTAATTACTGACTGGAAAGGTCAAGCACAGCCAGCAAGGGCACAAGCCTGACCTGATATACTGTGACAAATGCTAGGAATGAGAAAATGCATGCAATGCATCGAACGAAGGGTCTTTTCATTAAAGCAGGCAGAAATATATATTGCTCTGAGTGGCAGTGTTAGATAAGAGCTTCTCAGGAAATAAGAGACAGACTTTAATGTTATATCACAAGCCCTTGTTCCTCAATAAGAGCATGCAATAATCCCATTTCATTCATGTAGATCTGTGCTGTAAAAAGTTTTTCAACAATGTAAGGGGTGGAAACATTTTCGAAGATCTAAAAAACCTAACAAAAGGATAATCTGACTGGCTACATTCAATATTAATGTCACGTTGTCTGAGCTGACAAGTGGTTTTCAGGACTGAAGTTGCTTTAGGTTTCTGATAAATAGGTTAGTGAGCAGTTCCTTATGTGTTTGAAAGTCATATCAAAACTTTTATGTACGTATTTTTTTTCTACTTATGAGAAATGAGAATAGACAGCAATATTTTGCTGAATTGTCTCAAAAACTTTTCATGTTTGTAGTGAATATTTGGTACTGATTCGGTATATAATCAGAACAGATATTGGGGAAAATTAATGTTATTTTGCAAGCTTTAATACTAGTTCTATAGTGCACATCAAGTTTTAATATTCAGGTAGCAGTAGTGATGTAATCCACCTGTGCTTGCTAAATCTTTTGTAAATGTTTACCACTCACAGTATGATTTTTCTTTTTCATTTTCCTAGTAATGAAGCAGAACTTCTTCTCAGATACAGTATGAATTTCACTATAGCCCCTTTCACACAGATATTCTGGAAAATACATGGATAAAGTGAACCGTGATTTGACCCAGGTTTGTTTGATTTTGGTTCATTCACACTGCCAGTGATTTTACGAAATCAGAGAGTGCGTTCACACACAACACGTAAAAATCCCGTAAAGACACGTGACATCGATGTGACATGTAATGTCTCAGCAGCGTCTTCAGTTTGCTTATGAGCTGCGATTTCTATCTAAAAAAACAACGCTTGTGCATTTTTTTCGCTGAGTCGATCATAAACT
Source organism: Chrosomus eos (assembly GCA_036326025.1). Taxonomy (NCBI): domain Eukaryota; kingdom Metazoa; phylum Chordata; class Actinopteri; order Cypriniformes; family Leuciscidae; genus Chrosomus; species Chrosomus eos. The sequence continues at coordinate 3,414,532 of CM070827.1, forward strand.
AGCGCATTACGTACCGTTTCACTCCTGCTTTCACTTCACTTTAGCGTCATTATTACGACATGGCATTGATTACGGGACTGAACAGGGCAATGTTACTAGGTCCCCAACCCGGCATCAATCCCGGCATCAATCCCGGTTCGTGTTTGTGTTCACACAGAAGGCGTTCAGGCAGTTTCCCGGGATCAACGCGCTGTGTGAAAGGGGCTTAAGAGACTAAATGAACATGCATGTTAATTGCCTGAGTTTGACCATTGACCTTCAGTAATACTTTCTGCTGTTACATTAATTCAGAGTAAAAAATACTCTATTTTGTCCTCGGGAATTGATTGGATCGTAGGAAGTAGGGTGTTGCTAAACTAAATGGACACAGATCTGAATGCGTTTACATAAAATGACAGCCCTACATTACAAAGCGGAGCTGCCAATCAATCCATAGAACAATATAAATAATATAGAATAATATGTTAAACAATATTCCATGTCGCTTTTAGCTTGGCTTATATCGTTTTTTGCTGACTGGCATTAACTCTAAACATGTGCTGTATTCTTATGTATAGTTTTGGGAATATTCAAAATGATACACTATTCAGATAAGTTTTCTTTCTTTGATAAGGTTTTGTAGCATTTTCTCTCTTATGTGTTTTGCAATAGCAGTAACACAATAAGGCTTCACGGAGGCTTTGTCCCTGTGTGTTTAATTGTGTCTAGGAGCAAAGGATGCTTAATCGAGATGAATGAGTCACAATTCAAATAAAACTGTGTTTGTTAAGAGAAGAGTAGACACCACAGAGGACGAGAGCGCTGGCGTGAATCATTGTCACTCTTGTCCAGTATGGTGTGATGATAAAGGGAAAGACAGGGACAGGGGTTTGACCCCAGGGGTCCCATCCTTCACTTTACACCTTTATTTCTCATGTTGGCCGAACCGTATTTATGTATCAGATGGTTAAATGATTCAGGTTAATGTGTGGAGAACATGCATGACTGGAGCTGATCGCGTCTGAGAAGTGGTGTTTTAAACCTGCACAACCAAGCAGTTTCTCCCTCTTGTGTTTGTGTCTTATCGATATGACTCACTGGAAGGTGAAGTGTGATTAAACTCAACCTCACTGTTCCTTAAAATCCACTGTAAACTCAGAAAATGGTGCCAGGCATCTGAAAAGGCCAGCAAATATGTGACAAACAATTTAATTCTTACAATTTTGATAATTCATCTATTATAATACCATAGAATAGAAGACAAGCCTTCTCTCTTGTCTCTCATATGAAGTATAATTAATAAATTCATACATGTATTTTATCTACATATATATATAACAGTTTTTTCAATAACACCTTTCTGAAGGTTACATCAGTGTGGCAGAAGGAAGTGAGTGATTCACTGATTCATTCATAATTCATTCAAAAAGACTGATTCATTCATAATTCATTTAACTGATTCATTCAAAAAGACTGATTCATTCATAATTCATTTAACTGATTCATTCAAAAAGACTGATTTATTCAAGAATGCTAATACTGTGTTGTTTAGAGACCCACAGATCAACGGCCAAGCTCTTGATTTTCATTAAATAATACATTCAATTCCGGTTTGTTTTTCACCAAACCCCCAGAATGCTTGAAATATACAGCACGTGTCGCATGGGATCATTCTGTGATACTTTTGCATCTTTTTTACAAAGCTTGATGCTGGTCGTTACTGCCATTATATGGAAAAATTCTCATTTTCTGGTCCATAAAATTTTTGAGTGAATTAACCCCTTACTGTATATGTCTATTATACCTTTGACAAATACGATTAAAGCAAACATTCAGATCTGTGTTTTGACCCAGAGAGAGCAGTTGTCAAGTTATGAAACAGCAGTCTTCTAAATCACACAGTTTCATTTTGTTTTCATTGTTACAATAAAACATATTATCACAGTACTGGGATAAAAAAAGGTATAGTTTGGATATAAACACTGATGTCTACGGTAGCAAACAAAATAGAGTAAATCACCTTTTTAAAGTAACAAATAAAGATTGTATAGTTTAATTTTTTACACCAGTAGGTGGCGGCAATTGCCTTTTAAAAAATGTATAGTCATTGAATCATTCATTCAAGAGATTTGTTAAAAATGCTGATTCATCCGGTAATGAAACAAGTGAGGTCTTAATGAGTGAGGCATTGAATCATTCATTCAAAAACAACAACCAACCAAACAAACAAATAACTGTTGATTAAATTAAATGATTTTTTTAAATAGACTGCAGCAATCCATAATTTGTGTTAGTTATTTTGTTAGTATGTTATTTTGTTTAGATGTCTATCACAATCATGATTATGAGTCTCAATAAAGAATTGTGCAGCTCTAATATTTTTTAATATGTTCTAATAATTTTATTTCTAACCATCCACTAATATTTGTCGCTGTATGAAGTCAAAATGAATGTCTGGCTGTTTTTGTAGAGGCAAGGCCAGATGGAAGCATTACATAAATTAGTCAAATGAATGGCTTGATAACCAAAGGAAAAAAGTGACTAGTAGAGTCAGAGGCATGAGTTTACTGACAAATATCTACACAGAGAATGTGTTTGTGTGAGCTGGGAGTGAATCTTTGACACCTGCTACTTCTTTCGTATTGGATCAGAGTAAAAAGTAAAGCCTTGTTCCCCTCGCATGGAATGTGACATCTGGAGTTTGAATAGTATTTATGATATCATAAAAGCTACATTTGATGAAGCTTTGAAGTCACACTCGTAGATATTCACCCTTGAATTAACATTAATTTAAAAGCGGAGGTTGGCTGAGATGCACTTCATTAAAGGTCTCTGTTGTCAACTACGACACTTTCTGGTGTCACTGATAATGAGGAAAAAATGTGCACTTCTTGAAAGAATGCATACTGGGATTTATTCACATAAACGGAGTTGTACCCAATTTATTTCGATCATGATTCCCTTCTCATTCGGCATAGTGTTCTTTCCTTTTGTTGAATGTGCTGAAAATTTCAAGGATGCATTAGTTGTTTAAATATTGTCCTCTGAAATCGGTTGCAGCATTTTTATTAGTCTGTTCTGTTAGTTATTTCATTCTTTTGTTCAAAATTTGGAGGTGTGGTGAACGTCTGTCATATTTTGCCTTTTCAGCTTTATAAGGTCAAGTCCACCTATTAACTGTCATCATGTTTCTTGTCTGGCTGTTGTTTGTTTTACAGAGCTTCCTTTACAAATGTAACATGATTTGACATTGTGCTTTTGTGGTGGTCATTGTTGTCACTTGCTTGGTGTTTAGTGGATAAATGGGATCACTGTAATTGCACTTTAAAAGATCACTTTAAAAACATCAGTGCATTTCAGTTGTCATGAATGTGAATGATAAATATAGGAACATTAATGCTTTAATTTCTTTAGTTCATATCTATCTATCTATCTATCTATCTATCTATCTATCTATCTATCTATCTATCTATCTATCTATCTATCTATCTATCTATCTATCTATCTATCTATCTATCTATCTATCTATCTATCTATCTATCTATCTATCTATCTATCTATCTATCTATCTATCTATCTATCTATCTATCTATCTATCTATCTATCTATCTATCTATCTATCTATCTATCTATCTATCTATCTATCTATCTACTATATCTATATATATATATACACACTCACCTAAAGGATTATTAGGAACACCTGTTCAATTTCTCATTAATGCAATTATCTAATCAACCAATCACATGGCAGTTGCTTCAATGCATTTAGGGGTGTGGTCCTGGTCAAGACAATCTCCTGAACTCCAAACTGAATGTCAGAATGGGAAAGAAAGGTGATTTAAGCAATTTTTAAGGTGGCATGGTTGTTGGTGCCAGACAGTGTTTTGACAAACCGGGCCCTGTTTTCAAAATTGTGCTTAAGCAATCAAAAAAAAACTGTAAAACATTACAAATAGTTTTTAAAAATAATAAAATACTTTTTGACACACAACCCACCGACTGGGTCATAATTCACATTAAAGCCTCAGGATGAAATGACTGATAACTCCTTTAGGAAGCATTTAGCACCCCAATTAGGCTGTTAGCAAACTAATTTCTGTTTATCTGTGGGCGATTAAAAGCCAGTTTCATTTGTTTCCAGCTTCTTTCATTAACCGTCATTACCTGAATAAAATGAATCGGAAGCCGGTATGAATGCGTTTGAAGGGCTCATTATCCACTGAGCTTGTCTTTATAGACCGAGCAAGAGCTCAAAATTCAAAATCATGAAAACCATGTTCAGTTTGATTCTCCCTGATCAAATCATCAGAGTGAAATCCAAAAGGACTGAGTTAAACAACTGCGAGTGTCAACAGTATTCTCCACCAATTTGCCAAGTGGGAACATTTAGCACATTCATTTGCTCATTGAAATGGAGAGCAATGGTGTGATGGCTGTGTGTGTGTGTGTGTGTGTGTGTGTGTGTGTGTGTGTGTGTGTGTGTGTGTGTGTGTGTGTGTGTGTGTGTGTGTGTGTGTGTGTGTGTGTGTGTGTGTGTGTGTGTGTGTGTGTGTGTGTGTGTGTGTGTGTGTGTGTGTGTGTGTGTGTGTGTGTGTGTGTGGCCTCGCAGTGAGTCTGACAGCAGTGTGTGATCATGACATTGCTGAGAGCAGGCGGTTTGCATTAAAGACTGCAAACTCCTGCTGTGCCGAGTCGTATTACTGTTCTGTGTCTGTTATAGACATGTAAAATCAAACTCTGTGCAGCTGCCGTGCCTTTCTTACTACATCCAAAGAAAAACTGTTGGAATATATTTTCATTTAGCAATATTTCAAAACAATATATCAACATAACATGTCTTGCTTACAATTTTTCAAATAAGTGTACGATTTTTTTATTTATACACTCTAAAAAATACCGGGTTGTTTTAACCGAACTTTGGGCCAAATATGGACAAACCCAGCCGTTAGATAAAATTTTTACATTAAATTTTTAACCCAACATTTGGGTTTGTCCATATTTGACCCAGAATTGGGTTAAAACAACCCAGCATTTTAGAGTGTAGAAGATTGTCAGAGCTGCACTTCTCCATACAATGAAAGTGAATGGCGACTAATGATCAAGAACGATTTTCAGAGCGAGATTTTTTAGACTTAAATTTATATTTCTCACATAAAGCTATCATATGGCTTCATAAGACTTCGAATATGGTGAATTATCCATTCACTTTCATATCATGGAAAAACGCAGATCCACATTCTGATAAACTTTGAGATGTTTCAGGGTAGAAATAAAGTCAAACAGACATGCAATGACATCTTCTTCTTCTTTTTTTTCCTTCCTTTAAAACACAGTTTTACCAGGTACATTGGGAGCAATGTGTCTGCCTCAGAATAACAACAACATATATAAAGGTATATGAAAGTGTTCAGTTGATGTAGGTTCAGAACCGGCTGCCTCAGAATATTTTGTTGCCCATGGTAACCATATTTCTTCATTATTGAACAAACTATGAAGGAAATGATGCAGTGCAGTGGAGGAAGACTCCTGTTAGCTTGCATTTCCTAAATGATCCTCAAAACCAATTTTAAACAATGAATGTCAGAGTGAAATCTGAAGCCAAGTTTATTACCGGTAATACGTCTCATTTGAAATAGGTTAAACATCCAGATGGTAATTAATAGCTGATAGAGAATATATTTGTGATATATTTCTCTTGAGAAACTGTTAATTGCCTTTCATCTAACAGCATGTCAAATGTCAAGCTATTTAAATTAAGCAAATCTTTCAAAACCTTTTAATGCAAGGTTTGATATTTTCTAAGTGCATTGATTTTTAACACATTTTGAAAATCTGGATGTGGCTGACAATTCTTGTTTCATTGTTCAAATGAGATAATTTTGCATCATTAATAAAAAAAAGATTTCAGCCTATATATTTGTTATATAAAAATAAATTGAATTTATATTCAAGCTGCTCCACCATATTTTTATGTAAATTTTAAGCTTGTTAAAGAAGGAAAAATCCTCTGTAAGAATGGTTTGAGGGAATTTGTTTCTAACCAATCCAAATGTCCCGGCCTCCGTTTCTGAACGCAGATGGCATAATCCGTATGCCTGGCTTTAACTGTGGAATATGTTACATGCATCGATGAAGGAACAGACGCTGAGATAATTGTACTAAAATGATACACATGCCTCCTTCAAAATGCGGAGTATTTTGGCCATCTGCTGTGTAGATGTGTTACCTGCGACCTCTCAACCGACGGGCCGTCCTGAATCACACCGGGGAAGCTCTCATCCTCGCTGATCAACAATCTACACAACATTGTGTTTAGGGTCAATAACAAGCCGGGTAATGTGAGATATGAGGGGAGCTGGGTACAATCAAATGCACAAATATTTTCCTCGATGTATGATCATCGGGTCTCCCTTGCTGATCTGTTTATTGTAAAGTATTATGCTTTTTCGGATTCCAACTTTCATGTATTGTGTAAGATATCGGATTATAAATGTAAATGGTCTGCAAAGTTAAAAAATGTCTCCCAATGGAAAGAAGCAATTTTGAACTTGAACTGAAACAAATTATCAGTAAAATGTAGTTTTGTCAAAGATTTGCATAATGCCCTCGTATGGTCTTCATTGGCTGCTGGTGAACAATGTCTGCTTTGTCAATGACTACGTTTACATGCAGTCAATATTCGGGTTATGATCGGGTTAAGGTCACTATTCGGGTTTCTGAAACATTAGGAATAACCCGTTTACATGCGTGAGCAGAGAGAGTTACTCCTACATGGTGGAATTGAGTTACTCCTACATGGTGGAATTGCAATATCCCGATGGAAACGGCGATGCACGGTTAGCGCCTGGACGTATGGACAACCTTAAGACGCAATATGCGTCATTTCCAATTCTTCTTCCTGTTTTCAAAGACGACAACAGCAGCAGCAGCACGCGGATAATGAATCGTTCGGGGCAGATAGCAATCGCCTTTGTTTGTGCTTTGGTGCTGGTAACGTTACTGACCTCGCTCCAGAAGTATGCTGTGCTGCGTCTCGCCATGTTTACTTCCGGTATACTGCACGCGGGTTTTTGTATGCGCCTAGAAGTTCCTCTACTCAAAAGACCAAGATTCCTTGCGAATAGAACAAGCGCAGAACACAAATCACTATGGGGATATGCCGATACGTGTTTACATGACCACAAATTCGGGCTAGAAAAGGGGTACCCCAGGGATCATATCCGGGTTTTTAAAATCTGGGATATGAGCATATTCAGGTTTTTGTCGGTGTTTACATGGCCGTGCGCGACCGGGTTGTTGCTAATATTCCGGTTTTGAACGGGTTATTGGCTGCATGTAAACGAAGTCAATGTCTGAACAATGTTGTCACAGGTCGGGAGGGTCGACTGGGTCTACCCCCTCCCTTTAGAATGTACCACTGAGGAGCAGACCAGAAACCAGGCGGACAAGGAAAATAAAATGTAACAGGCTTTATTGATTAAAAGAATTTGTATATCCTAATTAAAATTCCTCCTTCCTCCCCAGCATCCAGTGGCCGCCGGGACGTCGGCTGGACGACAGGTGGGGACTGGGTCCCCTCGACCCCCTCGGACTCTTCGGGTGCCGAGGCTCTCGGCAATGGAGGGAACGCGGACCTGACCAGCAGGTAAGTGCTCTAAGCACGACTTATCCTTCTCGGACTCTGAGCGGACTGTCCTCTTCTCGACCTCCCAAGTACAGAAGTTTACAGCGGTGAAGAGGAGCGTCGACTGGACAGCCGGTAGGGGCTCCTGGTACGGTAGGTTTCTTTCCTCTGCAGGGGATGCAGAAAGCTTACGGCTGTGGAAGGAGCGTTGACTAGACAGCAGGTGGGTACTTCGAACACGGTTGGTTCCTTCCTATACAGGGGATGCAGAAAGCTCACGGCTGTGAAAGGGCGTCGACCAGACAGCAGGTAGGTACTTCGAGTACGGTTGGTCCTTCCCTATACAGGGGGTGCAGGAAACTTAGGGCTGTGGAAGGGGCGTCGACTAGACGGCAGGTAAGTACTTCGAGTCCAGTTTGTTCTTTCCTATACAGGGGATGCAGAAAGCTCACGGCTGTGAAAGGGGCGTCGACTAGACAGCAGGTAGGTACTTCGAGTACGGTTGGTTCTTTCCTATACAGGGAATGCAGGAGGCTCCCGGCTGTGAAAGGGGCGTCGACTAGACAGCAGGTAGGTACTTCGAGTCCGGTTGGTTCCTTCCTATACAAAGGATGCGGAAAGCTTACGGCTGTGAAAGGGGCGTCGACTAGACAGCAGGTAGATACTTCGAGTCCGGTTGGTTCTTTCCTATACGGGGGATGCAGAAAGCTCACGGCTGTGAAAGGGGCGCCGACTAGACAGCAGGTAGATACTTCGAGTCCGGTTGGTTCTTTCCTATACAGGGGATGCAGAAAGCTCACGGCTGTGAAAGGGGCGTCGACTAGACAGCAGGTAGGTACTTCGAGTCCAGTTGGTTCTTTCCTATCCAGGGGATGCAGAAAGCTCACGGCTGTGAAAGGGGCGTCGACTAGACAGCAGGTGGGTACTTCGAGTCCGGTTTGTTCTTCCCTATACAGGGGATGCAGAAAGCTCACGGCTGTGAAGGGGGCGTCGACTAGACAGCAGGTAGATACTTCGAGTCCGGTTTGTTCTTCCCTATACAGGGGATGCAGAAAGCCCACGGCTGTGAAAGGGGCGTCGACTAGACAGCAGGTAGATACTTCGAGTCCGGTGGGTTCTTTCCTATACAGGGGATGCAGGAAGCTCACGACAGTGTTGATAACACAGAATGCACGTGGCGTTCGATGGGGGACACTCGGAACAGCAGATCACTGGACTTCCTCCGTTCTCCAGACAACATCAACGTTAAATCAGAACACCGCAAGCTTTTAATTCCACCGTCGCTTAATCTCTTCTTCAGCGGCTCCAAACTGCAACACAGGGCAAGGCCGATGGGCACGTGACAGAATTTGGTATAGTAAGCATGCAGTAGCTTCACTTCAAACACACACGGTGAGCACAGCATCAACTCACGTCACTCTTAACCACTCTGTGAAATATAAGGCCACAGCCCACCTCCTTGTTCTGAACAGCAGGGACAGTAAGACGGAAGAATATATAGCGATCTCACTCGTGCATCATCACAGCTGTCTTCTCATTACGGTGTCTAGACTCCGGTTCCTAGATCGCTTCTCTTCATATACAGTGTCTTGGTATATAAATCACGTATCATACGGCCAGTAAAAGGTTTGCACTTATCTCTACCCAGGCAGGGGACTTGATGTTTCCAAGGCAACTTCTCCTCTGCTTCTCTGTTCCACTCCACCAAATCTTTCGTAGCGGATTCCCTTCCGCGGATCTATCTCGCCAGTCAAGTTGTCCCACAGAAACTCTCAGCCTTCCTCGACGGAACAAGGTCAGGACACAGCACCCGAAAACCGAACACAGAACACTGCACTGAACTTCACTGCACTGAACCACACGCTTGGTCTCCCAAAGCTTGATCTTTATCTGTTTCAAGCCGCTGTGTGTCCCAATCACCAAACAGCCCCTTGATGCGCCGCACCTGCTGTCACTCTGTCATCAGCGGCTGCTGTTGCCATGGTAGCGACGCATATCAGGCTGACTGGGTGTTGCGTCGAGAGCGCTCCGGGCGGAAACATTCCTCCGTGGAATATATAGTTCCGCTGCTGGTTCGTCACCTTGTGACATAGTCTCTCAAACACTGTAGTGTATCTGAGACTGGAAAAGTGTGGTTCGTGGTCTTCATGTCCAGAAGACACTCTTTTCTGCTACCAATGCAAATCAACTTAGATGCTTTTCCAAAGGATGAGGACTCGTGCTGGAATTGATACTATAAAACCAAAGGCATCGTCACTGTTCGTGTGCACTGTATATCAAGTAAGAGCTGAAATTCAGATATTGTAATTGCTGTTTGGTTTCCGACACACACTGTAAACGGTCAACCAATCACAACAGACTGGGCCATCTGACCAATCAGAGCAGAGGAGGCTCTCAGAAAGGCGGGGTTTAGAGAGACTGAATGCTTTATTGAACCATTTCAGGCACTGTGAGAAAAGAGCTGATTCTGCAATGTATATTATGAGAGAATTAAACAGTTTTTTGACCTTGGCTGCATGTAAGCCTATTGTACAAAGACCTTTAAAACTAAATTAAGAGTGTTTAAAATAGCATAGTAGGGGCACTATAAAGGACAGATGAGGAAAAGCAACCTATACACCATTATAACCGTCTGTTACATATTCAGTGGTTTCTGTGGTTCTTTCAGTTCAGAAGTCTGTTCATTATGCCTTTGAAAATGTTCACCTCTGATCTAAAGCTTTTGAAGAGGGGATTTGGGTCAAGATGTCAAGTGGGGTGGTCATTATGAGATTCAAGCAAATAGAAATTTCCACTTAATGTGGCATTGATAAAAGCAGTGATATCAAAGGCGATGACATGTTTCTGAAGGGCATAATTTTAACCGAACGCAGACGGCCTTTCATTTGGACGGTGTAGTCATTTGAGATTTGTGAGGTTGCCAGGAAAATAATCTACACCATCTGCTTTTAGTAGTGCTTTTAACATATTGATGTGTATTACACAGAGGTTAATAGTGAAGTACTAGCAAATAGGTACCTCGCTAACACTAGCCAAAAGCAGAATGGTCTCATTTGTCATACTTTTCATCACATAATCTATGGAAATTTGATGTTCGATTGTAATGTAACTGACCTCTGAATATCAAATCTAATCTAATCTATTATTTTTATTTAATCTGATTATCACTATGGGGATTAATTAAGTAAAAGTAGTGGTACTACCAACTAAACTAAAAATCTTTAGTTGCTTGACGATAGCTTCAAAGATATTCAAATAATTTTTATTTTACCTTGACAGCTTCAAAAGCTGGGTTGATTTTTCATTGAAAAGCTATTTGATTCAATAAGTTACATAACAAAATGTTCCATTGCTGTGGTTTGTACAAAAAATATTGTGTCCACAGCCGAGCTACATTAAAATGTGATTAAAAAACATTACCCTTTCTGTCATGTGAAGCATTGGTAAGACAACCATCTTCAAAAGTTCATGATAATGAATCATGAATGTTTCTTGAGCAGCAAATCATCATATTAGAATGATTTCTGAAGGATCATGTGACACTGAACACTGGAGTAATGATGCTGAAAATTCACAGGAATACATTACATTTTAAAATAAATATATATATTTAAAACAATTTAAACTATTTACATCCTCAACACTGCTATGCTGGTGAGAAATAACCAGCCATTGTTTGTGAGCTCTAATCTAGTCACCCATTAAATTGAGTCTTTGCCCTGAAAGACATAGAAAAGTGAGCCTCACAAACACAGAATAGCAGACTGCTCTCATGGTGTTGTCTAGAAAAATGTCAGTGTTGCATTTCAAAAGGGCAGCCATTAATTGTCAGCAAAGACTTCCACAACCACGAGCTGCAGGATTGCATTTGTATCGCAGACGCAGTCTTTAGTCTTGCCGAGCTGATGGACTCTTAGGGCTTTAACAAAAAGACCAGCTCCACTTTCCTCCATGGGAGACTAATCACCATGATTGACCACCCTTGAAGCGTTGTCCTTCGATTGCCACCACTGTTTTGGTCAATCTGTCATCCCTCAGCAGCAGTCACTTGTGAAGCAGTATGTATGAGCATTGCCCACCTCAAGTCTATCGGCGTCTCTGGTGTGTTACAGAGCGCTGCGAGGAAATCAATCAGCTGTTTCAGTTGTCAGGGGAAATCTGATTCTGTCTGATCAATACCCGACTCTTTCCGATTCTACACTGGCAACTAAAGCGAGCCACGACGTGAAATTAGATTCCAGCATATTTTTACCAACATTGTGAATGATATTCTCCATGCAGCATGCACTTAATAAGGCCAACAAAGTCATTCCTCTGGGAAACTAGACTGTATTTAGAGAACACTTTTACTAGTATTTCTCATTCAGCATTGGTTTTTTTTTGTGCTTTACTGGTTACTAAGTTAAGCCCATTGGTTTATGTTCTGTATTAAAGCTAAAATATGTAGTTTTCTTCGTCAGAAATTGGTCATCTGATTGATCAGATAGTCCCGCCCTCAAACCAATGCCATTGGTTGAATTAATGATGCTGGTTGGGAGAAAAAATAAGGTTACAATTTATTTCGAAAGTCCACTTTGGACATTCTACGAACTAATTAATTTTGCAACTAAACGTCAACTAACTCCTATTAACTTGCAACTACGTGTCAACTAACTCATTAATTTGCTACTACATGTCAACTAACTCATTAATTTGTAACCATGTCCACTATTTATCATTAATTTCCAACCATGTCAACTAACTCATTAATTTGCAACTACATATCAACTAACTCATTAATTTGTAACCATGTCAACTATTTATCATTAATTTGCAACTACATGTCATTTCACTCATTAATTTGCAACTACATGTCAACTAACTCTAATTAACTTGCAACTACATGTCAACTAATTCTCATTAATTTGCAACCATGTCAACTAACTCAATAATTTGCAACTACATGTCAACTAATTCTCATTAATTTGCAACTACATGTTAAACTAACTCTAATTAACTTGCAACTACATGTCAACTACACTGTAAAAAATATTTTAGCAATTTAGTTATTTCAACTTATTTTTTTAACTAGATTGTCCAGACAACAAGAAATTTTAAGTTTTCTTGTCCTCAACTTATCGAAATAAGTTAGTTAAACTAAAAAAAAAACCATGCAAAAAGATAACTCAAAATAATGAGTTAACTTTTTTTACAGTGTATTTATCATTAATTTGCAACTATGTTAACAAACTCTCATTAATTTGCAACTACATGTCAACTAACTCATTCATTTGCATCTACACCTAACTCTCAATAATTTGCAACTATATGTCAAGTAATTAATACATGTCATTAATTTTAAAATACATGTTAACTAAGTCTTAATAATGTGCAATTACATGTCGACTAACTCTCATTAGAGTATTGGGTTAGTGGAACAAGTTGACATGTACATGCAAAGTTACTTATAGTCAGTACAGTGTCTGTTGGGGAGCATGAAAATAAAGTGTTTGCAGATATTAAAGGTGGGGTATGTGATTTTCTTTTTTGACCATTTTTTTCAAAATCACTTGAAATCCTATTCCTAACCCACTTACAGCCACTGAGTTAGAAGCACTGAAATGAAAATGAAAAAAATAATCATCTGTTGAACGGGCAGGACTCGAAAAACTCAAAAGACAGCCAATCATTTTCAAGACCGTCTAGAATCATTGGACAGTCAGTGCGTCAATCAAACGGTCGTACCATACCCCCCTCCCCCATGCCCCTCTTCGAATGGGTGGAGTGGGTGGAGTCAGGGAAAGAAGGTAGGACCTTTTGAGTTGTGTATTTTCAAAATCTGCCGGCTGTTTAGCAAATCACATACCCCACCTTTAAGCAGAAAGTCTACTAATACACTAATGACTGCTAGTTGACATGTAGTTGCACAGTTACTTATAGTTAGCTGAATGTCTATAGTGGACTAACAAAATAAAGCTTTACCAAAAACAAAGCCAGAATTTTTACACTTTTATACCAAATTGCTTCTTTATAGCTGAGACACAACATCAAAGAAATGACACCCTTCATCTTTAAAAACAGTATAGCTTAACTTCTCCCCAGTTCTTATCTGTTTCGCTTCAAGTAAAGCATTTTATCTCAATGCTTCCAGCGGTGATATTATGTGTTTGGAGTTTTATTTGTATTCTCACTGTTAAAATCCACATGCAATAAACCTGTTTAAACAACTAATTTACCTATAACTGTTGTCATCGTATTTCCAATGAGAACGTAATCTCAAATTTGAGGAAGCAGAGTGGGTTATTTGAGTTCTCCAAAGGAAACTTATATCCAACTGTTGCCCATCTCATCTGCACAGCACCCTTTAAAATGCAAACCTTCTCCACATGTCGTTGGCGAGCAGAATAGAGATTGGAAGTCAGTGTTACTGTCAACGGAGCTTCTATGCAAATTGCCAAAATATAACATGAATTTGTTGTTTGCATATTAAGATTTTCACGGTTTCCCTCAGAGAGAAAAAGCAGTAGTGAAAATTATTATTTGGTCAGAAAACATAGAGAATTCTCATGCCAGAAGATGCTGTTATCTATTCAGCATTGCAACAGTATATAAATACAGTTGTATGTTCTGATTCAAACATGAATGCAATTTTTATTTTATTTTATTTAATCATTTATAGTTCTCACTGATTCCAGGATTTTATCTTCAAGGCTGTTACAGGGAAGCATGGGAATTAATGGCAAGTTGATCCAGCAGGTATACAATATAAGCTTTTTTTTACACAGTCTGATTCTTCAAATAATGTGCCGTGTGTTTCTTCTTTTCTTTCCATTTTTCCTTTTAGCTCAATATAGCCTCAGTCCCTGTAATCGTAAATTATTGATTTTGTTATCATGGCCATGGAGATCATATCTTTCCCGGCTCTTCAAAAAGTTGATCAGTATATCAGTAGCATTGAGGGCTGGAAGTGAATAACAGGATTACTTCTGCTCAATAATGCAAAGTTTTCTATGTTGGGCGTTTACACAGTATCTCTCTTGTACTTTGCAGATCATCGTCAATAAATCAAATTGAACACAATTTGCAGACTTTTCACAAACACTATAGTAAGTGCTTGCTTTGATTTGTTGTGCATAAAGAAAGTTTATCGCCTTTTCTGTCATTGTGAATTTGGTTTTCAGGTCATTTCATCATTGATGACTGTTGTCTTAATGTGCAACTGTGTGAAGGAATATTGCTCATTTATTTCCTTTGATTAAGCACTTTATTGAATTATCTTATTGGGGCTCACTTAAGTGGCTTGCTAATGTATTGCTGTGTTATATATCACTTATATATATCACTTTCTGTATCCTGCATTTTTACTTAAAGGGATTGTTCACCTAAAAGTGTGAGTTTGCTCCAAACTTAAACAAGATATTCACTGTTATGCATAGACTAAAGCCAAAATCATAATGAAATGATCATAAAAGGGTTCCATATGATTTGTGCTCTATATTTCAAGTCTTCTGAAGCCAGACAATAGCTTTGTGTGAGAAACAAATTGTAATCTTAACTTCCGCTTCAATAAAGATCATTGAGACAGTAAGTTGAACAAATTGTGAACAAATCATTAATTCAGACTGGTTTTGAGAACTGAATCAACCATTTCATTACGACTTATTCACAAATTGAACAGCGCTGCTTCTTTCTACATTAAAAACCAGATAATTTCATAAAACCTAACAGTTCGTGAAATCAACAAATCATTCAGATTGTATTTTGGATCTGATCAACTGATTTACTGAAAACATTTGAATTAAAATGATGATTTCTTCACAATTCAGACATCACTATAAACTCTCAATTTGTCCTGTTTCTCACTCAAAGCTAATGAATAGCTCTTAAAATTTGTCTTATGGGCCACTTTTATAATGTTTTATTATTATTATTATTTTCATTTTGAAGATTTAAGGCTTAGTGATTATCTACTTTTTTAATTAAAAATAATGACCAGGATATTCTTTAAGAATAAACTTCATACAGGTTTGGAACAACATGAGGTTGAGTAAATAATGACAGAATTTTCTTTAATTCTATTTATGCAACTGCATTTTTGCCCTCAGGTAGAAAGACAAGGTGCTTAAATCTGTCAATGCTCATTTCAAAGTGAAAGCAATAGATTGCATCTGTCTGAGAATCAGTGAATCCGACTCTCTGAACTAACACAGCCCTTTATATATATATATATATATATGTTTTCTTTTTGTATTTCTCCTCATGTTGCATTATGGGATGCTTGTTTACTGTGTGACACACAGCTGGATGCTGTCTTGGTTTGCTATCATGGTTGTAGTGGTACTGTGTTCAGATGTTCTTTTGGCACAGATTCCACACAAACCCCCTCGGGAATAACTGTCCCTTTAGTTGAATCCTCAGCCTGTTTCCGAAACAGTGAAACAGCCTTCCAATAAGCACACAGGTGTTGGTAATTATCCAGTCACTCGTCTAAATAAGTGAGCACCTGCTGCCGACCAGTTAAGAGCCTCTCATCCACCTGGAATACAATTCCCACAATCCCCCTGGGCACGCTCATTCATGACAGGAGAGAGCGTAGAAGCGCCTGCTGCTCGAAAAAGAGATGAAAATAGACTCAAAGAGCTCAAACCTTGAACTACAGTGTGTGGAAAGACCATCTCCATTGAGGCTCGGATCTGAGCAGAGAAAAGGATTGTGGTTTGTAATTGGAGATGTAGTAAAAGCTGGTGTGGTGATCTTAAATCCACAGGGATTTTAAAACTGTCTTCATTATATAGGAAGCAATCGTGAATCAACCAGTTCAGAGGTGAATAATGTTATATAATGTTAATGTTGAAAAGAAAAGAAAAGAAAGGTACTGTGTAATTAAAGGGTTAGTTTGCCAAAAAATTAAAATTATCAAATAATTTACTCACTCCTCAAGGTGTATATGACTTTCTTCTTTCAGCCAAACACGATCAGAGTTATATTAGAAAATATCCTGGCTCTTCCCAGATTTAAAATGGGAGTAAATTGTACCTGTAATTCTGAAGCCCTAAAGAGCACATCCATCCATCATAAAAATAATCCATACAGCTTCAGGGGTTAAAAAAGGCCTTCTGAAGCAAAGTCATGCGTTTTTGTAAGAAAAATATCCATATTTATAACAATATAATCTATAATCACTAGCTTCTGGTACTGGCCGTACACGAGTCGAGTTCAGGCAGAAGAGTGACCTCTGACCCGACGCATGATGTATTGACAAATGTGGAAGTTCAGAGGATAGAGCAAAACAAAACACCTGTCTCGAAATACAAGTCTAAAACAAGAATTTTTAAAGAGAAATGTGGGAGGAGCTTGAGTTTGTTGTTTGAATTGAAGGCGTCGACTCTCACCTGAGCTTACACTAATCCTACATCATCATGCGTCAGGTCAGAGGTCACTCGTCATGCGTCGGGTCAGAGGTCATTGCTTAGGGTCAGATGGTGTATGGCTGGGTGTATTGCCGGCCGTTACCGGAAGCCAGTGATTATAGTTTATAAAGTTATAAATATGGATATTTTTCTTACAAAAATACATGGATCAGTATGGATTACTTTTATGATGGATGGATGGATGGATGGATGGGAGGACGGACGGACGGACGGACGGATGGATGGATGGATGGATGGATGGATGGGCTTTTTGGTGCTTCATAATCTCAGGCGCTACTCACTACCATTATAAAGCTGGGAAGAGCCAGCATATGTTTTTTGATATAACTCCAATTGTGTTTGGCTGAAAGAAGAAAGTCATATACACCTAGGATGGCTTGAGGGTGAGCAAATTATACAAAAAAAAAAAATCCTTTTTGGGTGAACTAACCCTTTAATGTCTTTAATGAGGGAATATACTGTAATTCAGTACCATGAACTATATGAAACATAAACTATGAATGAGGTGTTTGAAATAGAAATCATGGAAAATATGGAGAACTATTAATTTAAAGTTGTTGACTGTGAATATAGTAATAAAATGACAGTATGTCATTGTTTAAAAAAAAAGATGAATTTTCAAATGGAATTATCAAAATTATTAATAACAAAAATTCTATTTGTATTGAATTTTTAGGGCTTTGAGTTGAGCGTTGATTGAACCCACTTTAGAACCTCCTTCTATATTATCAGTTTATTCCTGATGAAAGTCACGCAGACCCGTCTTTCAACCCAAAGCCATGACCCGTAGCTTTGACACTGCTCTAGTTTGACATACTTGTCAAGTGTTCCAAGAGTACTTGCCACGTCCAATGAGCCTCAATGATGTGCAGGGGGCAAGGCATTTTGAAGAACACACCCTTGGCGTCGCCCTTGTGTCTTATCTATGACACCTTCTCACATTTAGCCTTGTCAAGTACAATCATAACATTTAAAATGCCCCCTTTCTCTTGTATCTCTTCCACAGAAACTGGGATCGCACCACACTGTACTCACACTTTTGCTCTGCTCCAAAAAATAGCGAATCATAAGAGCACTCCTAGCCGGATGCCTGTAGCAAAATGTAGGCATCTTGATGCTGTCCCTTAAAGGTAAAGTTTCACAATTCATTCCAATGTTGTTCGGTCCCCACAGTTCTTGTCATACAGGTTTTGAACGACGTGAGGGTGAGTAAATTATTATTTTTATTTTATTTTTTTTGTGCAAACTGTCCCTTGTTTTAGTCCCTTGAAATACCTTGTTTTAGTCAAATTATAATGCAGCACTGCATGTTTCCTTCACTAAGAACATATTTGCATAAGCTCGTAAAAAATAAAAATGCATGCATATTACTAGGATATTGGCTGTCTATTAGTACTTATAAAGCACATTTTAATGCCTTATTCTGCATGACCATATTCTACATCCCTTAATCACCCAATACCTAAACTTAACAACTACCTTACCAACTATTAATAAGCAGTTATTAGGAGTTTATAGAGGCACAGGTATAGTTAACATTGAGAATTGGCCCCTAATCTAAAGTGTGACCCATTTTTAAAATGTTATGTTTTTATTTTTTCAATTCGTTCTTTCTTCAGTAAGTACAGAGCCCCTAAAGGGATCTTTGCACAAATAAAAAAATAAAGATGAGAAACTTTTCATGTGCGCACAGGAATATGCATGCTCACAGTTCACGTGTAAAAAATTTACTCTCACCTTATACTAGTCCTACATCATGTGTCGGGTCAGAGGTCATTGCTTAGGGTCAGAGGTCATTGCTTAGGGTCAGAGGTCATTCTTAACTTTACATAACTTTTTTTGGCGCTTCAAAATCTCAGGCGCTGGGAAGAGCCAGGATATTTTATTAATATATATACACCAGATTATGTGTACCAAAACATATTTGTGTAACACAGTCTCATCCCAAGACGTCAGATGACTGACGCTTTTGACCATACGTCAACATCCGACGTTTTAGGGTACCCTTTAACGTCAGTTAGATGACGATCCCGGGGCGTCACATGACTGACGCTTTACCTTTAGCGTCAGTTAGATGACGCGGGTAGGTTTCTGTCTGGGGTAGGGTTAGGATTAGATAGCGTCAAATACTGATGATAAAGGATACCCTAAAACGTCGCATGTTGACGTATGGTCAAAAGCGTCAGACACATGACGTCTTGGGATGAGACTGGGCTGATTTGTGCGTCACTGCCCTGAAGAAAACGAGAGTATGGATGCACATGAATTAATAAAAATTGTATTTGCTCAAAATTCGGCTTTCGTTAGGGCGGTATAAACTCTCTCTATCTCTAATACCACGGTCTTATATCCGCTTGTGACGGCCGAGAAACCACGCGTGAAATGGGCTGATGGCACAATATGGCTGTGTGCATTGTCCTATTTGCCAAGTTTAAGGGTCCATAAATAAAGGCTGATAGAGTAAAAAAGTGCTCAGAGTTTGGCTTTCGATAGAGGAGTGTGTCATATACGAGAAACTGTATCTGCTTCAAACTTTCGAACCTCACTTACACCCTTGCAGGAGCGAGAGAAGGAGAAAAGTGTTAGTTCCTGAGATCAACCTTTACCACTACAGGCACTGATATAAATGAGATGTTCTTCAAAGCTTGGAATAGGTTTCCTTTGTTGTCCGTCTGAGCTCCTCATAAAGTGTAAATAAGGTCAACTGAGAAACAGAGGAGTGAGAAGAGGGATTCATCTGATGTGGTAGACACCATGTGCTCTTCTGTGTGAATGTGTTAGAGATGAAAGAGAGAGAAACTGACTGACTCAATCAATGAAGTGTCTATAGTGACGGAAAGCTGCAGATCTGTCTCTCCTCAGCTTCTCATGCTATTCCCTCTCCTCTTTTTGGCAACATACGTTCCCAGTTTCGAGTGAAGAGTACCAGTGCTGCATCACTGACCAATTTTAACAGTGTTCGTGTCTGCTGCTGATGTCCAGAAATATGCTAAACAAGATTGAGCAAGAGCTACCGTGAAAACATGAGAACCTTGTTTTCTCACTTTCTTGTTTTTATTCTTCTGTTTCTTTCCTTTTTGCCTCAGATTCAAATATGCTTTTGCTAGTAATTTGTGGCATTAAGGTCTGTTCACACCAAGGACGATAACTATAATGATAGTTCTAAAATTCAGTTGTAAATATAAAAGAATAGCATGTCCACACCACAACTATAATGATAACGGCACAGTAAAATGTGGAATAACTTTTAAAGCGATTTGTTTCCAGCTGATGAATGATGAAGACATTGTCAGTCCATCAGAATCCATCCTGCTTTAAAGGGTTCAAGGATTTAAAGTGATAGATGAAAAAACGGCAGCCTGCTTGCTTATAATAAACAGAATGAATGTCTTTTAGTTGTTTCTCTGTAGTCGTTCTTGGTGTGAACAGAACAGAACTCTTTAGACTTAAGGCCATTGCACACTGAGTCCGAAATTTTCATTTGCGTTTTTTTCGTATTCGTGATTCGGTGGCTCTGAATTGTCAAAACACCATTCAACACCATTCAAATGCTAGTTACGATCGAAAACGCAGAAATTAAAAAACGAACGATATTTTATGACGGACGAAAATTCGAATTTTAACGTCGAAAATTCGGATGCAATTTCGGACCATTGTCAATGCCTTTAGACTAGAAGCTGATTGAACAGTGGTTCTGAAGAATTTCTAATGATGCTTGATTTTGAGTAAAACTTCCGAATTTAAACAGAGGGGATCCATCATCATCCATCATCCATCCATCATCCTCATCACACCATCCTCTCTCCTCATCACTCTCCGACCATTCCATCCATCTCCTCACCCCCCTCTACACACCTGCCACCATTGCAACATCCATCCTCCCCTCCGACCAGCCATTCTCCAATCATCCCTTCGACCTCATCCATCACCCATTCCACATCCCTAAACCAAACATCCATCCTCCACCTCCCCATCCATCTCCATCCATCCATCCATCCATCCACCATCCCTCCCATCCATCCATCCATCCATCCACTCCCCCACCCCTCATCCATCCACATCCCATCCCTCCCTCCTATCCATCATCCATCCATCCCCCTTCATCCTCCATCATCCATCCATCATCCATCCATCCTCCCCCCTCCATCCATCCATCCATCCATCCATCCCTCCCCCTCCATCCATCCATTCATCCACCCATCCCATCCACCCCTCCCCTCACCCATCCATCCATCCATCCATCCCCCCTCCCTCCATCCATCATCCTCATCCCTCCCCCTCCATCCATCCATCCATCCATCCATCCCTCCCCTCCTCCATCCATCCTCCATCCATCCATCCATCCATCCATCTCATCCCTCCCCCCTCCATCCATCCATCCATCCATCCCCCCTCATCCATCCATCCATCCATCATCCATCCATCCCTCCCCCCCTCCATCCATCCATCCATCACCCCCTTCATCCATCCATCCATCCATCCATCCATCCATCCATCCATCCCCCCTCTCCATCCATCCATCATCCATCCATCCATCTCATCCATCCATCCATCCCTCCCCCCCATCCATCCATCCATCCATCCATCTCATCCATCCCTCCCCCTCCATCCATCCATCCATCCATCTCATCCATCCACATCCCTCCCCCCTCCATCCATCCTCATCCATCCCCTCATCCATCCTCCATCCTCCATCCATCCATCCATCCATCCATCCCTCCCCCCATCCAATCCATCCATCCCTCCCCCCCCCATATCCATCATCCATCCCATCCCTCCCCCCTCCATCCATCCATCCATCCCCCCCTCCATCCATCCATCTCCATCATCCATCCATCCATCCCCCCCCTCCATCCATCCATCCTCCTCCCACATTCCATCCATCCATCCACTCCCTCCATCATCCATCCATCCCCCCCCTCCATCCATCCATCCATCATCATCCATCCTTCATCATCCACATCATCCACCCTCATCCACATCATCCATCACCATTCATCCATCCATCCCTCCCCCTCCATCCATCCATCCATCCATCCATCATCATCCCCATCCATCCATCCATCCATCCATCCCCCCTTCATCCATCCATCCATTCATCCATCCATCCCTCCCCCTCCATCCATCCATCCATCCATCCCCCCTTCATCAATCCATCATCCATCCATCCATTCATCCATCCATCCCTCCCCCCTCCATCCATCCATCCATTCATCCATCCATCCCTCCCCATCCATCCATTCATCCATCCATCCCTCCCCCCTCCATCCATCCATCCATCCCTCCCCCCTCCATCCATCCATCCATCCCCCCTTCATCCATCCATCCATCCATCCCCCCTTCATCCATCCATCCATCCATTCCTCCCCCTCCATCCATCCATCCCTCCCCCCTCCATTCATCCATCCATCCATCCCTCCCCCCTTAATCCATCCATCCATCCATCCATCCCCCCTCCATCCATCCTCCATCCATCCATCCATCTATCCATCCATTCATCCATCCACTGTTTAATCTCGCCCTCTATTGTTATTTTGTTTGTTGCTTGATTCAGGCGGTGAGCAAGTTAATCTTTTCATTTATACTTAAAAGACAGCATAGTTTACTGCAATTGAACTTATTGTCCTTTCACTCTCAGTTGCTCTCTTTCAGCCTCAGATAATCTCTCCTGCGCAGAGTCTCCTCCCTCATGGTGTGGGGCCTTCCCGAAGACTGAGGCTTTGCACACCAAATTCATTAGTTCTGATTGGTTCGTTAGAAGCCAAGCCAGCTCTCTAATGGCCATTTTAATGAATATTCAAACAGCCTTTCTGGCTCTCCGTCCAGTTCTGGCTGTTACATCCTCATTGCTGAGAATGAAAGGACAAAGCCAAGTTGTTTAACAGCTTGCAAGTCTTGGCCAGCATGTCTTATGTCACACCGATGAATCTACATACACGGTGGTCGCTCATGCCTGTGAATTGACTCAATAAACTCTGCGGTAAGAGTTTTGTCTTTAATGTTATCATCTCTTAACCTTCAAATTAAAATTTAAATCCTGTCATCATTTACTCACCTTCACGTCATTCCAAACCATTGTGACTTACTTCTCCAGGCATTTATCCATTTTTCCATCGTCTGGGGCCATAAACAGGGACTCTCTTTATAAAACACAAAAGGAGAAATTTTTAATAATCTGCTTGTTGCTCATGCAGTAACAGTGAATGGGTACTAAAACTTTCAGGCTTCAAAAAGCATGCACAAGTATCCTAAAATAATTATATAAGTTGTTATTTTCACATATACACTATATTACAAGAAACAGGCTAAAATTGAAGTCTATTCCTCATACAAAGCTATCGTATGGCTTCAGATGATTTGGGAAAATAGCGCACAAGTCCTATGGATCACTTTTACTACTTTCAAGATGTTTTATTTTCATTTTGAAGCTTGAAAGCTCCTAATTCAATTTCATTATATAGAAAGTAATTCATAGATGTTTGCGTTGAGATCGGGGTGAGTATTAATTTTTAATTTGGGTGAGCTCTTTCTCAATCTTAACAAGCATTGCTTTTTGTTGTTGTGTCTTGCCTTGTGTTAACCAGTGCAGAGGAACAGAACCAGAGTCTCAGCTGCTCTGAGCGTTTGAGAGGATTTAAACACACTCAACAATAGCCAAGTCTCCTTGGTAACAATGGCCAAAACTGAAATAATAGCAAACAAATGAAAAGGCAGCAAGGAGCAGCGGGTGTACAAGAATGTAAAATGTGATCTGTTGGGACCAATTTTACTAGTAACAATAGGAACCTAAAGCATATAAACATCGACTGTTCCAGGCCTCTAAGGCCTCTAATCTGCTGCCTAAGAAACTGCAGTGTTGACACATAAAGAAATCCGTTTTCATCATTTGCGAGC
Organism: Chrosomus eos; assembly: GCA_036326025.1. Classification (NCBI taxonomy): domain Eukaryota; kingdom Metazoa; phylum Chordata; class Actinopteri; order Cypriniformes; family Leuciscidae; genus Chrosomus; species Chrosomus eos. Next base: position 3,438,442 of record CM070827.1, read on the forward strand.
GTGCATGTACACTACCGTTTAAGAGTTTATATTTTAAAATATTTTTGAATGACGTTTCTTATGCTCACCAAGGCTGCAGTTATTTAATTCAAAATATAGTAAATACTGTCATACTGTGAACTATTACTACAGTATAAATAATAGTTTTCTATTTGAGCATATTTTAAAAATGAATTTTTTTCCTGTGATCAAAGCTAAATTTTCAGCATCATCACTCTAGTCTTCAGTGTCACATGATCCTTCAGAAATCATGATAATATGATGATTTGAAGCTCAAGAAACATTTCAGATTATCATCAATTTTGAAAACAATTGTGCTGCCTAATATTTTTGTAGAAACGTGACACATTCGGGGTTTTTTTTTTAAATAGAAATGTAACGAAGTTAGATGTTACGGGAAGAAGGAGGCGGGAACCGGCGAACATTCAACAATTTGAATAATAAATAATTAAACAAATACAAAATTAAAGTAAAAGATCACATAACAAATAACGAAACAAGCGCAAGTCCAGGCCTGTTCCTCTCTTGATCTTCACTGTCTTTTATGCTTGAGTTTTTACTTTCACTTTTGATCAAATGAATTTGTCCGAGCTGAATAAAAGTATTAATTTCTATTTTAAAAACGGTTGTGTACATTTTGCATGTTTTAAATATGTTCTAAGTGTTTTTATTAGGAGATGTTTGATTTCCAACCGAATTTTGCAACACAGTCAGTACATTTAGCCTACATGCATGATTTTCATTTGGAATACAACCATTCATAATTTAAAATGTCTGTATATTTGCACAGAAAAGATGAGTGTTATGGCTTATGCAAAACCCCACTTTAGCTCGATTTGAACTGCACACACTGGGTGCTGTGCATCATCATTTTTGTAGTTACTGTACATTAGCATTGGTGAAAACGCTTCCCTGATACATGCAAAGTGCTTTATGTGTGTGGAAAAAGCAAATGCAAAAGTAAAAATCCTAGCTAAGCGCTGCACCGTAGGTTAATGTGGTAATATCGCTTAACCTCAGTAAACCGTTACATTTAATGTTTGGGCTGCGCTTCACACTCTGTTAAAGAATACTTAGCATTTACTCTGTCTTCTGTAATGCAGTCCATTGACTTTGATGAATCTTTTTAATATCAGTTTAATACCCTTTCTCGTAGAATCAAAGTGTAGGCGCTGAACAAATGCGTGGTGAAAGTCACTGTGTAATTATGATTGATTCCATATGACATTTGAATCCTTTAGCGGAAACGCTGTTTAGTCACATCAATAGGTCAATGGCTAGTTGAAGAAAGACACGGTCGGTCCAAATGAAAAGCTTCTTAGAGACCAAAACATCCCTAAACCGGTTTGCAAAGCCCCCATAATTCCTCTCTGTGCAGTGAAACAGTGAAACAGTGACTGTGACGGTTAGAAACACAACGGGACGTGGATCTCGTACGGCCCACATCCACTAGGGGTTTGGTCATTTATCAAAAGTTTCCAGTCTGCAAACGACACCGGCGAGGCGTAAACGATTTTCTGCAATAAATTCAGCAGCATTACTTGACATTCATCAAAAATTAATACAACAGCGGTGCCGTTGTTTGCGATATCAGGGTCAGCGTCCATGCTCTCATTTACCTTTGAAATGTGCTTCTGTTTACTGTGACGGCCTCGTCTACTGAGTTACGCGCTGTCGTGTTCTCTAAATTTCATTTCTCGCGCAGGTCAGTCAAGGTTTCGGGAGCAGTGAGACTTGTCGTATCAGCCAGGCTTTATAAATAAAGAAAGACTGGGCCTGGAGGATAAAAGATAAAACAAACTCTTTGATGAAAAATGATTTCTCGTCTGGTGGTTGTAATGTGAAATGCGGAGTGTTATATTTAAAGCAGAGGCCGGATGCAGAAGCTGAATCAAAGTGTTCCTCAGTTTCCTTGAATGCAGACCCTCATTTGTGAAGTGAAACTTTTCACACCCACTAGCGTGTGTGTGTGTGTGTGTGTGTGTGTGTGTGTGTGTGTGTGTGTGTGTGTGTGTGTGTGGTGTGTGTGTGTGGTGTGTGTGTGTGTGTGGTGTGTGTGTGTGTGTGTGTGTGTGTGTGTGTGTGTGTGTGTGTGTGTGTGTGTTGTGTGTGTGTGTGTGTGTGTGTGTGGTGTGTGTGTGTGTGTGTGTGTGTGGGCGAGGGCTACTGTCGACTCTGCTGGAGAGAGCCCTTCCTTACACTTTAGATATAATTATTCCATCAATTTGACAAGCCCAAAGGGTCTGAGGTATATTTAGGTTTCTTTCTGATTGCAGGGGCACTGGTTTTCTCACCAGCACATGGGTAATTAAGGGGCAATTTTCTTTAATTGACATATTCAAATTAATTATGGATTGGAAACATGTAATAACTTCTGGCTGGCGATGCAAAGTGGACAGCATCAACTTTTTGCTTTTTTACAGAGTCATTTTGAATTGTAATATGCAAGAAGATATGCAGAATGCTGTTCAAGTACAATCAATCAGATATTATATAATATTTAGTAAATAAAATTATAATAAATATAATAAGTGTCCATCTATCCTGCAAAAATGTTTTTTAAAGTCTATTAAATATGATATAATATCTAGTAAATAAACTCATTATGGACATAAAACAATTCTCTATCTATCTATCTATCTGTCTATCCATCCATCATCCATCCATCCATCCATCCATCCATCCATCTATCTACCAACTATCTATCTATCTATCTATCTATCTATCTATCTATCTATCTATCTATCTATCTATCCATCTATCCATCTATCCATCTATCCATCTATCCATCTATCCATCTATCCATCATATCCATCTATCCATCCATCCATCCATCCATCCATCCATCCATCCATCCATCCATCCATCCATCCATCCATCCATCCATCCATCCATCCATCCATCTACATCGTGCAAAAATGCTGCTATCCATCTATCATCTATCTATCTATCTATCTATCTATCTATCTATCTATCTATCTATCTATCTATCTATCTATCTATCTATCCATTTATCCATCCATCCATCCATATATACATCGTGCAAAAATGCTGCTTACCGACATTCAATTAAATGTTATATAATATTTTGTAAATAAAATACAATAAAATTGTCCATCCATCCTTCAAAAAAACTGTTTAAAAACAGTCAATTAAATATTATATAATAATAAAACTATATATAAAACACACAGGATTTCCTCAGACTTGTATACGAAACAAGGAAAAGCGTTTCTGATAATATGACACATGGCAACCGTTGCTAAGGTAGGATTGGTGAGCAGTATTTTAAGTTGGGTCTTAGGGAGGGTCAATTTCAGTTTTATTCTGTCAACGTTGGATGATTCTTTCCTCTTCTCCTGTCTATCACGTCTGGCTTTTAATGCCGTTATCTCCCCTAACAGCGGCGGATCTATGGCTTTTGCCACAGGAGGGTGAGGAAGAATTGATGGGTGTGATGTTAAAGCCCTGACACTTTTAGGCATTCAACAAGACATTAGTCAGGCAGTGAACTCACCCCAGACTGCCATCATTACTTCTTCTTAGAGCACATTTCTGTGGAGTGGAGGGGGAGCTGATCTAGAAACAGTGCTGTGCCTCAGCAGATCTTACACTGACACACATCATTGTCAACCGCTGCTGCCAGCCTACAAATCTGAGTTTCTGAGCGTGGAGAACTACAGCGTTTAGTGTTGGGAATGATCAATGACTCCTTCTTTTGTCCTCACGCTCTTTCCTTTTATCTCACGTCTTCTCTTTCTTTGTTTTTTATTAGGATACTGAACATTAGGATAAAACACTAGAAGAATGCCATTTAATTTATGGCGAATCAATAACTTAATTCATATTCCTTGCATGCAGGCTGTATGATGTAATGTAAAATATGGACATACTTATGCTAAAGTTAAAATCTGCTGTTTTCAGTGAGTGACCACATGCTTACTAATGCATCCATCCATCCATCCATCCATCCGTCATCCATCCATCCATGCATCCATCCATCCATCATCCATCCACCTACCCATCCATCCATCCATCCATCCATCATCCATCCATCCATGCATCCATCCATGCATCCATCCATCCATCATCCATCATCCATCCACCTACCCATCCATCCATCCATCCATGCATCCATCCATCCATCCATCCATCCATCATCCATCCAACCATCCATGCATCCATCCATCCATCCATCCATCCATCCATCCATCCATCCATCCATGCATCCATCCATCCATCCATCCACCTACCCATCCATCCATGCATCCATCCATGCATCCATCCATCCATCCCTCCATCCATCCATCCATCCATCCATCCATCCATCCATCCATCCATCCATCCATGCACCCATCCATCCATCATCCATCCACCTACCCATCCATCCATCCATCATCCATGCATCCATCCATCCATCATCCATCCATCCATCCATCCATCCATCCATCCACCTACCATCATCCATCCATCCATCCACCTACCCATCCATCCATCCATCCATCCATCCATCCATCCATCCATCCATCCATACCATGCATCCATCCATCCATCCATCCATCCATCCATCCATCCATCCATCCATCCATCATCCATCCACCTACCCATCCATCCATCCATCCATCCATTTCCCTCCATCCATCCATCCACCACCCACCCATCCATCCATCCATCCATCCATCATCCATCCATCCATCCATCCATCCATCCATCCATGCATCCATCCATCCATCCACCTACCCATCCATCCATGCATCCATCCATGCATCCATCCATCCATCCTCCATCCATCCATCCATCCATCCATGCATCCATCCATCCACCTACCCATCCATCCATCCATCCATACATGCATCCATCCATGCATCCATCCATGCATCCATTCATCCATCCATGCATCCATCCATGCATCCATCCATGATCCATCCATCCCTCCATCCATCCATCCATCCATCCATCCATCCATCCATCCATCCATGCATCCATCCATCCATCCATCCATCCATCCATCCATCCATCCCATCCATCCATCCATCCATGCATCCATCCACTACCTACCCATCCATCCACCCACCATCCATCCATCCATGCATCCATCATCCACCTACCCATCCATCCATGCATCCATCCATCCATCCCCCATCCATCCATCCTCCATCCATCCATCCATCCATCCATGCATCCATGCATCCATCCATCCATCCACCTACCCATCCATCCATGCATCCATTCATCCATCCATGCATCCATCCATGATCCATCCATCCTCATCCATCCATCCATCCATCCATCATCCATCCATCCATCCATCCATCCATCCATCCATCCATCCATCTGAAATGCTGTGACAGTCAATTAACTATTATTTTGTTTACCCCTAAAATATAATGGTATCAAATTCAAGCCTCAATGTTCTGCTAATGGATGTGAATGGCAGGTGTGACAGAGCTGATGCCTCCATCATGCACGTGTCCCCCAGATATGATGGATAAGAACCTGCGGGGCCCGGAGCTCAGTGCTGCTTCTGACGGGGGCTCTCAGTGCTCTCGCACAGCAGTACATGCACAGCGCAGGGTGGCGGGCCACAGGGACTCACCAAATACAATAAATAACAAGCCGAGAAACTCTCCAATACCTTGAAGGCGAGCTGTGCTCGTGACTTAATGAAGTGTGCAAATGAGGTCACTTTTCTAGTCCTAAGAAAAACCCATCTTGAGCCTCAGGCCTGGGTTGATGCATTACATCTCTTCAAATGACCATGAGCCTTTTTAAAGCAGATGTTTCTGTATCTCATTGCTGAATGCCCTTGCAACTTGTTTTGGACAGAAAAAGTAAGGGTGATACTTTGAAGACATTGACTGATCTTTTACTTTTATTTCTTATCGGTGTTGGCATATTTACTGTATTTTGCAATAGATATTTTTTGCTCAAACATGAAATATCGCTCTGTAAATTTTATATTAATAAATGTTATTTGAATTATATTATATTTAAATGGTCATACTTTATATTTATTTTTCATGTTTTTATTTCATTTATTTTATTTATTTCATTTTTTAATTTTTTTCTTTTTTTCATTATTATTATTATTATTTCAGTTTTTTTCTTTTTCTTTTTATTGGATTTATTTATTTTATTATTATTTTTCAATTATTATTTAAATGTTTTAATTTTGTATGCTTTTTTTGTTATTATTTTATATTTTGTTATTTTTATTATTATTTTTCATTTTAGATAATTGGTGTGTTCGAAATCACATACTCTCTGAGTAGGTACTACATTTGAATTTAAATTTACGACACTGCCGTTAAAAAAGTATGTTCTTTATAGTATGACTATAAATGAAATACAGATACTACATCCGCCATGTTGTTAGTGTCAGATCTATTTGCGTCCGTTTTGTCACTTCACGGTCATTCATAAATCCCGTGGCCTCATGGGATAGTAAAATGTCTATCGAATACACATTTGAGGATCTCGGTGGAAGTAGTAGGTCATTTGGGTACTGTTCCCCCTCCTGCTTTCGAATACACTACTCTTTTGGCGTACTGTTTTTATCATATATGGGAAGTAGTTGATTTTGGATGCAACAAATGCTTCTAGGTTGTACGTTTTCTGTCGGGTCCAGTATTGGCACTGCCCATTCTTCACTGACAGCCTCTTGGCAGGTTCACAAAAAATATGTGCTGAAATGTCCTGCACAAACTTATGGTTGGACTGAAATGACAGAAACAACACAACGTTTAACCAGCTTCAAGATTGTTAACTTTTGTTGTTTTGTAATAATGGAAGGTTTTAAGTTTCTGGACATTGATGTCGTCGTTTGTTGTATTTATATTTATATGTCTTTGGATTGAGTCTTGGTTTCAGTTTAATGTAAACAGATGGTCTTTTTGGTCTTGAGAGAGTGTTTTCAGTTTTGAAACTTACATATGTTTATATCAAGCTATTTTATTCCAAAAGGGAATTTCTATTTTTAAAAGGATTCTTTTAAGTTTAAAGATAAAAATGTAGCCTATGAAGGTTCAATCCAAGCGTACTGTAGAGTTACAATGAGAGTCTAAATTGTTTTCTTTTATCTGGTGCTCCAGGGAGAGCAATTACTGGATGCTGATTGAGTTTGGATTAAAAATGTTGGCTAAATGATAATGTAACTAATCATATAGTGCTTCTAATATTGCCGAGGCTAATGTACCGCTCTCATGTACAGTTCAAACTTACTGCTATATGGAGACTAGCAAACAACACACATTAACACTGTTTATGAATTCTAATTGAATGCCTACAGAGTCCATAGATCATTCCCCAAATGTCCAGTTGCATTGAGCCAATCTGATATTTAAGGGCCTTAACTGGATTTTAATTTGGTGTGTTGAAGGAGGGAGGGAGAAGAAGGCTAGTCTCTTGTCCTCGAAGCCGATGAGAAATGTGGATTTGATGAGGTGCAGTCATGATTCATTCTCTGGTGGATTTCCACCATCTCCCTCTCTTTCCTGATCCTGTCATTGAGAGACTGCGATGAGTAAAGGTTATATGCTTATATGCCTATGACTGTATGATTTATTGCCCTTTCCTTTGTTCAGATGGGTGTGGGTCTGCAGGACTAATGAGGACGGAGTCACACTATCTAATTAGTGCTTGAGAGCGTGAAGTGCATAAAAACTTGAATGAATGACTTTGTTGAGTATTTCCTTAACTCAACATTTTGGCTATTTATAATGTTCAGGTCTGTCTATCTATCTATCTATCTATCCATCCCTATCTATCCATCTATCCATCCATCCATCCATCCATCCATCCCTATCTATCCATCTATCCATCCATCCATCCATCCATCCATCCCTATCTATCCATCTATCCATCCATCCATCCCTATCTATCCATCTATCTATCCATCCATCCCTATCTATCCATCTATCCATCCATCTATCCATCCATCCATCTTCATCCATCCATCCATATCTATCCATCTATCCATCCCTATCTATCTATCCATCCATCCATCCATCCATCCCTATCTATCCATCTATCCATCCATCCATCCATCCCTATCTATCCATCTATCCATCCATCCATCCATCCATCCCTATCTATCCATCTATCTATCCATCCATCCATCCATCCCTATCTATCATCTATCCATCCATCTATCCATCCATCCATCTTCATCCATCCATCCATATCTATCCATCTATCCATCTATCCATCCCTATCTATCTATCCATCCATCCATCCATCCATCCCTATCCATCTATCCATCCATCCATCCATCTTCATCCATGCATCCATCTTCATCCATCCCTATCTATCCATCTATCCATCCATCCATCTTCATCCATCCATCCATCCATCCCTATCTATCCATCTATCCATCCATCTATCCATCCATCTTCATCCATCCATCCATCCATATCTATCCATCTATCCATCCATCCATCCCTATCTATCCATCCATCCATCCATCCCTATCTATCCATCTATCCATCCATCCATCCATCCCTATCTATCCATCCATCCATCCATCTTCATCCATCCATCCATCTTCATCCATCCCTATCTATCCATCTATCCATCCATCCATCTTCATCCATCCATCCATCCATCCATCCATCCATCCATCCATCCCTATCTATATATCTATCCATCTATCCAATTATCCATCCCTATCTATCCATCTATCCATCTTCATCCATCCATCCATCCATCCATCCCTACCTATATATCTATCCATCTATCCATCCATACATCCCTATCAATCCATCCATCCATCCATCCATCCATCCCTGGGATGGGGTAGTGGAATATGGGCATTTTACTGGTCCTCACTGGTTAAAAATTGTTCATAATATGTTTTTATTTAAATCTAGTGTTTTGCAGATGTTTCTGTGTTTGGTCGGTTTAGGGTTAGGCGATAGAACATATCTTTAAAGGGTCACTTCACCCATTTGCATTAAGGTTTGTATTGTTAGAAACCCAGTCATATATTATAATGATGGTGGAATTTTGCTTGTTTTTTTTCTGAGATGGGAGAAAAAAGGATTTAAGTGTTTTACTTCCGTCCTATCGTGACGTAAATATCGTCATTTTGCGTCAGGATAGGACGGAAGATAAATTTCATTGCATATTAAGAAAACTACAGCCTTTAGCTCATTATTATTCAAGGGCGTGGGAGCCACTCACCCCACCGGCCTATTACAGATCAGTGGGTGGGACTAAACCTGAAGAAACTAAACTATTAATCCGCCATCTTGCTTGGAAGACAGCAAGCTAAGCTAACAAGCGCTCAAGGAGTTAGATTTACCATAATAGCTGAATTTACGACACACGATATGGAAGACGAGGATTTTGAAAATCATTTGCTCGAAACTGATGTTCGTGGCTATTTATACGAGCCACAATATAGCGAAGAGCAGCTGAGGCTGATGGAGGAACAAGAGGCGGCGTCGGCGTCGGCTGCAGCAGCGGCCGCCACAGGAGACCAGCCCGGCGCAGACGAGAAGCCCGGGCTTGCTCGCGCTGTAGCGAATTGGTGGTGCTCGTGCTGTAACTGGACACCGAGCTAGAGTCTGTCTGCTGCAAAGAATCTCTAAAATGCCAATTCCTTCTAGAAGAAATGTCAGAGGCAGACACGGACATGGAGTGTTGTGTTGTGAACCATCCGAGTTTCGCACCGCATATGGACAGAGGCGTCCTAGATATAGCTATATTTCCGCATCCCGAAAATTAACCTGAAACGACAGCCGAAGCCAGCAGGGAGAAATGGACGCCTGACTGTAAAGTAAGTCTTTTACATGTATATATGATTAATCTTGTCAAATATAAACAATATCTTAAAGCATTGTCACGTTATGATTCCCGTTTAAAACGTAACGTCAACAGTGAACTGTTTGTGCAGTAATGCCGCGTTCTGGATTAGTGGGAGTGGCTTCTGGAGCTGTTCAAACGCGTTGCATTGTGGGAAATGTGGTTTACCAAACTAATGCGCTATAAAGTTACTTTCTGTCATAACTCGGTCAAAAAGGCACCAAATTTGAAAATTTTGACAGATTTCGAATACATATATGACCCACTTTCAATGAAGATCAAGGTTCCCAGGGGTGAAATGCTCCTTTAACCTGATATAAAATCAGTGGAA